>CM067514.1:14595780-14981602 GCA_034509495.1 Acestrorhynchus altus | reverse complement strand
GTGTGTGTGTGTGTGTGTGTGTGTGTGTGTGTGTGTGTGTGTGTGTGTGTGTGTTGAAAATGGTTGGCTAAACTGTGACAGAAGAACCATTTTGGGTTTATAAAGAACCATGCTTGTAATACAGATATGAGACAGGAGTGTGAACCTTTAAATGAGTAGAGAACCTTTATCAGATCAAGAGATTTACATTGTTATTCCTTTAAAGCAACATTATGCTTAACCTTTAACTTAAACTAGAAAATTCAGAATCATGTTGACTCCTCACTGCAACAGTGAGAATTTGAGTAAAATCATGTAATATTATTCTACTGCCTCAGTCCACGTGCCTCCTTCACTCCAGATGCCATTTCTGTGTCTGAAGCTTGTTCATAAATGCCTGTTTTAGCTGTCCATCTCAGTGCTCAGAGCTCAATGTGTATTTACTGCAGCAGAGTAAACATGAATTAAGTGTGAAAGTGTGTTTTTTTTTTTTCTTCACTCAAAGAAGCACCATTATGGTTCATTTATGCTCAAAGGGAATACACACATTCATTTCATCCCAATGTCTGCACGTTCTCTGAAAGCTTATAGACATGGAGGGAATGGAGCAATGCAGTGGAAACACTGGGGTCAGCGGAGTCGATAGTTTAACTGAAACATGACCTCCACCACACGGAGTCGAGATAGAAGAAAGAAAAAAAGTATGTCTCACTCTCCCAGCCAACCGCAGTGTACACCACTGCTTCTGTCGTCTTTTTTTATTGTACGTAAATGATCGTGGCCTCCTCCATGGTCACTATGTTTGTTGTTGTCAGATACTTCAGTGCAGAAGTGGGACACTGAGGACCAGAGTCCAGCACCGTTTGCTGATTTCCCTGCTCCAGCACACCTGGTAATTAACAGGCCAGTTGAATAAGGTGTGCATAAAACTGCAAAAATCCAGCCCTCCAGGACTCATGTCCCCCACCTGGGCTTTACTGGGTGTATTGCTTAACATCTGTGCTGATATAAAGAATGATGTGGGCAGAGGGGGTTAGACTCCACATCTGTAGGAGCCTACAAAATCTCACATAATGCTGCTTTAAATTATGATAACTGAGGATGTGTGAGGAAGATCACGCTGACAGATACAGACAGTGAGTTTATCCTGCTTTTGTTGGAGTAGCAGTTTTGTACCCCTCTAGTCCACACATGACATTAGATATGATGCCAACAGGTTCACAGTTATCTCCTTCAAAAAGTCCTATTATATTGACAGTTCCACTCTACAGGAACTAGACAAACTGTGTGTATTTGCACATTTGTGTCAGCAATGTGTGCAATTTAAATGAGGGTTTCCTCACCATTTATTTCAACATTTACTGTTGAGTAGCTACTATGAACTTAATACACAATTATAATACATTATTCACTGATCAGCACTGACAGTCTACAGCAGCATCTGACAAGGGGTTTATTAGGCAGTAAGTGAACACCTGGGTCAGAACATCAGGCAGGTCTTGTGGGGTGTATGCAGTGGTCAGTACCTACCAAAAGTGCTCCAAGAAAGGACCAGTTAACCAGTGACAGGGTCATTGGCACATAAGGCTTATTGGTGCTATTCATGGTGGCCCCACCTCACAAATACCAGGATTCAAAGGATCTGCTGCTAATAGGCCTCTTTGGAGAAGATTACCATGGATCCATTGGTGCCATGTCTATTGTCAGGTGTGGGCTACAGGGGTACAAAGCCCCCCACCCCATCACTGAACTGAAGATCAGCAAAACAGTGTTGTCTCGAATGACGGTATTCCATCCAGGAGTTTCGGGATGAGTTGAGTTGGGAAGTGGTTATCCAACATCCTGACCTCACTAAAACTCATCAGTGAATGCAGTTCTGTTCTCTCTGCAATGCCCCAAAATCTAGTTGAAAGCCTTCCCCGTGTGTGGTCCGTGCTTGGAATGGTCAGATCTGTTGTGGAGACACAAGGGTGGGGCAAACTTAGGTGCTAATGTTATGGCTGATGTGTGTGTGTGTGTGTGTGTGTGTGTGTGAGAAATGTGCATATATAAATATATAAATAGGAAGAAAAATGACACTCACATTCATTCACTCATCCTGACACAAAGAAAACATCAGCGTCTCGTTTTCTCCACTGATCTGATTGATTTTATTTGTAAGGCACCAGAAGCAGTTCCTTACTGCAGAAATATCCATTTATCTAGAGTAAAATGTTCTTTTTTGTGTTAATATTTCATCCTTAAGCTATTGTATAACACAGGTATTTTTGCACTTCAGGTTGTACAATATACAGAAAATAAAAGTTCTTAAAAAATGACCTTTACAAAGCTCAAAATGCTTACAATGCTTTATGCAAATGACCAAGCAAAGGGCAAGCAATGTTTAGGGGGAAGAGGCTGAGAAGGGGTGGAGTTTAAGTTACACCACACCCTCTTCATAAATGGCTTCAATTGACCCATTCGTGCTCGGCTTACCCATGTGTTCTTTCATGGCAAAGTGGTGCCAGATTGGACAACGTTCCACGGAAAGCTGACAGATATCCCGATCAATTTAATCAGAACACTCTGAATACTGTAATACGGTGGTAAATCTGTCCTGCTTTCTAACCCGCATAATGTCGATAAACTACAACACTGTTCGGCCTAATAGGATTCAGCATAGCAGAAAGACAACAGCAGGGAGGTGCTCTAGAGACCATCAAGAGTTTCCACTACAACCAGTCCATGAATTAACAAAAAATGAGCCTATGTTTGGGAACACCTGGTCAAAAAACGAGCTGTCGATTTGATTTAAGTAAAATACATCAATTTGCCATAACAATAAATCCACTAATGCAAAGTCAATAGCACTAATTATCTTCTTAAAGTGGCATCTGTCAAGGGATGGGAAGAACATTGAGCAGCAAGTGAAGAGTCAGTTCTTGACGTTGATGTTTTGGAAGCTGTAAAACTTGCTGTTTGGCCACACATTTGCCTAGACAGTCAGCTGTGGTATGTAGCTGTTCACATCCCTGCCTATATGCCACACGCGTTACTGGAGGCTTCCAGTAGAGCGCAAACCAGAGAACACAGACAACAAGTTTCCACACAGCCATTTAAAATAATACGGCTCTCTCACCAATGGTTCTGACGAGCAAATTTATGACTGCGCACCAGCAAGGACACATCATACAGATATGGGTAATTGGTAACTGGGTCACAAAGACTGTCTTTAAACTCTCTGGTTGATGCTTTCATATGCATTGCACCTCGTGTATGCATCTGATTCATTTCTGAGGATGTGAACAACCAACACACCAAACAGATGCAGGTTACGCATAGCAGGATGAACAGCAAGTATGTGTGTAGCCTAAGGATCTGAGCCACTTTGACAAGATCTGAAATGCGATGGGTAGACAACTGGGAAAGAACATCTCCAAAACATCAGACAGGTCTTGTTAGGTATTGTATGCAGTGGTCAGTGCCAATTAAAATATAGCACCCAAGTATCTGCTGCTAACGTCTTTGCACCAGATGTAACGGGACACCTTTAGCGGCTGAATGATCAGTGAATGTCACATCCTCTCCACCAGGGGTGCAAAATGCCAGTCCTGGAGGGCTGGTCTGGAAAAAGTACAAAATCCTTGAGGAACCTTTTAAGGTGCATCAAAGAACCTTCAATAAAATAATCAATGTTTTTTACAGGTTCCTTGGAGCCTTAAGAGGTTCCTCCACAGTTTCAAACTGAAGAGCCTCCAAAAGTTCCTCAATGATCTTGTACTTTTTATAGTGTACAGGGACAAACCTGTGCATGTTCCAAAGCATAGTTATGGTTCAGTCAAACTTGGGAAAATAAGATGTGTTTTACAGCATTTTCTCACGAGGCCATTATGCCAAGGTTCTCTAAAGCTTGTCCATTTTTTCTCACAGCAGCTGCTATCAAGAACACATTAGCAGGCAGAGCATGGACAGTGCAATTGTAAGTAAAGTCCAGACCCTCTGAACACAGATGTATCCATTGACGTGTAAAGCTTTTGTTTCTGTAGTATACATCTACTGCAACCAACTGCCTCCATGAGACAAATACATTTCAACTGTCTGGATCTGAATCTCTTGGTTTGTCTGACTTCTCTGCATTAGGTAACATCTACTCATACAAACACACTAGTAGCAGGCATTTTAGAAAAGAAAAGAAAAGAGCACTGCAGACAGCTGTGGAGCACACCACCCTCATTCAGGTGGGTGGATGTGCAGTGGATGATACTGTCCGGCACTTTCAGTAGAACCCATCGCTCGAAATGTTTTCACCAGATATTTGCTGATGAAATCACTCAGAAAGTCTTGTGACAATTCTTCACTTATGAACCACAGAGCAGAAAACAGGGGACAGTTCTGAATGAAGCCATGTCCTAATAAACGCATTGGATCATGCCGTATGAGATGAAGCCGATGTTGATAAATTGTGCGCTGTCCCTCTAAGGAACAGCCTACGGCCCAAATGTGTTCTGTGCAAAGTCACAGGAACATGTTCAAAAGCTTCAGAAATCAGAATGGTAAATCTACGGCAAAGCCAAAAATCACCATTTATACAGATATTTAAAGACAGACCTAAAGCACCAACATGATTGCAGCAAAAACAAAGGGAAAAATATATATATACACTGTGTGTGTACACTGTATTGTGTTTAAAATGATAAAAGTGACGTATACATATACATATGCCACAAGCAAAGTTGCACAGGATGTACCTGAAATCAGTCACCAATGTTAATCAAAAATAAGCAAACAAACAGAAACAGCCCAAAACCCATCGTTACTGCCATTATGTAACATCAAAATTAGGGAACAGACTGTATATGAACTACTGTAGAGCGGGACACAAACTAACACGGGGGAAAAATATAATCATCAGTTAAATGCATTCATGTCCAACGTGCTTTTGCTCAGGACCTTATCTTCACTGTTTCCATGGCAATGTCATTCAGCAATTTTGGAACATTGGAGTTTGGAATGATGACCCTTGCACATCTGAGCCACAAACAGGCCTTTTCCACCAAAAGAACTCTGGTTGTTGAACTGGTTCCATTCAGTTTTATAACAACCTTGGTGTTTTTTTTAGTGAAAATGTCATTTGACAGAAAAGCAAACCTATTTTGTTCCGAACAATTCAACATTAGGTTCGTGGAACAGAACTCGTTCCGCATTGGGGGGAAAGGACCCAAAGTGAGAATGTGAGAAATTTCGAAATTTGAAAGTGAGGAATTTGAACCTGGTTCAAATAATTTGGTTTGAAAGTAGGATGTTTTAAGAACTAATGTTACCAATGGTGGCAAATCTAGGTCGTAAAAATAAAAACAAAAACCACCCTGGAATTGTATTCCATCTTCCAGCAGAGCCATCCAGGCAGTTCAAACAAACTGCTGGGGTGGATTCTGTTTGATACATCTGTTGACAATGTGAGCAGCCGTGTTGATTTGAAGTCATATGGTAAACACTATTTCAGCTTTCCGAATCAGAATTCCCAGCTGAGCAGACATTTTCTTTGGCTTTTACTCATTGGAATATCTGAATTGTGAGCAGATGAGTAGGCAGGATGTTACTACTGTAGATGGTGAAAGCAGCCATATTCATTTGACATTGGAGGCTCAGATTTGAGAGCACTATTCTGAATGTTCAACAGGAATTATCAGGTGAGAGGGGGGTTTCTTCATTGGTGATTCTGAGATATGAACATGAGTATGAATGTCAGTGATGGACACTATCCCAAATTTCCAAGTGGGAATTCCCAGTGGAGCAGGTGAGTTTTCCTTGTTGGAAATTCCACGTTATGAATAGTATTTCAGTACTGCTCATGATGTGAGCACCAATTTTGATTTTACATCACAGACTAAAGTCAAAATTGAGAAGACTATCCCAACTTTCTGAGTAGGAAATCCAAGTTGAGCGGGAGTCGTCTTTGACTTTCTCATCAGGTCGAAAAGAACTGATTTTGAGCTCTAGTCCAATGCGTCAAAATGATGAATATTAATGTTATTCTTAAAATAAAAGGTGTTTGGTTGTGCCCCGCTCTCCCCTACACCACCTGTTCAGAAGTATGTGATGTACATGTTAATATTGCAGTCAATGTCCAACATGAATGCAATTTGAGTTCCAATATTCAAAATATAAATTAATTCATTCCTTCTTTCAGAAATGCAGTCATGAGTTATTCCCTCAATAAAAGACAGGATGCAGTGAGAACCTAAGAACAAACTCACAGTGATGTCCTGGAACTAAGCTTCACCTATTCCTGCAGTGCAGTCCTTAAAACCCTTAAGCGGAATGATCTGTTCTGTACTTCAGGTTGGTTGTGCAACACAATCTATTAGCAAACAAATTTTGACTGCAGGTTATCCATCAAACTAATTGGATTAATTCACAAATCGTTCTGGCTTTTTTTGCTCTTACCTAAGCAGCTCACACAGAGCTGATTGGATAAATGTGCATTTCATTCAGATGCACCATTAATCTTCTCCTGTTCAGGAGAGGGGGGACATTTTGTGGGGGGAAAAAGGCTTGTGTAATGACCATCAGAGAAGGCTTAAAATAGAAAAAGGGAGGGATTCCAAATCAAAAAGAGATCATGGCTGTAACAGAGCTAACTCAATGCAAGCTTACTGCCCCCTGTTGTCCAAAATGCAAAACATCAGCATGGACAAAAATGGCACAAGAATAAAAATCTGACCTTCAAAGTTTTCTTTTCCATCCACTCAATGCATTAATGACACTCACTAAACAAACCCTGTTATAAAAGCAGGGCTGCACAATATAAAGCTTCTTAACTTCTAATATGATATCAGCCGCTGCAATACTGATATCACATACTGCTGCAATCTGCTAACAGGCCTGCTGACCAATCACAAAGATTCTCACTGTTCAGATCAGACCACTCATGTTTTGAGTGTATGTATTTCTGATATTCATGACATCCAATGTAAGTAAACCATTTTAGTCAATGTTATATAACTGATTATTAAATTCTTTATGTCAAGGTTGTTTATAATGCAAAGTAATATATTTTATTTTGTGAATTGTATAATAAAACACTCCATACAAAATACAGGGTGAACAAATTGTTGAGTAATGCCACAGAACCACTTATGATTTTCTAAAGAACCATGTTTGAATTTATCTCCAAGTCTGAAAAATCTTTAACTGGTTTAAGAGTCTGTATTATGTGAAGATTCTCAAAATTGGGTTAAATGAGTTCCTCGAGAAAGAAGACCGTTTGACACAGACTGACTGTCCACATTTTTCTTTTAACCAAACTTGTACCAACTAGAGTTCAAGCAAAAGTATGGACTTGGGGTGTCTGAGGACATGTGAGAACCACTGCTTTAGAGAATCACTTTAGTTGCAGGCACTCCCACTGAGTGCCAAACTCATCCCCTGGTCCAGATCTCTGCTCTAATCCAACCTGTAACACCTAGGGATCGAGCAAATATTTTGACAATCAAGGTGAGTCTGAGGACTGGTTTGAGAACCTTGGCTTCAGAGAAGCAAAAATGTGGAGTGTCTAAGAACTGGTTTTAGAACATCTTGAGAAAACAAAGCACTCAATCTCAATTTGGTCACAGTACAGATGTTTGCTCCAACTCCATCTTGCACAACTAGGGATATAGTGAAAATATAGAGCATCTGGAGGACAGCAGGGGGGGTGCTCCATTTCTGTAAATGTGATGTGTGTCTATTGTATGAAGAATAATTAAAGCAGTGGGGCTAAAACAGTGATTATCAATCTGGTCCTCTTGATAGTCCATATGTGTTCCAAACCAAACCAAAAGGGACAGAGTAAAAATGTGGCCCATTTAGGACAGAGGTCACTGATTGACAAAGTGTAATCTGGAGTTACAAAAAAGATAAAACAGGCAAACAACTTTTATTTCATTTTTCTAGAACTGAACCTCCAGCATCAACGCACCAGTCATTTAGCACATTTTCATTGCCTGCTAAGGTGTGGATGATGAGTATGTGGCAGCAGGGCTTAGTGCAGAGGCAAAAAACCCCGCCCACATTGAACTAAATGAATGAACAGGCAAACAGAGGCTTCTCTGCTTTATGTACTGCTGTGATGACTGAGACTAGGAAAATCCCTTTATTTCGTCAACAAAACTGAGTGACCGATGCAACTGATTTTTTTGAAGCATAAAATAACAGAAAAACCAACCCAAAATAATCTGCGGAAAGGTTTCGGTAGTAGTTCATGTATGGCATCACGCAAAGTAATATTTTCCTCAGCTTCATTTTTAAGAACGTCAAATTCTGTGCAGGCCTGTTGTTGCATTCTTACTTCTGTTGAAGGGAATACAGTGTGCTCTACACTTGTGTCACTATAACAAGTTCCTGGGGCCTCATCCATCACACGCTTCTGCATATGCCTTTTGTAATGCTGACGTCCATCTAGGAGGGGAAAGCTGCTTAGAGAAGGTGCTTCTTGTTTCTCAAACAAGTTTCTTTTCTCCTACCACACACAATTTCTCCAAATAAAACAAACATATATATTTCTTACCAAATGGACAGTATATACTAAATACCATACAAACAGATTCCAATTTTAAACAGTACTCCCTTTCACTTTGTGAATGGGCAAGCTGCTTGGCTACCATCTTAGCAGCACTAACTAAATGTTCTGTCTAAGACAGTGAGTAAGCAACACTTTTTTTTTTTTTTCCAAAATCCTTACAAGCTTTAGAAAACAAGTAAACGTACCTGTATATAACGAGGGGTCTTTTTTCTTAATTCTCTGTTCATGTTAGTTCATCATTAGCTAGAAACCCTCATTCTGACATTATGCTCATCTACCCTTTAAAGGAATATTCTGCAAACTTCCAGCCTAATCCACCTGCAGCATGTATAACATACAGTCGGTTACCACAGGCAATCACCTCAGGTAGCTGCTGAATCCTGTCAAATTTTTTTGAAGCAAAGTTATTTAAAACCTAAACTAAACCTCTATCATTTTGTTCTTTGGAAGAAGGGACAAGTTATCTAGAGTGTACATATGTATATAATATGGATGTTCCTCTTCCATACTTTGCTGCACACTGTTGGAAACGGGGACAAAATGTTGGTAGGAAGAGAACATTCAGTCAGTATAGGCTGGAGACACAAACCGGTGTGTCTCGAACTGGTCAGAGGAATTTCTTGGCGCTAATAACTTTGTCTGTTCTTTCCCTGCATCACAATTCATTTGCATAAAGTTAATAAAATCTTGCTCGCTGCTAAATCGTAATGGCAAATTGCCACCTCCCATAGGAGAAGACTGGTTGCCTGTCACTCTGTTGACTGCTAATGGGAATGTAGAGAAAAGGGTTTCACACAAGTTTTTGGGACTAAAAAAAATGAATGCCAAATATTTTTACCCACAATTTTCTCCCTGTGTATTTAGAAGTGCCAATTCTCCAGCCCCATTATCACTCTCCCCCTATCACATGTGATACTCCTGACACTAGGAAGGTGAAAAAAAGGAGACGCTTCCTCCGATACATGTGATGTTAGCTACCACCTCTTTTTCGAACTGCTGCCATTTGCATCCTTACTGGGCAGCCAAAACGGTCAGAGGAAAGCGCCAGGTCTCCCCTCTGATACAATGGCTCACAGACGTCTGTGCCGACCAGCATCACATTGTGTGCGATTTGGGGAGAGTGCACCATCTACCAACCCAGTGAGGGAGAGTAGGCCAATTTCTCTCCCTCTGACTCCAGCAGCCAATGGTGAGCTGCATGACCTGGGATTCGAACTTGCGATCCTCAGATACTAATGCCATATTTAAATATAGTGGAACCTTCACACCAAGTCCAATGCATTTTTTGTATGTGCTGTAAGTGGAGCTAGAACCTCCACAGCTCTCATAAACTTCCAATGTTTCTTTTTCTTTGCTCTCTGTCCATTTGCTCTCCTTATTTTCCCCCTCATCTAATAAATGTCACAGAGATTTCACCATGTCCTTTCATATCATGAACTACACACACAAAAAACCCCATAGGAATGAGTGGTCATTAGTTCATTGCGGACATGAACAGAATAGGATGTATTTAAACAAACAAAAAAAACAGCTAAAGAACGTTAAAGCTGTAAAGCTATCATGGAGTTTCATTAACCTCCACATTTTTATGGTCAGTGTGTTGTCATAAAAGCTTTTGTGTTCTGCCATGAACAAGATGAGCTGCTCTTCTGCCAACCTGATGCTCATTTGCTCAGTGTGCAACCACGACAATGGAGCTCTGATTGGTCAGCCTGGTTTTAATGCATACGTACAACACAAAATCCGGAATAGGCTCTGATTTAAAAATGTATTCAGCATTGCAGTTTGGTGCGAGTCAAGACTGTGTGAACCTGAACAGTTCTTGTTTAGAATTGACTTGTCAAAGTCAAGCATTCCCAATGTTTATTCATTAAATCAACAGCTCATGGTTGTGACTGAAATGCATCTCTATTTCTGTTTTTTTGGGCATTACCGAGAATATTGTCCATTTTCATCCTATCCTCCAAATTGTAAAATGGAATTCCATAGAGATAATCAACTCGTAGCTCTTTGAGAACAGCTCTTACATTCATTAAAGCTGAATACAGACCAAAGTGTATCGATTCTGTTCAGCTTCTAAAATCTAAACTCATCAGAATCTCAAATGTGGCATGATAAACAGCAACTCTATAGATGATTTGTAGACATATAATCAACCTTTAAAATGTGAATTCTACAGATATTCAGTTGAATTAGGTTAACTTTCTCTAACAAACATTTTCCAGAACTCACAACCTGATGCTAACCCTTACTCTGATGCTAAACCTAACCCATTCATCACACAGTTTAACAGTTTGAATGTCTGTACAAAATTTTAAGGGAACTAAAGAGTAGTTTCTAAATAGAAGCTCTTTAAACAGAAATATATTAAAATTGTCTGTGGTAAGCGATGGTACAATACAGAAGCAGCCCGTAGAAATTAAGTTGAAAAACACAGAGGTATTCCTTTAAAGCCCAATAGGACATTAAAAGGACCAATAAGTCATTTCATCTTGTTCCACTGCCAGTTACAGCAAGGGAATCAGACCCCTAACAGACCACTGTGGAGAAGAGACAAAATGTTCTACAGCTCAAAAACGAATGCAAGCCTTTGTTTCTCTTTATATGTCCCTTCCCCACTGCCATTAATTACCAGGTGATGCGATTCATTTCAGCTTATTGCTCCTTTAAATGTGGTTAAGTGGGAGAAGGAGCTGACAGAGAGTCACTTCAGCAGAAGCAAAGGAGGGGAAATAAAACTATGCTCAAAGAAACACTGATGATGCCTCAGTGGAGCAGGCTGGCCATGCTGAAATGAGACAGAACATGGAATATATTATACATATAGATATATACATACACTCAGACAGAAATGACTGCAAAATAAAATAAACAAGGGGGAAAAAACCTTTGCATACATCAAAAAAAGGGTTGACTGGTGAATAAAAAGCTAGTGGAATGAATGATACCAGGTCAAAAACACAACCACCATTTATAGTAATGAGGAGCAAGATAGTGCTGAAAAAAAGAAAGAAAAAGAAAGAAGGAAAGAAAGACAGACAGCCTCCACTGTACAGTAAGCGCTGGAGGATGGATGGATAAAGAGGTGATGCTTTAGTCGGATTTGTCTCCGTCCTCCTCGCGGTGGCTGTCCGAGGCGTCCCGCGCGCTCTTGTCTTCCTTGGCCAGCTGGGCCTGTGAGGCCAGGATGCTGGAGAGAGAGAAGAGGCCGGAGCTGGACGTGACAGCGGGCAGACCGGCTGGTTGACTCAGCCCTAGAGGCAGAGGGGTCATGGGCAGAGCCAGACCCTGCAGCTGAGAGAGCTGGTGGGCCTGGAGCTGCTGCTGCAGGGACAGAGGAGACGGTGGATTGTACTGTGATTCTAATTCATTTCTATTTAAAACTTTCATGAATTTTCATACAATTTCACTTGAACTGTGATCAGATCTTCATTTAAACTAGAATTACATTACAGTTATTCATTGAGCCATTCATTATTCATTAACCAACATTAAATTATGTTGTGGGGAAAAAGTATGAATCAAAAAGATGCCCATTGACACTTAAAAGTACATATTTTAACAACCACCCACAAAATCCGTATTGAGTTAAGGTCTGGATTTTGACACGGCTGTTCCAAAAAGTTACATTTCTTTTGCTTATATCATTTCTACATACACATACAGGTCACTGTGTTGCTGCATGAAACGCTTATAGTTAAACTTTAGTTCAGAGGGAGAGACTCTCTGACCTGTGAAGTCTGGATTGCATCAGCAACTTCTTTAGTAGAATGTCAATCAGCAAATAAAGGTAAGCCATCCTAGATTAAAGTTAGTAAAGCCACCTCAAACCATGATACTGCCACCCACATGCTTCACAGTTTTCAGCCAAACATGTAGTTCTTCATTTAAACCTAAAAGATCTACTTTGCATTCATCGGTGTTCCTGTTGTCTTTTGGCTTTTCCACATGGTCTGTTCTTTTCATAGGGTAGTAGCTTCATCTTTGCTATCCTGCCATGCACATTGACCTTGTTCAGTGCTTGTCTGATGGGACTCGTGAACACTGACATTATTCAATGCAAGAGAGGCCTGTAGGTCCTCAAATGTTTTCCCTAGGGTTCTTTGTGACTTCCCATAATAGTATTCAGTTTGCCCTTGGAAAGATTTTTGCTGGACAAACAGTTCTTGGGAGAGCAACAGTGGGGCTAAATTTCCACCCTTTGTAAATCATTTGCCTCAGTGTGGGTTAAAGGAGGGCAAAGTCTTTAGAAAGGGCTTGCTACACTCACACCTGAGTGCAGTCCACTTGATTTGCACACCTGATTTCAATTACTCCTTTACATTAACCCCTTATCTGATAAAGATATTTATTTATTATTGGGTTTTGCTCAGTAAATACATGTAAAACCTTTATATTTTTATGAACATCAGATCAGATCGCATTTTGGTCAAATTTACATAGAAATGCAAAAAAAAATAAGAGGTTTTCCTACTTTCTAGTGGCATTGTATGTACAAGTTAAATTACAATCCACAGCACTGACTGAACTGTATGGATCATAGCAAAGACCAATTAAAATCATTCATAGAGACAAAGTATATACCAGTTATGGGGAGCCTGTCAACAAAAACAAGTAGTGAATAATAACAAAATAAATTGCCTGGAAAGGAACAGAATGTCGTTCGTTAATGCTGTTATTTGATTTATTCCAGTTTCCCGGATGTTCTTTTGTCTCTGTTCTTTTTTAAATATTTTGTTTCCCAACACTGAATTCAAAAGCTCATTGAATGTATTACTTTATTTATTTTTTATATTTATATGTTCACATCACTTATAACAGTACTCAGCTCCTTAAAATTCCAGCCTACCCGGATAATGGAGTTCATCTCTGGTGGGGTGACCTGCTTGGCTCTCTCGATGGCCCCCAGTACCTGCTGCTGGTGCTGAAACACACCAGTGAAAAAAACTAATTATATCCAAATGTAATCACACACACACACACACACACACACACACACACACACACACACACACACACACACACACTTCCATCCATACACATCCACCTCCCACACTTTTCATCCGAACATATATCCACAGCCACCTCTACACCTACACTCACATTCAAACATACACCCCCCAACACACACATACACAGACTACTCAATCCATACACATCCACCTACACCAACCCACACCCCTCATTAAAACATACAGTTCATCCAGAAAGTATTCACTTTCACATAGAGCTTCACTTTTCTACATTTTGTTCCTTCACTGTAGGAATGGTATTGGCTGGATGATGAACAGTGTCTGGTTTTCTCCAGACATGATGCTTGGCAATCAGTCCACAACTATTCTTCATGGTCTGAGAGTCTTTTTGGTTCCTTTTGGCAAACTCCAGATGGGCTACTCTACCATACAGGCCTGATTGGTGGAGTGAAGCAGAAATGGTTGTCCTTCTGTAAGTTTCTTCTCTCTCAATAGAGCAACATTACAGTTGTGGGTCCTTGGTCACATCCATGACTAAGGCCCGCCTACCACAATCACTCAGTTTGGCTGGGTGGCCAGCTCTGTGAAGAGTCCTGGTGTTTCCCAACTTCTTCCATTTACAGATGACGGAGGCCACTGTGCTCATTGGGACCCTCAATGCAACTGATTTTTTTTCTATACCCTTCCCCAGATCTGTGTCTCAGAGACTCAATTCTTTAGACTTAATGGCTTGGTTTGTGCTCTGACATGTACTGTCTACTATGGGACCTTATATAAACAGGTGTGTGCTTTTCCAAATCAAGTTCAATCAACTGAATTTACAACAGGTGTCCAATCAAACTGTAGACACACGATACATTTGCAAAAAAAAAAAAAAAGCTCCTTATTCTGTCGTGTGCAGAATTGTGATTAAAAATTAAAATGGATTAAAAATTTATTTAATCCATTATGGAATGAGGCTGTAACATAAAATGTACAAAAAGTGAAGCACTGTAAATACTTTCCAGAGGAACTGTAAATCCACACACGCACACACCTAAACTCCTGTACAGCCATACACATTAACCTCCACACACTCATCATCCAAGCATACATCCACACATACACCTACACTCCCCTCCATCCATGCACATCCACCAACCCACACTCACATCCAAACATACATCCACACCCACACATCCATCCAAGCCCACATTTCTCTAGCCATCCATACATTTGGAGTCTTTTGTCTTCTTTGTTTTGCCAGCAGTATAAACAGTCAGTGCTCACTGCTGTTTGAATGTAAAACACTGATTTTGACATTTTTCACACTGCATTACAATACTGAGTGGAGTTAAATGATGTAAATAGCTGCTGCTGTGAATATGGCTCAGCCCGCACTCTCCTGTGAATGTAAAGCAGTTCATATGCAGTACAGGAGCTCACTCCAAAAAAAAAATACTTGATTGACTTTAATTAAAAGGCTGTTGAAAGTATAGCATCCCTCAGTACCTCTTGTGATAGGTAAGGCAGGACTTGAGCACAGATTGCATTTAATCTCTTCACAATTTCTGCCTGCAAACAAAACACACAAACAAATACATTCAGCTTCACATTAAGAGACATTTACACATATACACACAAACATAATATATAATCATCTGTCATTATCACTGTGATTTTATGGATGTGTGGGTGTGGATGTATGTTTGGATGTGAGTGTGGGTTGCTCCTTTACTGATGCGAAAATCACGTGTACACAACCAAGCCCCGCAGTACATACCGGCGGCCAGCCCCGCAGTACATACCGGCGGCCAACCCCGCCGTTCATACCGGCGGCCAACCCCGCCGTTCATACCGGCGGCCAACCCGCAGTACATACCGGCGACCAACCCCGCAGTACATACCAGCTACCAACACCAGAATGAGAGAATGGGGGGTTAGATAAACAGGAAAAAAAAGAGAGAGAATGAGAGGGGGTTAGGATAAAACACAAAGAGAGAGAGAGATAAATGAGAGAGGGGGAAGAAGGGATGGAGCTGGGGAAAAAAGGGGTGAGAATGAAATAACTGTCTGCATACAAAACACTGTATTCTTCTTTACATTCACTTCTACACTCCTCCAGCAGCGCACACCCTCCGCTGCAGACAGCACACACACACACGCACACACACACACAGCACCTACCAAAACAAAACAAAACAAAAAAACACAACAATGCCACAGATTTTCAGCAGATCCCATCACAGCAGCTCTGCTATTCCGTACCTCATCACAAACTCACACACAACCAATAAAGGCCCTAAGGCCCCACACCTCAACCAGCCCACCATCAATCAGTCCCACCCACAACAATATTCAACACTGTGCTGGCACAGCAGCAGGCAGCTTATTATATATCTAATACAACTCCAGTGTTGTTCAGACACTAAGGTCAGGACATGTGCCACATGTCATCCTCCTGCCAGCTCCAGTCTCAATAATAGACAGATAACAGATAACACACTGAAATCATGACAAGATCATCATCAACATCATCATTACATGCTCAGTAAACACTAAAACCACAACAAAAGCAATAACATCTAGTTTTGTGTAGCATTTGTGGGCACCAGCTTGCCAATACAATGACTTAGGGATGTGTGTTCCCAAGAACCTAGTGATACAATGCGTATCAGGATACAGGGGTTAGAATTCAATAAGCTGTGATGAACTGTGATACTGTAAGCAATATGATATATTGCAATTTTTAATTAAACTGTAGGAAAAACGAAACATAAAAACATATCAATCCAAACCATCACATGCATGAAGTAAAGGGAAAGTTTACTTTTTATCCAATCAGAACAATGGGACCTTTTTGGCACATTTACATTTATGGCATTCAGTCGACACTCCTATCCTGAGCAACTTACAAGGTGATATTTCAGAGGTGGGCCAGAGTAGTGTTAGGAGTCTTGCCCAAGGATTCTTATTGGTGTAGCACAGCATAGTTGCACAGACTGGGAATCAGACCACAATATCACTCATGGTTTATTAGTAGTGTTATCTGTTGTGCCACACAAGCCCACACCCCGAGTACAGACAGAGTACAACACTGCTATCTAGCTGTCAGGGTTTAAACACAACACTGAAGCCCATATACAATGTATGGTACCAACACAACTCGGCTCTACTCGCTTTTTGGTCGCTGGTATCTGGTTTATTTTTCTTTAGCTACCCTCAAAATGCAGTTGGTGAGGTCATAAAACACCAAAGCAATGGGTTCTATATTAGTGTTTATAGATTGTTAAACATTATCTGAGATGATCTGAACAGGCTTACAATATTTTTTTTCTTTAAAGCAACACTATTTACAAAGTAAATCTGGTTAACCCTCCTGTTGTGTCACGTTTTGTCCATTTTAAAGTTTGAAGATCTAGGAAAAATAGTTAAAAGTATTTTTTCAGTATGAAGCGTCTTCTGCTCGCCTTAATTAGTGTAATGAACATATAATATGAAAATGGTTCATCTCACATATTTGCAATCACCCCCTGCATGTTTTTTCACATAGATACTGTCTGGCAGTCAAACTGGAGGTAAAGGGGGTCAGAAATGTCAGATTATTCCTTTCTTTGCAACTGTGAGACATATTTCACCCCAATCACAGACACACAGACATACACACAGGTGCAGATGTTATGATTTTTGATGGTAACTATTTATGTTCTTGCGGGAAAACTACACCCACATTGAGTGGACACTCAACAGGGGAGGGGCAAAATATAACAGATTCTCTGCATGAGAGTCCTACCAAGAGTACACTCTGTCAGGCAGACCTTTACAGAATTAGCAGCCTCTGGAAGTCATCATTGATCATGACAGTGAAACAGAGGAGGATGTGTCTGAAGACAAAGACCATCTTGAGCTAAATTCTGATTCCAAGGATTCTGATTTTGAACCAGATGAGGGAATTGCTATTTCTATTCCTCCAAGCAAGACATTCATGTCAAAAAATGGTGTCATACAGTGGTCTTCATCCCCAAATATGCATCAGGAAAAACTGTCTGCAGAAAACATAATAAAGACAGTGCCAGGGCCCACACTAGGATGGCAGTGAGTCATGTGACTGACATCAAGTCAGCGTTTGAGCTAGTCATGCCAGATTCAATACAGAAAATCATTCTGGAAATGACTAATCTAGAACGGAGGTTTTTGGGGAGAAGTGGGAGGAGCTGGACAAAACACATTTAGATGCATATTTGGGGCTCCTCATCCAGGCTGGGTCTATAAGTCGAGGGATCAAAGTAATACTTTCAAAAGTAAGAAAGAAGTGAAACATTAAAAAAGATTGAACATGTATTTTTTTAATGAAAAACGAGTGAATTATCCTAATTGAACCACTACCAGTTAGAGGTAAAGAACACCATTGCACTAAATATTGATAGATAATTAGTAATGGAGTTAGTAATGAAATATTTACACTGCTTGTTAGGATTTGTTTTTGTTTCAGACATCTTTTGGATAATAAACATGCACCGGGTCAAATTGACCTGGGAACACGATTGTTGATCCTAAAAAATGAACATAACAGGAGGGTTAATAAATACTTTTTGGTAACTATGTTAAAAAGCTATTTGTAACTATTTTTATGCCACCTCCATTCAGAAAAAGTAGTAACATTCTCTAGGTCTCAATTTTTAAGATAACATTTTATTTATGGAAGCGTGTTTTTGTTGTTGTCTAACTTGGCTAGCTTTCTCCTGCATGTCCAGCCAGACAATGAGAGCAGAATGTAATCTGTTATAAAGAAAATATAATGTTTCTGTCTAAGAAAGGTGAGTTTGTAAAGAATTTATTAGGGGTCACTTAGGAACAAACAGAGGTGGACCAGCAACAGCAGTGGATGTGTGAGTTGTCCTGGTAAATCAGCACTCTGCAAGATTTAAACACAGTGAGTCACTACACTACCCTGTTCCAGATACTACTGTATTTTTCCTAATGAAAGGAAAAATGCAGAGTAGAGTCAAGCAGTGTAGGTAAAAAGGGTTAAAAGGGCTTTTAATGAGCCACCGTATGCTACCAATCTTTTACGTAGAAACTATTCATTAAAATCAATATTGTTTTTTGACCATCAATACAGTATTGTGAAACATTTGATATTTTCCAATCTGTTTTATGTTTGTATTAATTAAACACTGTTATTCTGTTAATAGATATTTAGCTAAAGACATTAAGAGCACAACTCATTCTCAACTGAAACTGGTGGGAAAAAGTACCATAACAGTGTCCAATGTTTCCACTAAGTACCATCAACTATTATTATCTGACATGTAAAAGAAACTAGCACATCAGCATAGACTGATTCACCACAGTGCTTGTTTTGATAGTACTGTCCTTATAAAGCTGATATATATATGTGAAGGTCACCTGTTTTTAGCTTTAGCCCAGTTCTGGATCAGTATCTTGGCTCCGCTGCTTTTCACCTCCTCCATTTCTATTACTCTGACTTAGTTCTGTGTGCTTACTTACTCAAAACCCAGGGTTTTGGTCACAGCCATGTTCATCATTCGACTGTTCTTGAGAGGATAACTTGGAAATAAGGTTCTTCCTTTGTACTTGTATTTAATAGTTTACTATACAAGTATGTTTTATTTTGTTCTTGAATTTGACAGACTTTGTTTTCTATCCATGTAGAGTATGTGTTTATGTGTTTGTCTTGTATTATGTTGAGTAGCAGCAGCTGAATACGTACAGAGTGCCTGTTTTCTTTCATAGAGCTGGATTTTGTCTGAATTTTTACAAGCATAGGCTCAATAAATAAACCGTACATAAAAAAAATTCCATTACGTGGTTCACAGTTGATCAGTTTAATTGTTTACATTTTTAAATTATCAATTTATATGGTGAAACTGATTATCTGATGTGACCTTTGAACTTGACATTTTTATAGACTATTTATGAACAACTACAGACTCAAACTTTAATGCTTTAAGACTGCACATTCCTTTCACTTGCCTTTTCTTTTTTAATTGTGTTTGACCTTATCGTCCCATACTCCTTCCATCGATGGTCACTTTTTTTACAAGAGGGTGCACTGTTCTAAATTAGTGTAATATACACAGTCCGATATGGTATTGGTCTGCAGGAACCATGTTAAATATGTTTATGTAGGAGGTGTGATTTGTGAGAGCTCTTACCTGCTTGTGCATTTCAATATTCAGTCCGTATGACATCTCATAGTACTGCGAAGAGATAAGTGTCATTAGTGAAACGTGCACTGCTGCATCATTCACAGTTTCTACAGTGGAAAAAAGAGGCTTGATGGGAGACAATCTGGCACCTCTGACAGATACAGCAGGTGTGCATGTGTAAGTGTGTGTAAGCGTGTGTATGCTGTGCATGAACAATGCTTTAGTCATAACACAAGGGACTACACAGCACATGCACCCAGATGAATGCAAATACAGTGCCAGAAGCACAAGGCAACCAGAGCTGGCAGTATGAAGCACAATAATTATAATAAAATAATAATACACTCATCATCAGAAAGATATTTCCACAGAAGGAATCAACCAATTACAATGGTGTTGTGCCAGACTGTCCTGGAGTCACTTAGAATTGCAGCAGGTCCAGCTTTTTTGTCTTGGTGGAGAAGAATAACAAATCTGTGTGTGGAGGCACTATGGTCAGTGCCAAGATTGAGAGTTTGTCACAGGTCACACATGGAGAAGGTCTGGTCTCATGGTGAGGAGTGCAATTTCGTAACATCAGATCTCTTTTTATCATCGTGTTGATGAGGTCTTGCAACCAGTGGCCCTACCTTTTCTGAACACACACTCCGGTGCACTATTGCGGCAGGGCAATGCTCATACGCATACTGCTGCCATCTCAAGAGCTTGCCTTGAAGACACAGATACTATGCCATGGCCAGTCGCTTCACCAGACCTATCCCTGATTGAAAATGTGTGGGATGCTATTAGAAGGTCTTTCTACACTCCAATCCAACTACAAACTCTGCAGAACTGAGTGAGTATGTGCAAACTGAATGGGATGAATTATTGCAGTACACCATTAGGAATGTGTCCTTTCTTCCTTGAGATGTCTGGAATGTTGCGTTATATCCTATGCCATACTGAGAGACACTGCTTCTGTATGGGTAGCTCAAGAAATATTTCTCATATCAGTCTAAATTTTACAATAAATTATTGTTCCTGGTTGTTCCTTATTGAAAAACAGATACTTTCTTCGGGGTGCAACCCGTTTTTGACAAAGAGTGTAATAATAATAGTACATGTTTAAAGGATTTTCATATAGGAAACACAGCAACGTTATTACAGAAATACAACCCTTTATGAATATTATTTTTAATATTCATAAAATTGATGACTTAAGAATATTAAGTGATTTATTAACCAATTAAAAATCAACCCTATAACATTTATGTTTGCTTTTAAAAGAAGACACAATTGTGTCCAGCCACTAAAGCAATTACTACCCACTGAAAATACACAACCGCCCACACACACACACACACACACACACACACACACACACACACACACACTCCTGCCTGGGCTGGCCTGTGAGGGCACAGGAACCTGATAGGCTATTAGACTGAGGAGGGGAGAGGTGGATGATGGGAAGAGCAATACTGCACAGATTAGATCAGATTAAAGCGCTGGGCAGATCAATTAGAGGCGGGATATCAGACAGCAACACGGAGCCTGGGCGAGCGACAATGAGATTACAGAGCAGAGAAAGAGAGGGAGAGGGGGAGAGCAAGAGAGATGAGGCAAAGCAGAGTGAAGAGGAGGGTCAGGAGGAAGGAAGCAGAGGAGAGGAGGGGGAAATCGCAGGATGAAAGAGAGAAAGCTGGAACAGGGAGAGGGGAGGGACAGACAGGACAAGTAAGAGAAGATATGAATAAACAGAGAATACAGAAAGAGGGAGCAGAATGTGAAAGCAGGAGAGGGTGAGTAAGTGGGATAGTGATTGTGTGTGTGTGTGTGTGTGTGTGTGTGTGTGTGTGTGTGTGTGTGTGTGTGTGTGTGTAAGATGAAATTTAGTGGCACTCACCATAATATAATGACGCTGCATCTCTGACTTCTCTGATGCCAGTTTGTCACATTCTAGCTTCAGACTGGAGAAAAAATAAAACACTGATTAAATACTAAACCACAGAGGACTAGCTGGACAATAACCAGTTAAACCCTTTGTGTAAACGCAGACATTAAATATTGCTCATATCTACACTGCTGTCAAATTTAGTAACAATTTCATAGGCCCTAAAACAGAACCCTGTGGTAAACCTACTGGTTACCAAATGATTCACAATAGTTTGTGCATTTGAATAACATTAAAATAGTTCATAAGTGAATTAGGATTAAGAACTAAGGGGTTCTTAAATTCTTAAGAACTAAGGGGTTCAAGGGATTAAATCACATAACTGAACACTACATTAATTAGCAGTTGCACATCATTTCAGCATAGCCAATAAAGATCAGTATTACCAGGTGAATACAATGTACTTGTATTTAATACTTTAGCTACTCAGAGTAATCACTAAATAAATAATAAAGGTGGCATTTGAGAACTAATTTAGGAACTAATCTCTTACACAGACTGCATGGAAAGCAAAAATTCAATTGACAGAGCAAACTTTCAAAAGAGCTGATTTACAAACAAAATTGGAACAGCAACACTTTTTTATATAATTCATCATAAACAATGCAATATTTTAGAGAATAGAAGATTTCAGTTGTATATCTATTTAAAATGAATTCAACATCTTCATTCAAATCCCTAAAGCAGTCAATAAATATTGCTGACATATTGCAACAATAAAATAAACTACAGGGGAAATTTTCATGAAGTGATATCGAAACGGGGTAAATGAAATAAGGATACTTGAGTGACACTTTAGCAATTCAAGTCATGCTAGTCAATCTTTCATTGAGACTCCACATCAATCATTATTACTAAGACCAATTTAAAAATGTGCCCACCATTTGTGCTCTACCGGCTCCCTAATGGATCACAGCGCTTGGACCCCCATGACTGCGACTTGCAAAATACAGTGAAGGATGCCAGTGCAACTGGGACACTGGTGTTTATGGATGATATGGCTGAATTCAAAAACTATTCAATTCAGCTGAGCATTTTATTTGGCCACATTACTTTTGTGGTGCAATATTCTTGTCAAACCCTTTGAACTAAACCTGAAAATCTACATTTCAAATCCACTGAGGTTATCTATTGAAGCAAAATAACAAATATGAACACCCAGTCCAAATACTTATATACCTGACATGTACATAAATGAACCTAGAATCACCCTCCAGGAGAAATACATGTGAATAGGAGAAAAAAATTCAATGATCACAAAACATCTGTTTTGCTGGTAACATCATCATACGTGACCATCTGTAGTAAAAAATGCAACATCAAATACAGTAAAGTATATCATCTGAATACTGAGTGTACTAAAATCTGGGAATAGGAGAGTGTGTTTCACATCCAGGCCTACTTCTGTATCTACCGGAACATCAAATTTGAAAACATAACATCTTAATCTAGGTGTGTGGTCTCTACACTCCCAGCTATACACTGAATCAAGACACCAAGGCAAGTTGGGAGGAACAGGGGCTTCATTGTACTTCACATAAACAAAAAGATCACATATCAAATTACAGGAATGCTTTCATACCACGGGGAAAAACATGGACACAGCAGGGTGGCACAACCTCGCTTCCACAGCAAGAGTGTGCTAAAATTTTCGTCTGAAATGTTCTTTTCCAGCCTTGAATGACAGGCGGTCTCACTCTCCCCCTCATTCTCGCTGCTTGGCGCTTCCACTTAGCCAAAAAATAAATAAATAAATAAAAGCAGCAGCAAGCAGCCTTCCTTCTCGTTCCTCCAAAAAAAAAAAAAAAAAAAAAAAAAAAAAAAAAAAAACAGCCCTAACATACATTGGGGGTTGTCATAGCGACCGTCCTCCCTGCTGCCAGGCTACCTGTGATTGGCCACGCCAGTCCCTGATTGGTCGAGTCCATCTGAAGCCTCCTAGGATGCAGTCAAAAAAAGGAAAAAAAGAGAGAAAAGAAAAAAAGGAAAAAAAAAAAACAAAAAAAAAAAAAACAACCCACACTGATGTAGTTTTATTGCCATAGCTTTCCGCCTCCAAATCGCTCCTGCTGTCATCCTTATTTTGATTTATGTATTCCCTGATCTATTTATGCATTTGCAAGAGGGGTGCGGGGGGGACGCGACAGCTCGGCTGGGCTCAGGAGACCGCCTGCAGTACATTTCCTTTAAAAGGCTGAACGTAGAACAAAATATAAGAAAGGAGGGAAAAGAGAGTGAGAGGTGGGGGGTGGATTGTGGTGTGTGGTGGTGGTGGTGGTGGTGGTGGTGGGGGGGGGGGGGGAGTAGAAACGCCTTGTCTGTGGAATCTCAATTGAAGTCAATGATGGCAGATCGAGGGTCTGAATAGACACAGGAAACGTGGGGCCCTATTCTTGTAAGCGACGGTTCGCATGCAGAAAGGGGGTTAAACGCCAGCACGCTTGTTGTCATGGGAATAGGATGAGGGAGGCTGACGCACAGACGTGCTGCCTTAAAAACAAGGCAAAAGAAAGCTCTTCTCATGTTCTTAACAGGAGTTTTATCTCCTCAGCCTCCAACAAATCAAAGCCTGACACCAGTAAGAGTTCTACCTGCACAGCTCCATCCACCTAAGATCACAAGCTGGAAACGCAAGAAAGCACTTAATCACTTTTACAAGCTGAACTGTAAATGAAAGTACATTACTTAACAGTACAATGTTGTATTGTTTGAGGTTATCGGTATAATGATTCATTGCATCACCCATTTTTACAAGTACACAAATCTCTCTCGTCCACTTTATGTGAATTGGACAGCTGTTATTTTACACTGTATCAAATTTTATACTGATGGGAACAGAAATCCAGTTGGAATACATGGAAAAACCTTTTTACACGGACTTGCTTTGAACGTTTTCCCTTCTTCTGTAAAGTTGGCCATGCTGAACAAAAGCATGTATAATAAAAAGACAGATTTAGACCAATTACAGAGTCTGTACACAACGATATTCAATGTACAGTAAATGCACAGTAAGTTGTTGACCGGATGTCAGTTCACCGAGCCAGTCTTTCTAATTCTATTCATCTATATTTCTCAGTTGATTGACATTTTTTACTAGCTGCTTAATTTATTAATTTTTGCAAACACTGATCAAACACATCAGTCATTACAGCTACTTAAAAAACACTGCAAATGGTTTTGCTTCAGCATTCAGACTGTTGTACATCAGTGTCTACAAATGTGATAATTACTAAACCATCCACCTCTTACGGTCAAGCCCACAATTGTTTGGACAGGAAAAAAGCTGTAATTCTACAGCACCTCAGTAGTTTGAAATATAGCAAACCAATCATACATAATTGAACTGTAAACTTTCAATTACAAAGTTCAATAATTGTAAAAATTTAAGTCATACCAATCCATCTCCGTTGGAGAATCATAAAATACCAGTCTACTGGCACACATGCTTGGACCCCGACGATTGCCACTTGCGATGTAATTTAAAGATGATTGCACGAAAGTCATTAAGGAATTACAGCCATTTTATTTCTCCACTGTCCCTCCATTTTCACAGGCTCTAAATAATTAGACAAACTAATAATTATAAATGTAAGGCTTATTTTGGATGCAAATCTGTCTTGGGTCAAAACTTGACTTCATTTCAGATCCACTCTTGTGATGTAGAGAAGATAAATGACAAAACTAGTATCGCTGTCCATATATTTATGGACCCCACAGCACAAATATAGTGTGTGTATGGTGTGGTGTGTGAGATTTAAAAAAAAAAAGCAAGACTGTGAGTTGCTAATATCATTGCCATTTGGTTTTGACACTGTTTTCATCATTATTGTCATTAAAGTGTTTATCACTGTTGTCACTATCGTGTTCATTGTCATTAGCGTTGTCATTGTTGTTCTAATTCTCGTTTTGTTTTGCTCATTTTTTATGCCATTGCCGTTGAACTGAACAGAACTGAGATTCAGAGAGAGCAAGAGAACAAACAAGAGAAAGCAGGAGAGAGGGTGAGAGTGTGAGCATTTGAGATGGTGTGCAAGAGTGAGACAGGGAGAGAGAAGTTACCTGTGATATTGTGCTTGGAGAAATTGGAACTCATCCTTAATGCGGTCACACGAGTCTGACGTGGTGAATTTGAGCTGCTGTGATGAAGCCTGTAATCAAAGCATTAACAATCAGTCAGTCACACTGCACTCTGCCCACTGCGTCACTGCGCGCACACACAGACACACGCACAGGTACAGCAGAGATTACCATGCTTAACAGCATGCCATTCAATACTGCAATAACAACTCTGGCACCATTTCTGCAAATTCAGGTAGGGTGCTTTTGAAAATTATTAAATTCCAAAACCGAGATTGTTCCGGAACTCTTGGGAGGTACACCAGAGCCTGCAATACAGAACCAATCTGTGAATGCTTTTTCCAAGATATGAAACACAATTTTCCCAAAAAACAAAATCCCTGTCAGTCAGCCTGCAGTCTAATGGGGTTCGCTCCTAAACTGAAGCTGTATTAAAGAGGAACCATTATTAAAGGGGGAGACTGTTTCGGGTCTTTCCAGGATAAGTGCTCAGGAAGACTAGGTGCAGGAATGTTCTTGCCCGAACTGGTACAAGCACTGGGCCTCCAGCTCAAAATCCAGTACACTCATTCCTGCAGCAGTCACTGAACACAGTACCGCACACCCACAGCTACAGCTCACATTCTTCACTATTCTTATAGTATAGAACTAGGCTACACATGGAACTGCAGAACCTTACAATATTAAGAAGTCCTTAATTGGTGGAATGGGTATGTAACGACAATGTAATAACTCAACGTTTAAAGGCATTTAATGTAATAATGCAACTGTAATAAAAACTCAATGTAATAATTGCTATATTAGGTAATAAGGTATAATGTGCTGTTTTTACATTATAAACTGAGTTACAATAAAGTAAGAATAATATAATTCATGTAAAAACAGGAACACAATGTAATAAAACACTAAAGAGACCATTCAAAGTCAATTTATACTAAAGGTACATTTAGTGGTGTATTGTTGTAACTATTTGTAAACGTACAGGCTTAATGACGTGGCTTTGGTGTTTTTCTCACTCCTAGGAAAGAAAAATGGGCCAAATATTTGAGCTTCATTTAAAAACTGTGCCAAAACAATTGATGGTCGATCAGAACAAGCAAATACAAGAACTTAAGCGTGGGGTATTCACACATTTTTTTCTTTCAAATCATTTTCATTTTGATTTGTTGTGAAATGCACCAAAGCAACTGAAAAACACTACAGAAGACTCCATCCACTCTACTGTTTGCCGCATCATTAAGCCTGTACTTTTATGAGTAGTTAAAACAATATACCACCAAGTTTAGCATTAGTATATTGCATTATGTGCAGTTATAAGTGCCATTATTATGTTATGAGCTGTTATTATGAGTTGTTACAGGGTGTGTTCGGTATGGGTTGCAGTTGAAACCTGCAGGTAGGTAGCTTTCCAGTTTCCAACTTTCCAGGGCTGGAGATCACTGGTTTAGGTGATGCTAAAATATCTGTTTCATTGTACTGTATTTGTAATCCTCCAATAATAAAATCTATATTACTCTGTAGTGCTCATCATGGTACATGATGGAATCAAAGATATATAGTGGTTTCCTATTATCCAAGGACGCTTTATAATCAGCACTCAAACAGAGAACCAGAAAAGACCATGCACTGGAGGACTACACTGTGCACTGGGAAGGGTTTACCCTGGACAAATTGCAAATTCCTGTCTGTGCATACATGGACACCAAGCCTAGGCTGCAGCTCAGGGAGGGTGGGTCATCGGATGGACTGTCCTATGAAGACTCCTAGGTAGCATATTGGTCACACACGTGAACCGGTCTGAAACACTTTAAAGAGGCTGCGCGGTGACGTCGCCAGAAAGGCATGCTGTCTCTTGCATTTGAAACTCAGGGGACTCCAATTTAGTGCTTGAATTCAATTACGTGGAAAAACTACCATTTAATATTGAACTGTGCTCCAGAGACTTTGTTTTCCATCTTTCTTGTAGTTCTATTTTTATCCCCCTCCATGGTCTGTGTGCAGAGTACTGTGGGTAACCAAGGACCACGAAGGATACATAACATGCGTCCTCCAAATCGTTCTGAATGTAGGCTGCATTTCTTGGCTGTATATGGGCTGTTTATAGGCTGTATATAGGCTGTTTATTCACACCCAGGACAATTTAGTGTCCCCCCAAGATGGGGACTTGAACTTGAAGTCCCCATCTTGGTATTGTCACCTTATCTGCATTCAGTGTTAACAGCACTAGAACCTTCTGACGTAAGCAGCAAAGCTGATGCTCTGTTTTTGTGTTTGAGGCCCAATTATACGTCCCCTGATCTTGCTTCCTCTGGCTTCCAGCTGTTAGGGTCACCTGTTAAGGTGATCGGATGCAGTCTACATATTCCAGCTGTAAATCAACAACTCAGAGCCTTAACATGCTTAGCTGGTTAATGCCTGGCTGAGCTCTTACAGACATTGATACGTTTGTGAAAAAAAACAATTATAAATTTATAACACAAATATAAACTGTGTGCTGTATTAATTGGGGAGCATTTAAACCTACCTTGTTTGGTCCTGTCTGATCTGAACCATAATAGCAGGTGTGCAAGGTGACACAGACCACTGTCCAGACTGATGAACCAGAATTTGGTCAGAACTAAAGAGGTGGTCTTGGTCCAGATCAACTAACCATGGTCTGGAATGTCTGAAAGCTTTTTGTTTTGTTTGATTCTGACCATACCCTGCCCAGCAGCCTGCAATTGGTCAGAAAGTCCAACCAATTAAACTTGATAAAAGAACCAAATGTTACGCCATAATCCAGTTCCCCTTCATATGCATGCATATCACACAGCAATATGGACACAGACTACACTCACAACTCTTCTATTTGCTGGATTTACCCTGATTTTATAAATAGAATCTAAATGAATTTGAGGGCAATCCATCATGCTTACTTCATGCAACACCAAGGTTCAGACACTGGTCCAGACATTGGGGTCAGAACTGTTCAGCCACTATACTAGGATATCAGGTTCGAATCCTGGCATCTGTTAACCATTGTTATTAGACGTGGGGACCCAGTGCTTTCCTTCAAACAATGGCAGCAGTTAAAAGTTCAAACTGGGATGTTGTGACAAAACACAGGCCAACCATCCACCTAATCAAGTTAGCTTAGGGCCTCTAAATGCTATGAAAGAAACCTGACCAGATGCCTTCACCCTGACAAAAAGAAACTGGAAGTTGTTCCGACAGTTTTCGCTGATTTTTATGAACGCAGGTGGTCGAGACAAAACAGAACCTTTGACAACTGCACTCAGCTCTTCTGCACAGCACTCCACCATTACCGGAAATCAAGCCAGATCAGGCTAAAGGAGCTAACGAGCAGCGGTTCAATCGCACAAGCAATCAAGCTCCAGTCAGCTGGAGCTTCTCTCATTAACACCCCAGTGTCGCTGCAGAGCACCATTATCTACTGCAAGGCCAAAGGGAAAAAATCACCTTATTTTCACCTCCTGTCGCCTTCTGCAATCATTTAGTGCATATGATTTAAGTTCATAAAGCAGCAGAAAAGAGGGAAAATGAAATAGCACTGACTTTTATCCCACACCTATTCAAATATCTGATAATTATTAGAAATAAAAGCAAATGCAAAGGATGAGGAGTGCAATGGTACACATATTTGTAGTAAAACAGTAAATGTGTTGCAGTCATGCAGCATTACAGAGAAAACATCCCATAGCTGTTAGTTTTTGAGGCTGATCAGTTTTCAGATCACACCAACACTGCTCTCCACTCATGGTCACTGCAGAAGTGTGGCCATGCTCAGTGTGTCACTTTATGGCTCTTGTGGCAGAGAGTTTACTAAGGCTGGGCGATATATTGGTATTTCTTATCTATATTGGGATATTAACAGTGTGCAATATGGGCTGAGGAAATATTGTTTCTAAATACATTTTTGCAGAAAACCTCTCTTTGGCTCTCACGCTCTGCTCCACCCCTGCTCTCAGATCCTCCTTTACTCCGCTCTCCTATGCCCCTGCTTGCTTTCTCACAGACACAGCATAGAGGGGCATAGCACAGAGGGGCTCTGGCAACTTATTTAAATGTGATCATTTTTCCATTACACACACTATGTGTAAATAAAGAATAAATAAATAAATAAAACAAACAGGATTTCATGGGGTTTCCTATTGTTTTCACATTGTATTTTTAACATCATATTGTATATCATGATTCAGTTCAAATTTATTGGGATATGATTGTGTCCATATTGCCCAGCCCTAACGTTTCTAAACTATGATGATTTTATCCACATGTTCTGTTCACATGGCAAACAGCTGCAAAAAGTAGGCGATTAATCTGTGGCTTTTTGTGCATCCTGAACCACGAGGGGCAATTCAAACAAATCACAGATTATCCATATAATGCACAGACTAATGAATACCAGAAATCCCTGCTCCCTGCTGCTAGAATCATGTCAATAATAACCCCCAAAGCTAAGGGTGATCGGCTACAGAGCAGCCAACTCACCAGGGCTCAGTTTCTCAACAGCTCTGTATTATTAAAATAATAATAATAATAATAATAATAATAATAATAATAATAATTAATAAATAGTAAGAGGGCATTTCATGCTTAACAATGTTTTTTTCATTTGTACTAAAAGGGAAACCCAGGCGACACTACCTCCTTTTCTCTAACCTCACTACCTATCAGCTCCTCCTATCATATAAGAGCAATTTGTAGTTCTGTAATCAAAGACTGCTGTCCATTTGTTTCTCTGTATACTTTGTTAGCCACCTTTGACCCTGATCTTCAATGGTCAGGACCCCACAGGACCACCACAGAGCAGGTATTATGTGGGTGGTATGAGCAGGTGTTTAAATACCTCAGTCTCACTAGTCCACCAGCCACAAACGTGTGACCACTGAAGAAGAACTAGAAAAGGACAACACACAAACTGGGCAGAAACCGATAAGCTTGTCTGTGAATTACATTTACAATGTGGAGCAATGAGGTAGGACTCCAGAGTGGGCAGTGAGTGGAATCAGTGCTTAAACACTCTTTCTTCTACAGCTCTGCTTAGACTGCCTTTGTCCAGACCCCATCTACGGTTCTACATTTGCGGTGAACAGTGCTACACCACAGGCAGCAGGTTTAATTCCTGAAGTATGCAAGCCATATTCAAGTACTCATTTAAGGAAACAAATCCTATTTGAAGTGCTATTCAAACCAGATTAGTCTTACATGGAGAAACAGAATAAGGTAATAATTCCTAGAGCTGGGAGCTCTTAACGGTTTACTGATAATTATTGACCATAAAATGGGTCATAAAATTTGAAAAGTGGGACGTATCATTTTTTTCCTTTACTTCTTGGATGCATGTGGGTCTGCACTCCTAGCCATGATCAGAGACTCCAGCATGGTAATAAAATACAGCAGTGGTGAGCTCTCTGTGAGCTGTGGCGTAAGCTCAAAGGTGTACAGGGAAAATGGGATGAGATGACAAATGACTGATGGTTTCTGAAGTCGACAACGTCAAATACTGCTGAATAAATGTTCATGAAATGGAATCATAGTTTCAGCCCGAGAAGTAGAATAGATTGGTCTGGAAGCTTATTTCCAACATATACAAGAAAACAAAGTGTTTTTGCATCCCTCAGTTTTTGGCAGAAATATATTTTCAAATGATCTCAAAACATGTTGCGATTGAGGCTTAATTTCATAAGATTTTAAATGAAAGGGAGCCCCAAAATCAACACTATTTTTACCTTGGCACTGGTGAAAAACAAGGGCTCAGTACAGAGGACTGACCTACACTGATCATCCAGAACATTAACACCACTGACAAGTGAAGTGAAGAACACTGTCTTCATCAGTGGCATCTGATAAGGGGTGGACATATTAGACAACTGAACAGTCGGTCCTTGAAGACGAGCAATTCAAGAATGTGAGCAACTTTTATCCCATGTCGTATCCCAGATTTTGTAATGGCTAAACAACCTGGGACAGAACATCTCTAAAACATCAGGCAGGTCTTGTAGGGTGTTCCCAGTATGCAGTGGTCACATCATTGCGCCTCAGATGCCCATGACCCTTTTGCCAGTTTGCTGGTTGTCAATCGGTTGGTCTGATCAACCAGTTGTTTGAGGGCTGGTTTAAAAATAAAGAATAAAGAATAAACACAGCACCTCTAAATATTACTGAATTATATTTTGTGTTCAAGGTCAAGGTCAAGGCTTTTTTATTGTCATTACAACCGAGTACAGGTACACATTGCAATGAAATTGCGTTCCTCCGGAACCAAGGTGCAACATGGAGCAGCAATGCAACTGGACGACATAAAGTGCAAACAGTACAATAAATACAATAAATACAGTGAACAAGAGACAGTTCAACAGACAGGACAGGACAGTACAATACCGAGTGGACAAAGAAGTGAGATGAGTGGTGGGAATAAGGTGCAAGAGATATGTAACATACTGTACATCTAGATGTGCATGATAACAGCAGTTACTGAGGTAGAAGTGTAGTTCTTGGTGTGCAGCAAATATTGCGGATAGGATGGGGATGATCCAGTCTCTGTGTGCCGAGTGCGTGTGTGTGTGTGTGTGTGTGTGTGTGTGTGTGTGTGTGTGTGTGTGTATAGAGTTGCAGATTAGCACACTACAAACAATTGTATTATTTTATATAAAAATGTTATTTAATTAAAAAATAATGAGTAAAGGTGGGTTTACAAAAATATTTGATCAGTGTCTGAAATGTAAATAACTTTAATCAACAGCTGTATTGATATTATACCGAACCCTGAGGTTTTTGAAGTATTGTGTGTGCTGAACCATGAACTTTAGCATTATACCCCTGTTGTAGCATGCCAAACCAGGAAAAGCCATTATACAGATACTAGGGATGTGGCTAAAAAGGTTTACCCTGATTTTAACCCGAATTCTCAGTCTGGCCAAGTCTGCAGAGTTGACAGTTAGAGATAGAATTGAGTGGCAGGGGAGCAGGGGCACAGATTTTTGCCCTCTCCAATCTCTTTTCCAACCAGAGCAGCTGACCTTAAACGAAGCAGCTTCATTTAAGGTGGAACAGAAATACTTAAAGGCAACATCTGTCTCATATACAAACCAGCGTCCAATGTGCTGTTTACTTCCCACTTGAGGCATTTTATGCAAAAGTAAGAAAAAATGGGGACACAAACAAAGACAGCAGTCGACTGTACTTCCTTCTAGTTAGTCCTCTAGAGAACACGAGGCATGCATGTTTTGAGGTGTGTTTGGTTTGGTTCAGCAACAGGTTGAAATCATACAGTGTGTGATCCCTAGTTGTTCAGTGTGTGATGGACATTTTATCAATCATGATAAAAATCAGTCTAGGGTACCAAAGGCTTAACAGTAGGTTGCCCCAGTGCTGGGTGAGTGGGAACTAGGCTAAAATCTAACCTGGTCAACCACCTACTTTAACCAGTCTCTTCAGTGAACACTGAAATGATGCACTGAGAGGCTGGTAAGATAATGTAAATGTAATGTAAATGTAATGTAAATGTAACAATTAAGTACGTCAAAACTAGACTCCCAGAAGCTGTCTAAAGGCTGTAAACTAAGCAATCAGATCAGAGCTTGACATTTTTTTCCTGCATAAAAGGAAAATCATTCTGAAGCAAAATGACAGACTAAATAAGCCTATCGAACTGGACATTTTTCACCTTTTTCACATAATATTACAATTTAACATTTAAAAATACATTCTTTGGTACCTTTAAATAAAACCCCACAGTGTCAATGCCGAATAAGTTTCTAAGATATTCATTCAGCCTCTGAGAGAATATGGAAAGAAATCTAGTCCTCAAACTTTCCTATCTGATAGCCTCAGGTGGAGCATCTTGTAGTGGAGAGCTCTGGGATGCTACACCCACACAGTGGTGGCTTTCAGCGGGAGCTCACTAGTCTTCAGGCTTCACTAAATGGAATTTTGCTGCTCTGTGGTTCAAGGCTGGCCACTATGTAGGCAACGGGCCAGGAAATAGGCCACAGGAAAGTACTGCATTAGGCTGAGGAAGAGAGCAAGAGCAGGAATTTAAGTGAAAGGAAAAATGTAGAAATGTCAAATCTCCCTGCCACGGGTTGGCAGGCTTAAAAGAAAACACACTGCCTTTTCAAAAAGACAATTCGACTCAACTTTCTCCTCACCCTATAAATTGTGCGCACACACACACACACACACACATATATATATATATAAAAAGCACATACCAGTACATGCGCACACACATACCAGCTTCAAAATATAGGACAATCCCCTAATTTGATTCTTGCTATTCTGCACTGCTCCTTTGAGATGCAATTAAAGCATTAAAAGGCTTTATGTGCTGGTGGGCAAATTGAGAGTCTTCAGCAGCTAAATGGGATTCATCATTCCAGTAATTTACTGCCAGCCCCCGACCCTCATCACTTTAACAGAAAAAAAAAAAAACAATCAAACCATTGCAGAAAATTCCCTCTAAACCATAAAGTCTATTTAAAAATCGAGGGGAGGAGGGGGAGGGGTTACAAACAAAAGCTTGCATTCCCAGCAGCACCGTTCATAAAGAGAGAGGAGATTTATCTGCAGGAAGATTGTGATTCTTTGTGTGACTGACAGAATATCATTCATCAACCTCCCTCTCTCGCTCCCTTTTTCTCTCCCTCTCTTCTTCTCCCTCTTTCCCTCTCTATCCCTCAATCAGGGTGATTGAGAGCAATTTGCTCTGCCTGACAATAGCAAAAGGTCTCCTAATATCAGGATGATCTTAAAGTAGCATTATGTAACATTTTCACCTTAAATAAATTATTGTGATGCTTCACCTGTAATAGTGAGAACGGTGTTTCTGTAGCTGCTACTCCAGGCTCTGCACACTGCTTGGTGAAGCAGGCAGACTCATTTGTGTAAAATCCTGTAATAATTATCTACCACCTCAGTCCACATGCTTCCCTGACTTTCAGCGGTGGCTAAAAGTGCAAATTTCACTTTCTGGCTGTGGACGCCAGGAGCAAGGAATTCAAATTCTTGCATAATATCATTTCAAACTATGAGCTTCCAAGATTATCCTGTAGAGTGACATGGCTATAATCCAATCTTTGCTGCTGTGATCTACTCCCAGTGCAGTCAAGGCTGACGCAAACGTGAATCAGAAATATTAAAGCATGTTCAGTGTTTACAACTCAGTATCCACTATAAGAACACAAATTCTCTAGTTAAATGATCGGATTTGGGCCACTTTCACCCGGGGTCTCTGACCTTTCCAACATCGGTTAGGATTTTGAAACCCTGTCGTGTAGGCCACGCATAAGAGGAGGCAGCAGACGGCTTTGACAGTTGAAACTCTTTAATCTCAGTGTTTACCTCTTCAACCGTCCTCCACACCAAATATGGTCACATCTGGGTCTTGGCAGCTTCCTGGATGTTTAGGTGAGAAGAGCTGGGCTCCTGAGAGTAAAACAGCTTCAACTGACTGAACTGAGCTGGCAAATCTAAGTGTTATTCTCAGGGGGCACCATCAGCTCCTTCATACTGGCAGTGAAGCACCACAATCAGTTCAGGTCTGTACCAATAAAATCCTTAGTATTTTATTCACTCATCATATTATCTTTGGGCACAAGGAAGGACATCCCCCTGGACAGGATGCTAGTTCAGGGGCAAAACAGCACTGCATTCGACCTCAAAAAAAAAAAAAAAAAAAAAAAAAAAAAAAAAAAAAAAAAAAAGGGCAATATTACACAGGTAAGACAGACAGGAGGAATAAGGCAGGCCATACTGTAATTGAAGCTCAGAATAGTAACAGGGGGCTTTCAGGACCGCCACTGTAATCCAGTGGCGGGAAGGGGAGCTAATCCTGTTGGGCAGGAATTTGATTTGGATGATTATCTCCATGGCCCAAGTCCTGGCGTGCGCGCACACACACACACGCACACACACACACACACACACACACACACACACACACACACACACACACACACACACACACAGCATTATCCCACTTCCCTGCAGTGAGCCAATCTGACCTCTTTAAGACATTTTAAAGGGATTATTCTACTTTCAACACTCTGACTGAAACACGCTGTCCAAAAGCACCCCGGCATTAAAGGCCAAAACACGACATTCACATACCACAAAGACAACCTGCATCACCTTTCACTGCAGAAACACACAACACCACCACCACCACCACACAGAGAGTGAGGCAGACAGAGATTTAGACACACTGGGAAAAAGCCAAAAATGCTGAGATAAAAAAAAGGGAAGAGTGAGCTACACAGAGCATGGCCCCATGGTTTTCTTGAGATCCACTTTTCATACCATCTCAAAAATATTACCAAAGCATATCCTGCGTATTCCAAAGCTTGTTAGCAAATTTACAGAAGACAAAAATGTTCTGTATTTTGAATGAGGTCACTGTTAAATAAGAGCGTGTTTAACTCATTTTAAAGCATTAGTAAAAGAGGGAGATGCACAATTTGAAATAATTAAATCTCCTAGTTTCAAATAAAGGTTAAACCATCAATCTGACAGCAAATGCACATGTTAAACTGCAATGTTAAACTATCAGATTAACAAATTGCTCACCACAGAAGAAATTCAAGTCTGGCTGACCCAAACCTTATACAAACGATACAGGCTAGAATTAAGGTCTGATGCAGTGTGCTGAAATAAACAGAAAGCTGAAATGAAGAGTTTTGCCCCTCTGCGATGTTGGATCTGTGGCCACTCACTAACCTATCCTATACTAGTATATCAGACATCGCAGTGCAGCTGACTGACCGCTGAGCTATCCACATACATGTTGACAATAAAAACATGTGTCTGAAGAAGTAAAGGTGAAGGTCAGAATGGTTCTGTTGTTCTTACAATGAGAGGGTAGTGTTATACTGCGCTCAGAAGGGCTGTAACGATTACTCACGCAACATGCAATGATTTGCAGTTCTCATACCATCCTTTGTGTTCATCACTGACAGAGAGGAAACCAACACCAGCAGGATCTCACCAATGCATGTAAATTTGCATTAAGAACTTTATGAATATTACAAAATATTGAAATATCACATATGGGGGGGCAGGGGGTGTCAATTCTCTCCCACACAAATGTGAGTACTCGCTGTTGTATCACAATATAATGAAAAGGTAAACCCAGTTTTACCCATCTGCAGGAAAACACTTAAAATGTCTAGCCAAGAGGCCAAATCACAGACAAAAAGCTATGTATTGCAAAATCCAGAGACGTGTGGACAAATAATATGAATCTCTCAATGCTAGAAATTAGCATTGTTCTAAACACTGCTGTATAAATGATATATAGATTGGAATAAAAAAGGGAAGAAAAAAGAAGAGAAAGAAAAAGCATGCAGATCTAAGAGAGTATGGCAAAAGGAAAGTTAAATAGAGAGAGTGAGAAAGACAGTGTGAGTGAGAGATAGGGGAAGAGGATGTGGCAGGACTGCTTGTAATGCATGGTGTGAGGATCTCACAGGCAGAGTGTGCCATCAGGTTTACAGGGCTGTGCTGAGTCCAGCAGCAGGCGGGTCAGTGTGTGATTTGATGGTGCTGGGCGAGAGCTCATGATTGTGATTGATGTGGCGTCGGTAAAAAGGCCCGCTTGGGTCACGACCTCTGGAGCGCAGCCGATTACTCCCAGCCCACAAAACAAATAACCCAGCGTTGAGCGCTCAAAGCTGAGGGAACGCATGCAAACAAACACGTCTCGGAAAAGCCGCCGGCAGGCAGGATGCAGATAAACTCAAAAGAATGAGCAGATATTCACAGCTAAACGCTGCATTAACATCCCACACAACAGCCGCCTCCACAGGGATTTCCCAGCGCTTAGCAGCGGGCTGTCGATGAGCGCTGGGTGGTGCTCTCATAAGCCTCTGTGCTTCTTTTGGTAAACATGGATTACGGATCATCGTGATCATTTACAACATGGGGCAGGTGAATACAGCTGGAAATTAGCTTCTACCATTACTTTAACAGAACGTATGCTCTATGATGATCTACCAATGACAATCCAGTCATTTCGTTTACAGAATAACAATTCAATGGACTAGTCCAGGAGCTCTAAATGCCAGACCTGGAGCTTGCATGTTTTTGTTTGTTTATTTTTTCTGCTGTAACACACACACACACACACACACACACACACACACACTTCAGCGCAGCATAGTCTCATTAGTTAGTTCTTTAGCTGGATCAGACATGCTGGATTTAAAACACCAAAAAAAAAACCCCCCCACAAAACTCTAAAACAAGCCGTACAGTGGTAGTCCAGAACCAGGACTGAGAACAGCTGAATACGTCAGTGACCAATGACCTACCCAAGATAAAGTCATTTCTGACATTTTCATACTCTTCATTTTCATGGCTGGTGCGATTCCTTGAGCAGGTGTAACTGAATAAATGGACCACAACAAGTAAGAGGTGGCCTTGATACAGTTCCAAACAAACTCTCAAGCAGTTTGCTTCTGGTGAGAAAGTGATCTGACCTCAACTGGACCCAACAACCAGATCTCATTTAACTGGTAAAATGGGATCGTGCTGGAAACACATTTAAAGACAAGTGTAAACAGAATCCAGTCAAAGTATATCCAGATACTATCCGGAGGAAACTGGCGCTTCGGTGCACTTTTTACCTATGTGACCACAAATCAAACCTAATGCAGCTGCTCTGCTATCCGACAGGATCTCCGCATACCACAGTGCTCGATCAGATCTGCAGAGATATTAATGCGACGCTGATGTGTCCGCCCTATTCAACCTGCAGGCCTCCAGAACCAGACAATCATCACTGACTTACTGTACCTTAGTGATCACCTGCCTCAGGCAGGAACTTCAGGAAAATGAGGATCTAAACAACCAACCTGTAGAAGAGGTTCTCAAAAACAATTACAGCACATAAGCAGTCATACTCAAATCTTCATTTTCAATTTGTGCAAAAATACACCCAAGGTCCACTATTCTGTGAGATATTGTAACTGTAGCACACAATTGCCCAACCTTAAACCTTAATGCTGTGATAATACCTCGTTTTGGCAGTTCTGCAATTACATGTATGCCATTTGATTCCACAGACCTCTGGCAAAATGGTACAGTCTTCTTGTATTTGGGATTGCAAAGCAAAAAGTACTTCAGTTCAAAATGGATCAGGCTGACAGTTTTCATATTTTCCAGCTTCCAAAAGCTGCAGAGCTGCTGTAAAGCTGCACCCAGTGAGGAGAGGTGACTACACCAGGTCCCCAATATCAACATAGCATCTGAGCACAGTCTATTTTTCAAAATGTGAATATTTAGAGTGAATATTAAAAATCCTACTATATCAGTGCAGCACTAGTGTTGAAGCTGGTTTTAGATATACCATGCTATGAAAATTGATGGGAACCATACCATGTACATTTGCTTAATACCAGTATTGAAAGAAAAAACAAAAATTAGAGCTGTTATTTTTTCGCCATCACATCCAAGTCTCTTAGTGCCGAGTATCAGCCGACACCGATTCTGATTCAATCTTAGTGTTTGTATTATTAATGACTGATACTGAACAGTTTATGTAATGAGACATTCTTAGCTATTCTGTTTAGTGATGTTTCTAAAAATAAACATACTGTTTTATAGTGTTTAATATCTTATAATCAGGCCTGACTTACTGTTCAGCTCCAAGTGCCATTAACACTGCAGTCAAATCTGTGTGTGTTTGTGTGTGTGTGTGTGTGTGTGTTAGTGTGCATACTATGTGGAGTGATATCCTTTGTTTGTTGATAATGGATTTGAAATAACTAGTTTATAGTTATAGTTATAGTGATGAATGCTCTGTAATGTGCCTTTCAAAAATGTGTCTGTTGGCTAGAATTAGCCCTATCCTCCTCCTCTTCTCCGTTTCCACAATGGTTCCATACAGTTTCAGATTTTATGTTTCCATATTTCACTGATAAACAGCTACACACTGCAGAGTCAAAACTCTTATTTACCTTTGAGGAAGTTCCTCACAGCTGCTGGATGTAAAATGGCTGTCAATGGCATCTTGAGGCCACCAGATTGTGACTTGGACACCATGACTCAGAGCTGGTTTGAGATGAACTAGCTAATAGCAATCCAACTTAAATATGCCTTATTGCTCCTGTATTGGGATCGGGATCGATAACTTGAATTTACTATAAAAATTTGCATATGAAACAAACTTTCTGTTGTCAGTCACTGCAGTAGAGACCACAGGTGGAGCCTCCTCGTTTGGTAGACCCAGGCAAGGCTGTCAGTCAATTAATTCATAACTGTAACCCCGCCTTCTTATGACATAGCAAAACAACATTAAAAAAAAAAACAAAAAAAAAAACAGGATTTGTGATGGGAAAATAGGCCAGCAACACCAGAGGGAAAATGGAAATGGAAAGAACCAATGGGTGGCGCTACACATTAAACTGCAACCAGTAGAGGCGCTAGAGTTGTGGTGGCTTCAATTTAAGAGATGCTTTGCTGTCCTTGCTTTCTACAGTCACTGATTTGTTCTAAGTGCACATAGTTTCACTTCTCGAATTAAGTTGGCTGAGAAGATTCTGTGATATCATTTATTGTACTGTCTCTTATGTCTCAGTGATTTCACAGTAATGTGCTACGATCAGATATCCAGCTGCTGCATTCAGCACTTTCAATAGTTTTTGTTCATAAATGTGTGTGTGTGTGTGTGTGTGTGTGTGTGTGTGTGAGAGAGAGAGATGCTTCTAAATGGTTCCTTGAAAGCTGTGAAGGAAGAAGAAGTACTTTCATTTCCGTGAAGTAGATTGTAAGGAGTATAAATACAAACAACCTTTAAAAGGTCTTGATCAATTTGTTCCTTATTGATTTAAGGGTTCCTTCACAGTTACACATTACTACTACAACATGGTTCTTCATTGACATCTCTCAAAGACCCATTTGAAGCACCTTCGTTTTTAAGAATGTTGACCAATAATGCCTGATTCTGGGTGATCAGGATGTTGCAAATCCTGCAATTCATTGAAATAACAGAATGGTTTGTGTGTGTGTGTGTGTGTGTGTGTGTGTGTGTGTGTGTGTGTGTGTGTGTGTGTGTGTGTGTGTGTTGTACTCTGTTGTGACCCTGGCTTTTGTGGTTCCAACATAGTGGTCTGAGAAAAGATCAGCACTGCAGTGGTCAGCATGGTCATGACCCAAACAATGCTCTTTGTCATGGGTTAAGAAAAAGATCAAGGAGTGAGTTGGTGAGTGTGATGCAACAGACATCAGCAACTAAAAGAAAGTACAATTGTCTCAACACTGGCCACAAATGCTAACAATCCAGTCCTGGTGTATAGTGTGTGTGTGTGTGTGTGTGTTTGCTTTTGGTTCAGTAATCAAGATGTGGGACAGAATGGATTAACCTCCATGTTTGGGGCTTAAGAGAGAAAAGCAGCAGTAAGTCCTGTTCACTAAAGAGGTCTTCACAAAGATTTCTGATGCACCTCCCACCACATCAGCTCACACGTCCACACAAGCACGTGTGTGTGTGTGTGTGTGTGTGTGTGTGTGTGTGTGTGTGTACGTGTGTACCTAAGGCCATTTATCTCTCTATTCCTGATAACAGAAGCTGGTGTATTTGCTGACAAGCTTGCTCTCTTCAAAAAGCCGCAAACACCACTTTAACCCTCTAGACTCATGGAACAGCTGAGATAATTGTTCGGAGAATCGGTATGCATTGATACCAGCACTGCAATATGCAAATGAGCTTTTAATTAGTTCTGATTTATTCAGTTAGACCTCAAATTATCCAAGTAAGTAACTTCTCTGGGTTTTTAGATAAACATATTAATATGATAATTGCTAATGGTGATTATTTTGGTGTGGATTTACATTTTTATTAATGTAAACTTCATAAAAAGTAGCAAATAAATATCTTCTTGCATACCGCATTTCTTGCTAAGAAAAAAAGTTAAGTGCATAGTAGAAAATCACATCTTTTCTAAACAAATATTATAAATAAGGCCATTTCAAAAGAACTCCAGAGACAATAAAGTAAGTCCAGCAGATTATAGCAGAGGAAAATGCTGTGTCCATCATTTGTCTTCAGTGGAGACGCTAAACAAAGTCTTAGTGAAACAAACATCCCATTGTTATAATAGTGGTGAGGAAAATTCAGCTCACCCTGAATCACTACTGTAGTCAGAATTCTCTGAACATTAAACACTTTCTGATTCTTCTTCAGTTCTTTGAAAAACGCTGGATGTAATCTTGTTTGTAGTCAGCCAGCTTTTATTACACTTTTCAGTACACCTTAAGTGAGGCATCAGTTACCTTAATGAGGCGCTGTCGGCAGACTGCAAATGCAGGGCCAGTTAAGGTGGAATGGAAAGTTGAATAAGATGATGTAGAAAAACTCTGCTTTATCCTCTTTTCTACGACGCATGGAGAACAAGGCTTTTGGTTTCATTCCTTGGTGCTGTTTCTAATAATTGATTGTTTGGGACCCAAATCTGAAGTGCAATAAGATCTGATGTGAAGGACATACTGAAAGCATTTCTTTGAGCAGAGTTTGAGCTACAGCGGGATTTAAAACTGCTAAACAACTTACTCCTCCTGCTGTTCAGTGGTGTGTCGCTTTGGTAGCTGTATTTTTCACTGCGTTTACTTTTCATTGCTTTTTGTTCAAAGATGCCATAACTAAAGCGGAGCAGAGTCCAGTGACAATCCATGCAGTAGTGTGTTCTTAAAAAGACCGTAGAGTGGGGAAAGTATTAACGGCGTTAACAAATGAAATAACCGACATGGGCAAGATAAGTGGTTCTGAATGTCAGTTTCAGTTCATTTTAATTAATTTTAACCGTACATGTAAGTCTGTCTCAGATTTGTAGACTGCAGGTAATCAGTGACACCACTGAGGTCTATATTAAACACACCTGTTACACATTTTTGTACACTAAAAAGTACTGATACTATTATTATCTGTTTTGCTTGGGTTCTGCATATTGTGTAAGCATTAACATTTTCATTTCTGTTGTATTGAAGGGAAACAATTACAGTCATTAACAATTTTTGGCAACAGAGTTATATTTTCTTATGAAGCAAACAGTAAAGAACTCAATTACAGCATACCAATCTCCTGTTTCCTATCTTTGCTCCACCCACAAATCAACAATAAATAAGGATAAACTAAAAAAAATAGATACAAGTAAAAAAAATATGAATAACATAAATCCGGGACAGTATAAATGTGTGTGTGTGTGTGTGTGTGCATGACTCTGGATCTCCAATGTCTCACATGTGCAGGATGCAGTATGGGGGGGGGGGGGGGGGGGGAGGTTGTGGTCCTTCTTTGGATGGCAGAATTGACATCACCTCTTTTGTCTGCCACAACTAAAGCTTCAGGTGGATTAAGACAAAATTCAGCCCCTGAACACAACTGCAGCATGAAGCTGTGTGTGTGTGTGTGTGCGTGTGTGTGTGTGTTTTGTGTTTTTTGAGGAATAAAAATAAAACTTGGGCCAAAAATGAGCCTAAGATGATATTTGCACCCTGGATGTGTACAGCGTTCATGGAAATATAAACAATAAAATTAATAAAAATAAATAAAATACAATAAAGTAATAAAATTTAATGTTGAAATTAAGAGATCATTAATAGTTTTCTTTGCAATTAAACATGGTAGTGGGTCATTTTTGACACTTAAAATAGCACAAAGGGTATAAAACAAAATATACAACATTAATAATTGAAACTATGGGGCTCAGAGTTGCTCGGGTCAGTCTAATGGGATCTCTCCCCAGAACAGGTCAGAACAGGCATCTGTTAGCCATAGTATTGGAGCTGGGGCTCCATTTTACTGCAGTAAACCAACGACATTCAATAAATACGCCATCTCACATCAGCTAAAACATCTGTCCAGAGTCTGTTTATGGAGCAGGATTTTATCATCTTCCTGTATTATTTAAGTTGCCATCTTTTGGTTCTTCCTATTACTGTGCCTCTTATTATTAATATCTATTATTATTATTATACATTGACTCAAAGGACTGAAAACATATTTTTTTTATGTTTTTTAATGAACACTTCCCTAAAGTTTGAAACAGTTTATTAACGAAAGTACATCTTTTGAAAATATATGAAATAAATAAGAAGGCAGCAACATGTAAGGTGGAGCTATTTTGATCTGTTTTCAGATAATGATTACATTCATTATAGATTAATCTGCTGATTATTTTCTCTGTTGACCGATTGGTGTCTCAACTTCAAAAATAGTTTTGTTTTGTGGGTTTTTTTTTTCAATACAGGTCATCAATTTCGATACCATGGAATACCTTAAACTGGTAATCCTACAATTCAGTGATGATGTTTTAAGGACAACTAGAAAAAGATTTGGTAGATTAGCTGCACAGGATGGGCCTTCGTTCTCCTAGCTGTGGTACCATTTTATAAAAGGGGATCCCAACTAGAAGGTGGCAACTGGGGAGAAAACTGAAGGAGGTTGGCCATGAAGATTCTTCTTCAATTAAAATATGTGGATTTTCTTTTATCACATATATACATCAGAGAATACACTTCTCTGCAACGCTAATTAATGGGAATATTACTGAATTAGCATTTATTTATAAAAAAAAAAAAATAGTTTTTAACCATTATACACAAAGCATCAACAGATGTGTATACTCCTTAGTTTCCTGGATATGAATATTGCCCAGCACTACATGTGGCAGAATATTCCTGTATTTCAAACAGTCAGAAAAGAGGGCAATAAATGAGGGAATAACAATGCAGTAAAATATTGTGATATTGCAATGTGAAAAAAGACAACAATGTATCCAAATATGAGCTTTTTCTCAAATACAATATCCAACATCACTTCTCAACCAGCACTAACCAACACCCAACTCCAGCACGTCATGCACTATACTACTCCAGCCTCCCAGTCCTCATCAGCACTGCAATATTCTACATACCCACATGGATAGGTCTCATTTTCCTGCACTCAAACTTTGTCCAAAATATAGTTTGAATATCAGATTGAGATCCCAGCAACATAAACCCAAACACAGCGTGGCAGAGAGTATCATTATAAACAATATCACTCCCACAGCTCAGACGCTGTCCTCTTGTTCAGGCACACCGTCAAGGCTAAACAAAGCTGTGGGAAACCCTTTGTTGGCTCTTTAATGATTTAATATCAGCAGTTAACTGGAGCTAAGTGGGGGAGAAGAGAAGCACAGCTGTCTGAAGGCAAAGCAGGTCACCAGTAACAACACAAACATGGCGCTCCACTGTAACATGCACCGTTAGTTACAGATGTGTGTCTCACAATAACTCAGTGTTGCTCTCGACTACAGCTTTACTATTTTGTGTGTCATTTTACATGTGTGATGGCCTGATTTTGACTTAGGATGCATTCATGCATGCTCACTCAAAGGGTCTATTTATTTTTGGTCCAATGCATAAACAAATGGTGCTTATTTTTTTCCCTGCAGCAGCAATCTGTGGCTTCCTTCACTGCGGCTTCCTTTTACCTGACCTATAAAGGATGGCTTGTATTGGTTGAGATCAGAGGTGCATTCTAATGCAACTGTACTGCCTTTATGAAGTCTTAAAAATTACCATCTGGCTGCTTGTGAGATCTCCAAAATGTCAACTTTGTTGATCATGAAATTCTGAGACAATATAAAGAATGACTGCCAGATCCACATTATGTCAGAAAGTGGAAAAAAAAAGCAGATACAAAGGTTCTTGAGTGACAGACTACTAAGCTGATTTAACACCATAAGGGACATTTTTTTATTAGAACCCAGAGCTTTTACATTTATATTGAGGGTAAAATTCTACAGTATTATAATATAACCAGAAAAAAATATACCAAACTAGAGGTTTTAAAAAGACAAATAATTCTATTTAATTACAGAAAAATACTCACATTGTTAATAAGTTCACTGCTTATCAAAGAGTTGTGCACACAATTAGTGTGTATAATTAAAAAAAATACTTAATGAAAGTAGTTCATTAGCAGATACAGTTTGATAAAAGGAAGCTTTCACACCAACCTTGTTTGGTCTGGACTTTCTGACCTTCCAGTTTGGTCTGAACCAAAACAGCAGGTGTGAAAGATGCAGACGCAAGGACCTAAAAAGGTGGTCTCAGTCCAGATTAACTGAACTCTGGGGAGCAAAACATGTGCACTCAAAGGGAACTGGACAGGGAGGAACAACTGGAAAGGCAAAAATCACCAGAGTCTGCAACCTTTTTCAAACCAATCAGTGTCAAGTACAGGGAGATGAGGCCCACATGTGTGATGAAGAGACATAGTTAAGTTATTCAGTGCATCACTAAACCAGTAAAACCAGAACGAACTGGATCAAAAGAATACAATGTAACAAAAATAACCTTGGTTGTTTTTCAGGGGTGATTTGCCCTGAGAGGATAATAATGAACATGTAAAATGCAAGTACAAAAAATGGGCAAATTACACAAAAAAAGTCCTGTGTAAACTGCTTATTCCACTCTAGGCTTTGCTTATTAACAGCTGTAATGAGTAACCAGTTCTCTAGCAGCTATTAGCTTAATAAGAGCATTATAAATGCATCATAATGCCCACAGCCCCACCATCACTACTGCTGGGTTTTATCTGATGCCATTAAGTATTATTTTAGGATGGAGAGAGAGCAGGCCAAGGCAAAATACAAGCCTTCGCAGCCAGAGTTCAGTGCTGAAATGCTTCAGCAGCTCCTGGAAAGTACAGCACTAAATTCCTAATCCCTGCTCTTATTACCCTGCGCTGGATCTTAATGGCACCATCAAGCAGCACAAGAGCACTGGAGAGAATTAGAGGCCACAGGCAGAGAGGAAGCTTCAGGTTTGCACTTAAGAGACCACACCTGGCCAAACACAAAACAATAAAGCCATTATGAAGCTGCACACATTAGCACTGAGAAACAGCTCAGCAGACGAGGACATGACGGGAGTTTTTATGAGCATACTGGGTTTGTAGGAAAGGTAGAGACGTGGACGTTTCCGATTCAGTTCCACTACGATAGTTCAGTAGCAATTCCATTCAATCCTGAAACACAACATTTATCACAACTGTGAAGCTGTAAACCGTTTCTGTAGCTAATACAACATAAACCACAGGATTACACCACGTTCCAAATTATCATGCAAATTGGATTTAAGTGTCATAAAGATTACTTTTTTTTGTTTTTCAATTAAACTGGATGGTATTGTGTCTCAGGCCTCTTTCCATCACTGAAATCAATCGCAGACACCTGTGATAATTAGTTGCCAGGTGAGCCCAATTTAAGGAAATTCCAAGGATGTTCCAAATGTTTAAGCACACCACTGGCTTCAAGCAATATGGGAAAGAAAAATGATCTATCTTCTATCAAAGAGTGCAATACCTTGCACGACATATGAAAACATTAGATGCTTCACAAAATCTTAAGCAGGATCATTGTACAGTGAAGGGAATTGTGGCCGATTCAGAGCACAGATGGGTTTGTTCAAATAAAGGCACAATGAAGGTTTCTGACAGACAAATTCATAGGGTTAAGAAAGCAGCTGCTAAAATGCCGTTACAAATCAGGAAACAGATACTGTATGTGAACCTGTTTTTGAACTGCCACCACCATTTCATCATTGCTGGGCAGCCAACACACTTTGATGAAAGCACCTATATAATGGCTAAAAGATGCTTCTGCTGGTCAGCATCACTCTGAGTGTGATGTGGAAGAGACTCTGGCCGCTGATGGTAAGCAGCATGACTCCAGATTCGTAGTGCTAGCGCATTAGACAAAACTGTCAGATACACAGTGTGGTTTTGGAGGACTTTATTTCTGTGAACAAATGAAGAATATGCCTCCTTTCATGATGAAACAGTGTAAAGAAGGAGCTGCATTGCCAGAAAATAAGAGCCGTCCTCATCAGTTGAGGAACACACAGAAGGCTACCAGGCTAGATATATGTGCAATATCTGAGGAAGCAAATCAGTGTCCCAATGTTTTTTTTTATTTAACCAGAAAACAAACAAAACATATTGATAAATTTTGTGATGTTCTTCACAATTACTTCACTTATTTTCAAACAGTCCAGCTATAAATGATCCACTTCTTGTGGATAAACTGCTTAATTAAACTACATATATGCAGAAGCATGGGGGAGGGGTCTCTTCTTAACCGCCATATTTCCCCTGAACTGCCATTTCTCAGTCCACACTGTAGAAACCATCATCTTATAGCTTTCGCCTGTCTTGTGGGCACTGAGCACTTTCATTCTCAGATTTTCAAACAGCTGCTAAAAGGAGTGATGTTTGAAGAGTGTCAGCACACGTTTGGGTAATGTCAGCATCCCACGCACAAACCTACCCCTCATTCACTGGAAGGGAAAAACCGTTATAGACTTCCAAGATGTGTAAAAATGAGACCACAATAATGAAGATGCTCAAGTTGGAAAATGCCATATCTGAAGAGAGGTTCAGTCAGGGGAAATAAGGGACTTTACTTTCTCAAAAGCAGTACACCAATACGAGCAGTTGACAGTTCCCTGGAGATAGTAAAAGTTTGCAGCTGTAATAACAGCTAACTGTAGATTCATTTGTCATAATGACAGATGAAGACTTGAATAATTATTCAAAATAAGTCTGGTATTTGAAGTACATTCTTGTGTAATATGACTGATATATTGATAGTAAGCTGCCTCTAGAATTGTGAGATACAGGAGTGTGGTGCAAAAAAAGGTCCCCTACTCTCTTTAAGAGCACACATCACACATGGGAGAAGTGATCAGGAGCATGTGGTACTGTTTTAGAAGAGTTAAATCCTGTGTATAAATTTCCAGTGAACTATATGATTCACATTCTGGAAGCATCAAATATGATTAGTAAAAAGTTCCTGCCCAAGTCAATTTTATAAACTTTGAATATGTAGAAGCATGGGGGGGGGGTCTCTTCTTAACCGCCATATTTCCCCTAACTAAAAAGTTCCTGCCCGAGTCAATTTTATACCCACTATTTAGTCAACAGTGTCTAGTTAGTTGGGGAAATCCCTCATGCTAATTTTCAAATCAAGATTTGAGAAAAGGTTTTATACTTTCAGATGCCCGGGGTATGTGGCAAAAGTACTAACCTAAACAAAAATATAGACCGACTGGGCTTGGGAAACTTGTCCTGCACATTTAACCCAGCCACACAGAGAAACAAACACATAATTTACATAGTGAATTCACACAGTAGAGGGCAGTAAGTTGTGGGTAGCCCTATCCATGGCACCTAGGGAGCAGGTTAAAGGGCACTTCTGTTCAATTTCCCTGCCAGTTCAGGGAATAAAACCGGCAACCTTGCAGTCACAAGACTGATTCCCTAACCCGCAGGTCATGGCTGCCCCAAACATATGGGTGACCATATCCAAAACAGTCTCTGGACTGCACTAGGGATCACTTGATATGCATGAAACACCAAAGCACCACAACTGGGCTTGAAAACATCCCTTGGTAAACTGAAAAATCTGACACTAAATAAATAAAACAGAATTTAGGAAAAAGTAAAGCAGATTTCATAATGCCCTACAATTACAGATTCAGTGGCATTGGTAGCCATAATACTGTATGCACCATGCATACAATTTTTAAGGACACTCCAGAAGATTTGAAGATGAGAAGATTTGAATTGCCAATGACAAACTCATTGCAGCGGTATTTTTAAGGATCCTTAATGCCCTTAATGCTATTTTTATATCATTACAGTCCCCTTCTCTCTTTGCTAATCATCATCACCTAACCCACACTCCGTTACCACCTTGATGATCTTTCAAACTTGCCCCTCCCCCTCACCACAGAGTCTTTAAATCCTTTTATTCTGAAAACTAGACCAGATTGCTGATAGACTGTTGCTTAACTAAGCCGTGCCTGGGTATGATTTTCTGTCTGCATGTGAATAAATCTGAACATCGAGTCTCCTGGATCCTGTTTGCAGATTTTCTATCAACACTTTTATTTGTATCAAGTGTAATCAACTCAGTTGAGTAGTGACAAGTATTTTTTTCATGGCCAAAAACAATGAGCACATACTCTAAAATTACTGAACATTATTATTATAATCAATCAAAACAATACAAAAGCAATGCTGTTGAATCACCAATGTCAGGCCATGGCTCCCCAATGCACTGATGCGTTTATACAGGCCTGGAAGAAGAGAGTAAAATAGGACAGACAGAGCCTGAGGGTAAAGTTGGGGGAGGTGTTGCTGTAAGCCTGCAGATATCAGATCAGGGTGTCTCACAGTGGCAGCAGGACACACAACTGCAGCTGTGAGCCATTCAGGTCAGCCTCAGTAAACACCTTCCCTGTCATGAACGGCAAGATGTCGTTGCTATGGAGTCATTGCTCCGTGGCAACCAAGCATCCACTTCCTCTCCCCTGGCCAACATTAAAACTGGTCAGAGCAGAGCTGGTGATTTCTCAAACCCTCTCCTGTCTGCAGTGCTGGCTATCTGGGCCAAGAGGACTGTACTGATGAACTGTGTATTTATTTTCACACCAGAAACTCTGGTTCATTTTCAACCTAGGTGCAGATTGTTTGGGCAGTTGTGAAAATAGTAATCACACTCAAATGCAAACCAAAACAACTGCACCGAGACACTTTAGAGGACACGGTCTTGGTCTGGTTGCACACTACTTCTGGAGAGATTCATTTGTGGTGAGAATGTGATTGGACATAAACCGACCCAATGATCAGATGTGATCCGCATGTTTAGGCTAACCAGCTCTGCAGGTGTAGTTTAAGATGGTATACTGGACAGAAAATCACTACAGCTAACAGCACCTGTATTTACTCTCTTGCTCCACCTCATAGAAGTCTGGCCATACAGTGGAGGAAAGTTCACAAAATCGTTAACTAATTTGGACCAAAGCAAATCAACTATAGATGTGAAAACACCTTTAGCCATAAAGGAAATGAGCACCATTGAACGACTGCTGATATTTGAATTCAAGAATACCACAACCCCACCCATCCCTTCAGTGATTCCTCAGAAGATCTGCCCCCCAATTTCATGTATACATGTTGCCAAGGTAACAGGACTTCCAGAGCAAAAGAAAGATTTTGATGGTCCAATCTTTTCCTCTTTGGCTGTTTCTCTGCTATCTTTATTTGTGTGTACATAGAGCTTTCTTCCAGTGTGCAGAGTGCTAGTAGACAGTGAGAAAATATTCACCAAAATTTACAAAAAGTGAACTGAAATTGTGCATATTTCAACTTCGATCAAAACATCCTCAGATTACTGCTCTAATGACTTTATCACCAACCCTGCTCCTGGGGAGCTACCTTCCTGCAGGTTTCACCTCCAGCACAAACACACCCCATTCAGCCAATCAAGAACTTCTGAAGGTAGTAATTTGTTGGATCAGGTGGGGTGGATTAGGGATGAATCTAGTCTGCAGGAGTAGTCTAGTCTGTTTCCCACGAACAAGGCATGTACTGTGGTGCACTGCTTACCCTGTAACCCCAGTTTAAATTTCTGCAGTCTCAGTTAAGCAGCCTATAGGCAAACGATAACGGATATAATGAAGTCTCACAATTCACATGCATGTGAAATGCCTCTAATGTTCATATCATCTCTGCGACTTTCTCTATTACTGTCTATTGTTAACCATTTATCAGCAACATGCTCACGCATAATCATGTCCATTAAACCACGTTGCTTAATTTAGTCATTTATGGTTCTTCTCACTACTCATATGATGGATTATTCAGAATACGCCATTGAAAAGTCTGCGTGCTTTTTTTCTTTGTTCGCTCTCAGAAACAATGTGCACCTCTAGCCTGAGTACCACACATTTAGCTTGAAAAATCACCAAGAAAGAGTGGAATCACAGCTTCATCTGAAACACTGATGAAACACCCACGTACACTTATGAGCCAGAACATTAAAGCCACAGAAACCTAAAGTGAATAATATTGCTTGGTGGCATTTGTCAAGGAGTGACAACTGTTCACTTGCTGTTTACATTTTAAACAGCAAGTGAACAGTCTTAAAGGTTATGCATTAAAACAGGGAAAATGGTCAAGCACAAGAATCTGAGACACTCTGGCAACAACTAAACTGGCTAGACAACCAGAACATCTCCAAAACATCAGTTAGGTCCTGTGGGGTAACAAAAGGACTTTGTGGCACACAGAATTTCTTGTACACAGAATATAAAAAAACATTACATTTCTTTGTGTATATACAGAAGGTCTTGAGTAATACTGGGTTTATGTATATGTATAGAATCAGTACGCATGAAACAGCTGTTCACATCATATTTATGGGTGCATTCACACCTACCTTGTCTGGTCCAAACTTTCTGACCTTTCAGTTTGGTCAGAACCAAAAAGGCAGGTGTGAAAGGAGTCACAGTCTGGACCAAAGGACCAAAATTCAGTCAGATAGTTGGACTTGGTCCGGACCAAATGATGGTTCGGTTCATGGCAAAGTGAAAACACGTTTTTGAACAGCTCAGACTTTTGGACGTATTAAAGGAAACTGAGGTAGGCTACATATTAAACAATAAAACGTAAACAAAAGAACCACTGTTGTGTCAAACTCGCATTCTACTCTTTAATTTGTGACATCAGGCAAGCAACCCTTTACAAACGAATCAATAGAATGTATAGGAAGATGCAGATCATGGTTAAACTGCAGTGTGAAATCAAAATGAACCCAACAATGTATACAATGTAACAAAAATACAAACCTTGGATTGGACCTTGGTCCACACTTTAAAGTATGAAAAAGTCCTAAAACTGTATTTGACAACTGTTTAAAAAATGGCTTTTTTAAATAGAAAATCTACTAAAAAGCACTAAGTCTAAATCTCTGTAGGCTGACCATGGCTAATTTTACAAATGCACGTTTAACATCTGAAGTGTGTATCAAATATTTTATTCTTTAAAATGCTCTTGGAAGTATGTGAACAATGAACATTCAAAAGATATTAAAAAAGTATTTAAGCCCAGTTTTCACCCCTGAAATATTCAGGGTTTTCAACATCACTGAAGTGTGTGTATGGAATCCAAGTGTTTTCACTGTGTGTAGAGAGAGAAAAAGACTGAGATGTAAGCAGAGAGCAAGAGAAAGCGACAGAGTGATGTAAGCAAACAGCAAGAGAAAGAGAGAAGGAGAGGTCCGGTTAGGTCTGGTTTCACACTGCAGTTTAAGCAGCTTGCTAAAGAACTGACTAGACACTGATTGGTCTATAGAGGGGTGCATGTCTGATGCTGGTGAGTTGTCAATGCAGTAGGTTTTGCCTTTCCAGTGAGCGATTCAGATCACACTTGGATTCCTTTAGTTTCTGTTTATGAATAAGGGTAGATTGTTGCAGTAGATACAGGAATCACCAGCATGGTCTTTTTTGTCCATACTGCTACGTGATGTCCATAAACAGAAAGGGGTTGGATTTTGGTACAAGACCGGTTCTTTTACCTCTTCTACTGTTTGATTTGTAATGACAGCGTGCCTCCACTTCTAGTAATTGGTCCAAAAGTTCAAACCATCCACAAACGTGTTTTCACATTGCAAACAAACTGAACCATAGTTCAGTTGATCCAGAGCACCATCCAGTACTTCTCAGTACCTACTAAATGTGATCAAATATGCACAAATGCTAAACTGGCAACAGAGCCATGGTCACCCAAGATTCATTTGTGTGATCCGTAGAAGCTCCACCTCTCACAGAACTTAAAGGATCTACTGCCAATATCTTGGCGCCAGATATTTTTCCTAATTTTTCCTTTCACCATTCAGATTTTCAGGCGTTTCTTTTTTTAATTTTTCCTTAAAGAAAACATGCATCATCAAATATTAATCACAGAAATCATAGGGCTCTGTACCTGGTTAAAACTTCTATACATTTTAATATTGCAGTATACCACAAGAGCTAAATCATTACATTTTTTTTTCAAATATCGTCCAGCCCTACATGAGGGGGATATACACAAAAATAGGTGAGTGGTTTTAATGTTTTGGTTGATCAGTGTGTATGGTGCAAGCAGACTTTTATACTATCTCTGTTTAAACAGTCTAAACAGTAGTCTAACCTTTTATGTGAGAGTTGGTTTAGTTTGTTTTCTAGATTAGTTAAGAACTTGGGCTGTGGTCTGTATGTAGCCTACGTGTGTTCTGTTCAGCTGTGTTCAGTCATCATTGAGCAAAACCACCAGCATGCAGCCTTACAAACAAGACATTTCCAGAGAGACCCTGCCAGCACACTCATACAAAGGAAAAAAAATAAAAAAATCACTCCTTCATAGCATCACTCAATTCACAACCACAGCTACATAATGCTCATTCAGCTCACTGCAATTACTCTATAGTGGAGTTCAGTATTAAAGCTCAGTACAACCAAGAATTTCTCATTACAGCTCACAGGAGCTTCCCTTATGCACTACGACAGAAGCTCTATGACAACTGTTGACATTCTATAGCTGTACAATATTGGAAAAAACTTACATTACAATATTTTATTCTAAAATACAAGAATTGGCTCCAAGTGGCTCAGTGATCAAATGCACTGTTTGAACCCCAGGTCATGTTGCTTGCCAGTGTCTGCCGGAATCTCAGAGAGCAAAATTGAGCGTGCTCTGTCTGGGTGGGTAGATGGCGTGCTCTCCCCACATCACACCGAGAATGATGGTGGTCAGCACAGGTAGCTGTTGCATTGGACCTGGGGATGCAGCACTTTCCTCTGAGCACAAAGGCTACACAGCAATGATGTAACGGCAGCAGTGGGATCATACTTTGTGATAGGGGGAGGGTCCTAACAGCGCTTCACTTCCAAATTAGGGATTTAAATTTGAATAAAATAGAAATACAAGATTTTTCACCACATCCGTCACTGATGCAATGTCATTATTAACAAAGCCCTCTGGGTATAGAAAATTGGAGTAATAAGCAGATATCAACTGTATGTTGTGGAGAATGAGAATGATGATGCTTAAGCAATATATTGTGCAGCCCTAAAATCAGGTAACAGGACAACGCTTCAGTTTAACAACATATAGGTGCCAGATTAAAACAAGGAACTCCAGCTAAGAGCAAAATGACTCACAGCATTAAGCCTAGAATTTAGCAACCAGCTTCTCAGAGATCACTCAGAAATCAATTAGAGATCACAGGATAAAGAACAGAACTCAAAAGAGTGAGACACAGCTTGACCCAATACTGTGAAAAACTACTGCAATGTTTATGTAATAAATAATGCAATATATGGAAAGCCAAAACACAATCTACCACCACATGGTAATCAATAATTCATTATTACCATTATTATCACAGTTCATCTCTAATTATCACTTTAACTGGAAAGTATGTGTACTTCGAGGGAGAAATAAGACAGTAGTTCAATATTCTGGTTAGGGCTGAATAACAAACAATATACAGCTTATGTGGTTACATACTGTACATATTGCAGTACCTTTAAATATATTAGAAATACATGAGAATCCTGGAGGTGATGTGAACTGGTCTGGAGTATTACTGACCAACATAATTCAGAGTTGTTGGATGATGTGAATGTCCAGATTTATTCTAACACCCAACGGAGATGGTCAGAATGATCACAGTTCTCTTAGCAGAGGCTAAGATAACTTCTTGTAGGCCAAACACTGAAATTCCCACTCAAATAAATTCTTGTGGTCACTTCCGAGTGAGGGCTCTAAAAAACATTGGAAGAGAAAGACTACACAGAGTTTGTACATTCTTGACTGACATAAGTTTTCTGTTGTTATAGTCCATCCACCTGATTTTGTGTAGACTTTGTCAGCTTGAATCAGTCTAGTTTATGCACTGCTGCCACATGATGATTGACACTGGATGACACTCGATGATTAGATAATTGCTATTTGTCATTCATGTGTTTATGTGTGTGTGCAATATTTTTGTGGTAACCAAATGGTGATCTAGGAAGTGTAAATAGTAGAAGCAAACATTTGTAATCTTTGGTAGATATAATGCCAACACAAACTTAGAAAGGACCACAGAGACTGATCTTTGGATAAATAATAATTAACAGCAGTGATTCAAACGACCTGACTGCACAAAGCTGGAATGTTATTTCTTCCTCTGATGTTGTTCATGGACATTACCAACTCTCTGATTTACGGTATACATGTACCAGCGAACAGACCTGAAAGCAGGCTACGGTCCCTTTCATGGGGGCAGGATTTGTTTACATTTTCACAGTAGGACCAGGAAAAAGGAGGCTGGGTGTAATTAATAAAAATGTGCTTACATCAGGCTTCCCTCCCTTTATAACAAGATTTTACAAATATATTATAGATTTAGGATGAAATTACAAATACAGTCCTAAAATGTTAACAGGCTCCTCAGCAGGGAAAATGACACGCAAATCAGTAGAGAATAGTGTAGAAAGCCTTAGCTTTCAGATATTCTGGGCCGATCTGAATGTTATCAACTCTCCTTGAGGCACCCTGGGCTGTGTATTTGAGAAGACACCAAATTCACTGTTATGAGAAGTTTGTTTTGATGCCAACATACAATAACATTCATGTTTCAAGTGCAAAATATAAACAAGCTTTAAACCACTTGTACTGGAATGTAGACAGAGTGCCAATCTGTTTCTGGACATTCAGACATACAGACGGTCCCTGGACGAAACCCACATTGAAGAACGTTGAAACTCCACCCAGATCAGGCCTTGAACCCAACACCCAGTTTCCCAAATGACGTAAATCCCAGTTTAAATGCCACAGAAGCCTTCCAGGGCATGTTTACTGCCCTGTCCATGCAGAAATGAGATGTTTGCTCTCAGAGTGAGCACATTTCAGAAGAAGTGTCACAGTGAAGCTGTGAGAGAAATATATAAAATCTGTTAACATTTATATCTCAGATGAAGACAGGTTAGAGCAGGGTCTCCTGAAAACAATGCCATATGAGACTCCTGCAAATACTTTTTAAGATGCTTTGGTGAATAAAAGCACGACAGGTTACAAAAACCTACAAAGAGACCTGGAGTTGAGAAATGATCTGACTCCTGTGCACGCATGTGTTTGTGTGTGTGGCGAGGGGGGGCGTGGCGTGTGTGTGTGTGTGTGTGTGTGTAGGGGGACGACGACAATGTGTGTGTGTGTGTGTGTGTGTGTGTGTGGGGGGGCGTGTGGGGAAGACGACAATGTGTGTGTGGGGGGGGCAGTGTGTGTGTGTATGGGACACAGTGTGTGGGGACAGTGTGTGTGTGTGTGTGTGTGCAAAGTGTGTGTGCGTGCGTGTGTGTGGGGGTGGTGGATACAGTGTGTGTGTGCAAAAGTGTGGGGGTGGGGTGGTGATACAGTGTGTGTGTGGAAGGGATAAGGTGTGTGTGGGGGTGGGGATACAGGGTGTGTGTGTTGGGGTACAGTGTGTGTGTGTGTGCCAGTACAGTGTGTGTGTGTGTGTGTGTGTGTGTGTGCTGGGGTACAGGTGTGTGTAAAGTGGGGGCACAGTGTGTGTGTAAAGGGGGCACAGGTGTGTGTGTGTGCCTGGGAAGGTGTGTGTGTGTGTGTGTGTACTGGGTACAGTGTGTGTGTGTGTGTGTGTGTACTGGGGAGGGTACAGTGTGTGTGTGTGTGTGTGTGTGTGTGTGTGTACTGGGGAGGGTACAGTGTGTGTGTGTGTGTGTGTGTGTGTACTGGGGGCACAGTGTGTGTGTGTGTGTGTGTGTGTGTGTGTACTGGGGGTACAGTGTGTGTGTGTGTGTGTGTGTGTGTGTACTGGGGGTGTGTGTGTGTGTGTGTGTGTGTACTGGGGTACAGTGTGTGTGTGTGTGTGTGTGTGTGTGTACTGGGGTACATGTGTGTGTGTGTGTGTACTGGGGGTACAGGTGTGTGTGTGTGTGTGCACTAAAAAGGTGTGTGTGTGTGTGTGTACTGGGGGTACAGTGTGTGTGTGTGTGCTGGGGATACATGTGTGTGCTGGGGGTGTGTGTGTGTGTGTGTGCTGGGGTACAGTGTGTGTGTGTTGTAAGATGAAAACAGACAAAGTTACCAGGTTGCTTAGAGGGAGTCCGGTGCGACACAGACCTGCCTCCGTTTTGCTGCCCTGCACGGCAGACCAGCTGTGTACGGATGAGCCGCGGAGGAGCCGCTCGGGCGGCCGGATGCAAATCCCGGAGCGGAGCACCTGTCCGGACCGGATCCGCCTCCCGCTAATAAACAAAACGCTTGGCAGGTCGCTGAAACACGGCCCGTTTCACCGAGGTGCTCGCTGACTGAGACGCGGTCGAGGTGTCGGACAGCCCGCGGCTGGCCTAGCTCCGCCCGGAGGCGGAAGCTTCACCTGGGGAGCTGTCGGAGTGCAGCGCCGCGGCAAGAAGTGATTGTACCGCGTCGCTAACGCCGTCCTGCTCGCGGGATAAAACGCGACGAAAGACGAGCGAAAGACTTACCGAGTGCCTGGATTGTGGAAACATCATGTCAGGTTCTGACGTGCCCACGTTCCCCTCGAGCGCTCAGTGGACGGGTGGCGAAAGCGGGGCCTGTGACAGTGCGGTTCGTGCTCTTTGTTTGGGCGCGCAGCCGTTAGCGGAGTCGGGCTGGATGGAAGGACTCGACGCTTCCTGCCCAGGGTATCATCCGACATGGGAGCGCGAGCCTCCGCCGAGCTGCGTGGCGCTGGTCCCCTGGCAGAGCCCGCCTCGCCCTGGAGCTGCGTTCGCGCTTCAGACAAGCGACTTGCGCGGTCTCCTGTGGGGTGGTTTGCCGAAGCCGCACACGAGCCTCTTCGCCTGGTGTCCGCCGCCCTCGCGCTGCCCTCCGCACCCAATACGTCATCCAGAAGCCAGTGTGGATTTTCCCCACGTTTGGCGAAGAACCCGTTACTGCTCCCAGAACAGCCGCACGAGGGCGACAAACGCACCCTTCAGTTATTCCGCTTCAGACCAGCTTGTCGGGCTGTTTTCGCAGTTGGTCGTGTTTGACTTATTCCTACTGATAAGATTAGCGAGGGTATTTATAATGCCATGTTCTTCAAAATAGAGACTATATATATATATATATATATATATATATATATATATATATATATATATATATAATTTTTAAAAGGGGCTTTTATTATTTTTGTTATTTTGTATCAGTATTATCCCATCTCTGGACATTTATTCTGAAATTTGAACACCGAGCTTCCCATCTTACCCTCCAACCCAGCATCTGGCTCGGTGACGTCATCAGCCCCACCCCCTCGTGGTGATCAGTCAGAGTCTGCCTGCAGGTTGAGCGTGTACACACGGACAGGGCAGTGAATACATCCAAAAAGCAAAGAAATTTCGATTCAGCTGACTGCTTCTAACTGCAACTGCTGATATTTCTTATTCCTTTACATTTTTAGTACTTTGAAATTCTGGATTTCCGGTTTCCGTCAGTTATAAGCCATTCCGGTCAACAGTAAAACAAAAAGAAATGTTCACTTCATGTGTAATGAATGTAAAATACGAGTATACCTTTTTGATTGAAACTTATCACAAATAAGTATGGTTTTTCACCCTGATCTCTAATGGTCAGGACCACCACAGAGCAGGGATTATGTGGATAGTGGGTCATTCTCAGCACTGCAGTGACACAATGTAGTGGTGTATTAAGGTGCGTTGTGCGGTGTTCACTCACTGTCCACCATTAGATACTCTGACCACTGATGGCTAACATTTAAAAAGATTAGTAAATATACCATAGCAATTTATATGTACTGAGTGATTTGCATGTTTATTGTCTTGCATATTTATCAACCTAGAACAGCCCAGACCCATTTCTGAATACTAATGAAAATAACTGGATCAGTACAATTAAAACAGCTCATTAGTGTTAGAGATAGCATGAATCTCTTAATAGTTTAAGGTTAAAATCCCAATGTAACCTCACAACAATTTTATAACTTGTATTTCATAATTTATGTTCAAGAAAACAGGGTCAGAACTGGTTCAATGTCAAAACAGTGATTCTCAGTCCTGGACCTGGAGTACTACCGCACTGCTTCACTGTATTAGTGATTTTCTGCTGTCAGATCCCCTGTTTGGCTCAACAAGGGCTCATCAGTTAGTTCATTAGTTCGATCAGATGTGCTGAATTTAATACTCCAGGACCAGGATTGAGAACCACTGTATTAAGGCATTTAAATCTGTTAGAACAGACCAGAGATAAAAAGTACTCGTTTAAAATGAGCTGGTTTAGTCTCTAGTACACAAGCACACCAGCATTTTGTAAATGAGGTCACGTTCACTCACTGTCCTCAGACGCATTCAGGGTGTTTACCCTGGTTGTCCCTTAGGGATGTCATGCTTTAAAAGTGAAAGACAAAGCACTGTACAGACCTTTTCACATTTAAAGGGCCTGTAACATCACCATAGACTCTAAAGAGTAAAGAAGCATATTGTAATATGGCATGATATGAACCCCTTCAGTAGGTCGTGGCACAGCTATAATAAAAAGACAAGAAACAGCAAGTATAGGAACAAAGTTTATTCCAATTTGAAACAGATAATTTTTCTTTCAAGGAGAAGGTTATGAAAATCGTTTTCATGTTTGAATGAGGTTCAGGCAACAGTGGTTGAAATGAAAACATACAAAAAGAGAAATATGGCTAAAATACTGTAAATGATCAACAGTTAGGCCACCCAACCCTCCCCAGCAAAACTAATACATGCATTTAGGATGTCGTTTCATTTAAAAACAGCAGTTTATCATCTTTAACCTTAAATAAAGAACAAAACTGTCTTTTTAACTTAAATCACATACTTGGTATTGGCTTGCCTTAAAAACAGGACCATAAAATACATAGACCCAAGTCCTTTTTAAATGATTTTACACAATATTGGCACTTGTTAAAAGAGTCTGGCTCTACAAAGAAAGGGAATTGGCACACTCATTATAGTACAGCATTTACATTTGGTATGCTTAAAAAGAGCAAAAGAAAAAAATTACTTTGATTTTATACACCACTACAAAAAAATCCTTTAAGTGATCCTACGTACAAGTGTTCAGGTAATGTATCAGCATTAGAAAAGAAAAACATTAGCTTCATATTTTATGTATCCATCAAGTCCATGAGGACCTCAAACAAAAGCATCTTTTCCATTAATTAGTGTTCAGCTCTCAGAGTACCAGGAATGTGCTTGAACAACCGGAAAAGTTGCAGGATCTCAGCAGGTTCAGCAGACTGACCCAGGGAGGACCAAAACCCAAACCCAATACCTAACCATCAATACTTCAGGGAATAGACAAGCAGCCCTGGACAGCACACAAAAAGTTCAACACAGTAATTCCTTCTGGAATACATGACATTAGGGTTCTGTACTCTGGTAGTGTATTTCTGTTTCCAAAAGTATCCAGACACCTCATTAGTGAACAGAATGACTTCTGGTTCACTCATTTCTGCACATCTACAGCTTGTATAAGCGCCACAGACGGCCACACCTGAGCCCAGGATTGCCACGCTATATGGAAAGTGTCAGCCAGGGGGTGTAAAGCCCCCCAACCTTCATTCACAGAAGCCCTAAAGCCATCGCACACCAGACATGCCAAGCTGTGAGGCACCACGCTACACAATGAAGCACCAAGGTGCGTGTTCCTATTCAAATGCAAACTGACTATAAGCTCAAGTTTTCTTTAAAATTCTTCTATCAATTCAGAGCATTTAAAATATCCATACATTCACTAAATGATGATATTTATTTAGTATATAGTTATTATTTTCATTCAACCAGCAGGGGTCCTCATAAATTTGTGGGCCCAAATGCAACCTGCATAATGAGTGATCAAATGAAGGTTGCACTGTGAACGTAATGTAAGAGAACGTCCTGCTTGGTATGCTGTGACATGCTGAGGAACTGAACAGTGCTTGGTTGTGCTCAGTGTGCATACCTCCATTAAAAACAGTGGTTTAAAATTTTAGGGCGTGACACTGCACTACACATCTGGTGTGCAATAGAGCTTAGGCTGTTGATCAGTGGAAGTGTATTCTATGAACTGATGGAGCTACAGGCTCCTCCAGGATGATTCGGTTTTCCATTTCAGACTCAAAACTAATGACCCAAAACCAATACCTGACCTCACTATTGCTTTTGTGGCTGAATGGGGCCACATACTCAACAAATGTTCCATCATGTAGTGTCAAGCCTTCCCACACAAACTCCCTATCCATTCTAGTATTTTCCAGAACAACAGTTGGGTGAGCAGGTGTTTAAAAAAAACTTTGGACCTAGTGTGTGGTACTTCTAGGCAATCAAGCCAAACCTTAGTGTTTGTACTGATATAAACATACACGTTTCATTACAAAATCAGAAATGCTTAACTAAATATGATACGTGTTGATATTACAAGGACACTGAGAAAAATGGACATTGATAGTCGCGTATTTTGCTAGTATCCAAACCTACATCATACATGTAGCCAGGGCTTATCATCTTAAATGGTCAAATTTCCAAGGAACAGCATGGTGCAACACTGGCACAAACATTCAAGCCAAGAACAAGTGTTTCTCTAACAGATCCAGACACAGGTGAAATAATAAAACATTATCCTAAGTGATTTTTGTGGCACTAGCAAGAATTACTTGTACCTTGCACGGACTAATGGTGTTCTCAAGCTGCACCACTTCTCAGGATTCAAGTGTTCTGAAAACAATGATAAACAGCACAGATAGAACATACTGATCACTGTTATTAAAGGGAATATAATACAAAGGAAGATGTTTTATCCATAAATGGGACAAAATTCTGGCCAAAAAATGTAAGTGCTTTTTCATAACAGGGTCCAAAAGGACCCAAGCCCCTGTTGTTTTGTTGCACCAAACCAAAATATTGCATAAACACAACTTATGAATTATGAGTTCTGCAACAACTTCCGTATCAACTGCAACCCAACATTACAACCCATGAGTGTGGTCCACACTGACATACAGGGGATTCGCTCTGGAATCACCTGAAGGAAAAAAAAATATTGATGTATGTGTTCTGGTGACGTTAAACAACATTTGAGAGGCGTATCTTTAGGACTGAGAAACCAAAACCTGTGGCGATGATAACCTCCCTACCATTCTCTCTCTACCACTCCTATCAGCGCACACCATCTTCCTGATTCCCTGATTCAGCTTCTCACTTCATTGCACCTATTGCTCTGTAGTCTCAATAAAGTCCTTCCATTCAGTCAACTTCACCCTTAATTAGCCCTTGTCATGAAAGCATGAAAACTCACCTGAATTACATTGCAAAGACGAAAAACGGCAAAAACTAGCTACTGACAATATCAGCTGTGGAATTTAACAGCAAGAACTAATGGTACTGAAATAAACAATACCAAAGAAAACCTCTCAAGTTACAAAATGCAAGCATAGACCAACAAAGAATTTAACCACTGAAATTCTCAAAATTCCTATTTGCATAAAGCGGCACGGAAATTAAAGTTCCCCTTAAAAAAAGATCTCAGCATGAACAGAACTGCAACAACCATGTACGAAATACTGAAAGAAAAGTAAAATCACTAGGCAATAGATTTTTACAGCAGTACAGACTCTGCCCCCCACCTCATATCGAAGAATCACTGGAGGGGAAACGAGTTCCATTATTAACATTATATATCTGGTCCATAAATTACATAAATAGAAAATATTGATTTCAGCTTGTACAGCACGCTATTGTGTAGTACTACGTGGGCCGGAAGAAATGTTCGAGATGGAACCAGCAGTTTCAACACTAAGGGGTGATGTAGCTTTTATGATTCTTTTGAAACTCCTGCTTCTTACCATTTCTGTACAAATATCGCCTTCATCTTCCTTCATATTTTCAGCTCAACCATGAAATTAATGAATAAGCATGATGCACTGCATTAATAACAGTATTCAACATCTAGAACACACTGTCTTAATAATAGATACTATGTGGCAAAAATAACACCTGGATTATATTAAATGTCTTGAGCCAGAGTTTCTTAACAATGTATGTAAACGTATATAACATACAAATTTGTTTCGCAAACTTCATTAAATATTCATGTTGTCCCTTCAACTGTACCGAGTAATGCAACCAATACTGGCAGACACATGTGCTTCGGAAGTAGGTCAATGTAAATTTGGCAAAACGGTACAGATGGAGGAGGAAACCTACTGCAATTTATGCATCATTAACAGTTTGGATAAAAACCTTGATTCTACATGTCCAACCTCTGGTGATGAGGTGATGACCCCAATTATCAACTCATTCCCTAATCTGGAGGGGCAAAAACATCATTTACACATGGTTTTTGAAGAACCATCGTTTCTTGGAGTGCAGCAGTAGTGTTTGTAATTGTGAGCAATCATTTGTAAAAACAAATAAAAAAATCTAAAGGAAAAAAAATAAAATAAAAAAATCAATGCACATGGCCTCTGCCATTCTCCATGAGATGTCATCAATGCTCATTTGATACCAAAAGCATGCCAAGGTACATTCAAGGATACAAGGTGAAGTTTAGCTGAAGCTTACCCTTTGAGAGGCATGCAGCAAACCTGCAGCCAATGCCCTGCCAGGATTTCACCTGTGCCAACAATGTTCCACCAGCATTCCATATGCAGTTACTGTTATGGTTTCCTCTTAACATTTAACGTTTAAGGTCAGGGTCTCCTTCTGGACGATGTAATTACCTCAGTTCTCATCTGCAACTGGGCTACAGTGCAAACTAGGACCCTGTCGACCACCTCCAACACACAATCCGACCGCCCCTGCTGTCGGCCCTCCTGTCACAGAAGCAATAAGCTTCAGAAGGGACAGGCAGTTATCAGCTGATGGGAGAAGGCAAGAGCCTGCATCTTCCTGCAGCAACTGATAACACTGCCAGAATGGCCAAAGAAAATAACTACAAATACCAAACATCTGTGCCTGTAAAGAGTAGGGCTGTGTCAGTCTTGATTATGTTAGTGTTTATATGCGAGAGTGTGTGTGTGTGTGTGTGTGTGTGTGTGTCTGTGTACGGGGGGAGGGGGAGGGGGGGGGTGTACATAAAAATCGGATTCTGCCTGGGCTGTAGGTGTCCCTCCTTCTGGCTCCTTTCCTCACACTAGGTTGTACTCTTTGAGGTTGAGCTGCAAGATGGTGTCTTTGACTGCAGCGAAGACGAAGCGGATGTTCTCCGTGTCCGTGGCGCAGGTGAAGTGCGAGTAGATGATTTTGTCGCTGTCTGGGTTCAGGTCCACGAACATCTTCAGGATGAACTCACGTCCTGCCTGTGCATCTCTCTGTGGACCTGGAAGTGGGAAAGAGAGCTGTGACTCCTTTGCTTTCTACTGCGAGAATGTTCTACCAGAAGAGATCAAGCTACCAACAAATCATTCTAGGACATACAGGTTTGGTTTCTTCTATGTTCAAGTTCATATTAAGGCTCTCGTTAAGCAGTATCTTTATTGTAATGCAAAAAACCTTGAACCTGTATCCAAACAACTTGGTGTAAAGTCATTTTACACTGCCTTCCATTGAAAGTTCACCTTTAGAGCCATTTTTATGAGATGTCTTCATAGTTTGACACTTATAGGAGACAGTCACACATGCTAGATAGTTACTTTCAGAAGATCCTACACTACTAAAATTTAATTAATTGTATCTACTAGCACTGAGAACTTTTTTTTATTCATAAGGACTAAATGACTTTACCCGAAATCCTGTTGGAAGAATTTTGAGGAGTTATTTGTAATGATAGCATTGTAGTTCAATGTTCTGTGCATCATGTCTAAGTTGAAGCCTAGAAAACAACATTAACTGCCTGCAAAGTGTGGATCTCTGCTTGTAAGCATTAATAAATGGTATATGTAGCAGTTTTTTAAAAATCTGTGTATTGTATTTGCATGTCAAAATATCTAGATAATTATTGTATATCAGGAAAATGTCTTTAAATATGAGAATATTTTTAGCATATTCACTCCACACCTTTTTGTGACATCACAAAACCAATGTATATATCCACTGGCTCAGTTTAACAATTCACCTCTTCCCATTCACAATGAAGTTATAAGAGCTTCATCTCACACTGATATGTCAGCATGTCTGAAGTAACTGACTGCCCTGCATTGTGCTTCATTCTAAAATCAGTCATAAAGACACATACTAATATTTCATTCTAAAAGCCAAAACAAAACAATGGCAGTTGTTGGCGTAAAAAAAAAAATAAATAAATAAAAAAAGTGGGAAAAAATGCTCAATCTGGACCTTCTGTAAATCAATTGGGGAAAAAATGTGATACACATCATTACCACATGGTGTCTCTGCAGCATTCCATTCATAAAACCACCATAAGGAGCAGCAAAAAGAGTTACCATCAAATTCAGGGAAGTAGTCAACCAGGTGAGAGTACATAATCTTTTCTTCCAGAAGGTCCTTTTTGTTGAGGAACAGAATGACAGAGGAGTTCTGGAACCAGGGATAGGTAATTATCGTCCGGAACAGGGCCTTGCTTTCCTCCATTCGATTCTGCATTGAAGAAAAAAAAAAAAAGAAGTTAATCCACACCAAGACCATCTGAATTGGTCAGACCAAATTCATATGATTCAGACCAAACTGAAAGGTCCAACCACGGTGTGAAAGCATCCTAAACATTACAAAGAAAAAGTGCTGATGGAGGAAACAGAAAACAGTCCTCCCTGGAAAACACCTGTGACATATAGAAACTTAAAAAATGACAAATTATTGAATGAATCATTTAAAATGCACTGATTGATTTATACTTCATTTAAAACCAGTGATTGCTAGTGGACATTTAGCTGCTGTTGCTACTCTCGGTCTCTCACACACAGAGCCAATGATTCTGAAAAAGCAATATAAAGGCTATAAAATGATCAGTGTTTGCTTTATTCAGAAAGGCTCCTCATGTTCAACACAAGAAGACATGATCTTTAGCAATGTTTTTGTATATAAATAACAGCACCATTTTTTATTTATTATCTACAACCACACATTTGTTGTCAATGGATACAGTCTGGGGCCAAAGGTACATTACTAAAATCACAGTCTTTCATTGTGGGCAATTTTTATGTAGAAAACCGACACGAATCCAGTTAATGACAGTAAGTATCACACGGGTATTTACAGTCCTTTCAAAACAGGTTTTGAAAAGCAAACAAGATCACGTCTATTCAGTTTTGAAAAGGTACACAAAGTAGGGCAAGGATGAACTGAGGCTTAGGGAATTCTATCTAAGGCTAGGTACTAAGTACATGGTTTTACGCCCCCTCTCCCCCAGTTACAAACCATTAAAAAATTAACAGAATGCAGTCTCTTGTCAGTGTAGATGAATAAATTATTATGGATCTTGCAAATTTGTTGGGAGAAGACAATCAAGAAATGCAAATTTCTAAAATGTAAAATCATGTACAGTACCCAGCTTAACTCTACATCTACTGCCTTTACGCACCTCAAAATCAATCCAGGGGTCTGTGCAAATGCTTTACACAGAAATGCACAGTTAGTAAGAAGTAATGCTAGCTAATGTGCAAATTAGTTACAAATTACAACAAACAAAAATGCACTTTAACAAATCAAATCCATAGAACTATAAAACTCTGTACCTTATTTCTTTCAGTACAACAATTCCAGTACTTAAACATTGGGCATTCGTTTCACTCTATATTTTGCTGCCTTTCAGATGTTTGTGTTTCTGTCTCCATCAAAACTCGTGCTGACTTAAATGTAAACACATGCTTGAAATGAGCGCACCTCATTATCAGACTCTACCAAGACCTGGTCATACTCGCTCAGGGCAACCAAGAACATGATGGAGGTCACGTTCTCAAAGCAGTGGATCCACTTCCTGCGCTCTGACCGCTGCCCTCCTACATCCACCATCCTGTGACCAAGGGAAAAAGCAAGATTATCACGCAGACAAAACAGCACAATCTACAAGCTCTATACTGAGTCCTGAACACATACATGTTGCCAGTTATCAAACTGAAGGAAAACAATGAGACTGAAAAGCAAAACCATGGACTACATTTAATCAAATGCAATCAAAGGGTTTTCATCAATCCATGGCTTATTTTATTTGGGTATCTGTCAAATGTTTACATAACTCTCAAAATTGTCTTTTCCAGCTTCTAAGTTTAAGCAGTGAATTTGCCGCTTACATTATTAATATAACCTATAATGATATTTTTGGTCTATTCTTACTGAAGGTCTTTATAACCAAATCAATATAAATACACTATATATCCAAATGTTTGTGGACACCCACAATGAAAAAGGACTCTCAGAGTATTGATACCTTGCCTAATGCTACGCATGGGCTAGAGGAGTGCATCAACCCTGGTCCTGGAGGCACCCCTGCACCTGCACATTGTAGTTTTAACGCACCCCTGCAGCTCTGAAGGGCTTTTAAGGAGCTGATTAGTAGAATCAGGCATGTTGGGAGTAGAGTAACACTGGGCTAGAGGTATAGAGTATAAAGCCACCCCTGGACTGAACTATGGAGCAGCACAACTGTGTCCTCTGAAATGACGGTGGATGGAGCATCATGGGTTTTGAAAATAGAACCCTGAGATCACTAATGCTCTTGTCGTTAAATGCAATCCAATCCTCACAGCAATGCTCCAAAATCTAGTAGGAAGCATTCACTTCCCAGTTACTCCAATAAAAGCATGATGCACTTTTTATAAAAGAAACCTTGAAAAAGAACCCTTAAACCCTTAAAAAGAAACCGTGAATGAGCAGGTTTCCCAAAACTGCTGTCCATATAATGTGTGTTTCACGTATACCTGTGTGATAAATTGTTTGGATTTTCTCATCATCTGACTTACTGACAAACTTTAATAAATGATTTTGCAGACAGTAAACAGCACAGTTTCTGTCATTCTGGCAGGAAACAGCATGCAGCAGAAACAACAGCATGCTGGAGAGAAGTGTGAAATCTGAATGTATAATTTGAGTTTAGAAACAGAAAAGCATTCGCATGGACACATCCCTCAGTGATGACATAAATGTGCATGATTAGCAAGCAAATAAGGGCTATAAAGCAACATAGAACAAGTCATACATCCAAGCCAGTAATAGGGAAGGTTTCTGATGTCAGTTTGCTCAGCCCTGGTCCTAGTCCTAGAATCTGCCCTGGACCCCCACCCTGCACATTTTAGAGCTTTCCCTTCTCCCAAGACAACTGACAACTAATTAGCTCATTAATAAGCCATTCTGAGTTGGTAGGGGTGCCTCCAGGACCAGAGTTGAGAAACCTTGATTGAGATGATAGATGGTCATTATCAGCTGCAGGTAAGTCATTTGTTACAACCTGCTTGGTACATATACATGTCCAACTTGCTTAATATGACAGTGGTTAGTCATTCTGATTTCAAGTCAGTTATGATTAACAAAATCATTCCTTTCATATTTACATACACCCAACATATATCCACATTCACAGCTTGTTTTCTGAATGGGGACAGCTAATTAGTACACTCTAAAAATAAACGTGCTTTAAATGGTTCTTTGTCTGACATGTCACACAGTCACACTGTCCACTACCCAAATAATATCTGGTCAGCAGTGGTTCTAATGGTGCTCTCTTTCCGCTGATGGACAGGGTAAAATGGGGCTGGCAAAAAAAAAAAAAAAAAAAAAAAAAAAAAACCTTTGCCTTTAACATAAGATGGAGGTAATCAATTGTTAGAACACCCCGGCATTATTTACTACCTAAAATTTGTAAAACTAGAATCTGGTGCAGCAGCTGCAGAGGATTAAAACATGGTTTGAGAGAAGAGACAGTCTTATTTAAACCTGTAACATTTTTTGGGTTTGTTCTTAATTACTGAAGTGAGTGGTATCACCATGGCCAGATCCAGAGCTCTCTTCAGAAAGAAGGTTGTAAGAGTCTGGGATTTTAAAATACTTTTTTTTTTTTTTCCAAATCCACTTTTTCCACTGTCTGAAAAAATCATTTGCAATATACATTTAGTCTTATTATATAAAATAAAATGTCTGTGCTTAAATGTGTTAACAAAAAGAAAAGGTTTTCATGAGGCATTCTAATTTGTTTTACATGACTGTACATTTCTGATTAAAACATTTACAAAGCCATCAGGATGTCTACCAGTTCTTTTCTGACCACACACACACACACACACACACACACACACACACACACACACACACACACACACACACACACACACACACACACACACACACACACACACACACACACACACACACACACACACACACACACACACACACACACACACACACACACACACGTCTGAATAATCTCACCAATTCTACCTGCTTTCCTATCGGCCAGGCATACAGATTTGATAAACGGTCTCCTCCAGGAGCGCTGGCCTAAAATAAAGCTCCTTCGCTTCAGCCAACCTCTTTTCCTGCAGCTAGGATGACTGACTGACCTACTTACGAGGATAAGTGCTTGTGTGTAGGATGAGCTACAGGAGAGCAAGATAATTTCATCTGGTTCCAAAGCAATTAAAGGTTTGGAGGTAGAGGCGTTTGGCTCACTAGCATGTAGGCATTATGTGCTTTGAGACATTGCTTCCACTCCTCCCTCCCCTTTCTTAAAATGGCCTCTAGTGTAATTCACCCTGAGGTGCTTCGCCTTCGAGCAGAGACCACAAGAGCCCTCTTCTGCTGTTAAATGCTGGGTTAAATAGTCATTAGGTGTCAAAATGGTGCTGCTAAATACATCACGTCGCAATATGGATTAGGGCTGAGAATGTCCTTAAAAGTGCGTTTGTACTGTGCTCGTGCTAAGCAGAGAGGGAACCTCTTGAGCTGAAACTCGTTGGGAGTGGAGCTATTTCTAGCGGTGGTCCGCGTAGGCGGGCTCAACATGCTGGCTCCCCATCGATCTGCACGCTTTCGTAATCACTCCTGTTCTGCAGCATCCTCTTCTCTCTCTTCTCTTGGAGTTCACAAAGCTGCAGTCTGTAACTGCACACACATACTGTAGGACTGAGATTACTGTATGAGCTTTGTAAGAATGCTGGAACACACTAGTCGTTCTCAACTCAGACTGATGTGGAGTCTGCATATTATATGGACATCCCTGGGGCAGATGCATTTTCATTCGCTGTGCTGAAAATTAGCTCTTGGAAATGTGAGGCCAGACTGAAGTTAAAAAAAAAAAAAAAAGGAAAAAAAAAAAAAAAAGAAGTTCTACTCAAATATTCTATTATGTCTCAAATTTTTCTTACAGAAGTTGTTTAATGTTGCATTACATGGAGATGTTTGCAGCTTAAACAACAAAAGGTAAACTTTATATTTTTCTTTATGCAGCTAAAACTAAATAGAGCAAAACCAGAATCAAACTAAGAGCATCTTCCCATCTGTAGCTCTTTGCTTTGGTCTGAATCTGTTCATTTTGTGGACTTTTCTCTGCTGAATCGTTTTCACACAAGAAAAAGTCTAAGTGCACGAAAATGCTTTACAACAAACAATCCAACATAAATTCTTGCAGCTTATTGATCAGATTTGTCTGAAGTGGGTGCAAGAAAGTAAATGCGGCAAGGCGCTGTGTTTCGGATCAGTGCATATTCATGTGCAGTTTACTACGGAGCAGTGGCAGATATGGCATTTGTTCATAGCTGTATTGATTATCTGGCCAATGTACCAGCTTAACTAACACCTGCAGAGAGCTGTTTCGCTCAAACGCGTGCGTTACACCTGATCCCAGAGTCAGATCACATCCTCACCACAAAACCTTCTCAAGAGCTCGTTCGGAACTGGTCTGAGATCGCCTCCTCTAAAGGGTCTCAGTGTGGTTTTGGCCTGTATCCAGGTGCGATTACTGGGTTCACATCTGCATAATTCTTGGAACATATGAGAACAGCGGTATGACTATGGAATAGTTATTTTTTTCCTTAATTACAAACTAAGAGTACTTGAACAATCTCCACTTTTCCACTAAGTTAGACAATACTTTTCAGCAATGAAACAATTTAACTAATAGTTTGATCAATACGAAGCAATTTCAAGATTTTTTTTTTTATTCAGAATACTTTAAAATACCTTAGAAGAACACTAAAAAAACCTTGAGAAATAAAACGTAGATTGGACAAGGAGTATCCCTATTCTTACAGTGCATCTGGAAAGTATACACAGCGCTTCACTTTTGGCACATTTTTTTGCCCACAAAATTCATTTTTCCCCCACGTAATTCTACACACAATACCCCAAAATGACAAAGCCAGAAAAGTTTGTTTGAAATCTTTGCAAATTTATTAAAAATAAAACAAACATAACGTAATAAGTATTCACAGCCTTTGCTCAATTCTTTGTTGATCATTTTTGGCAGCAATTACAGCCTCAAGTCTATTTGAGTATGATGCTACAAGCTTGGCACATCGGTTTTTGGGAAGTTTCTCTCATTCATCTTTGCAGAACATCTCAAGTGCCATCAATTGGATGGGCAGCATCAGTGCGCAGACATTTTTAGATCTCTCCAGAGATGTTTAATTGGGTTCAAGTCTGGGCTCTGGATGGGCCACTCAAGAACATTGACAGAGTTGTCCTGAAACCCCTCCTTTGTTATCTTGGTTGTGTGTTTAGGGTCATTGTCCGGTTGGAAGATAAAGCTTCATCCCAGTCTGAGGTCCAAAAATCTGTGGAGCAGGATATCAACAAGGATGTCTCTGTACATCCCTGCAGTCATCTTTCCTTCACCCATGATCAGTTCCTGCTGCAGAAAAGCATCCCCACAGCATGATGCTGTCACCACCATGCTTCACTGTAGGAATGGTATTGGCTAGGTGGTGAGCAGTGCCTGGTTTCCTCCAGACATGATGCTTGCCACCAAAAAGTTCAATGTTTTGTTTCTCGTGGTCTGGGAGTCCTATAGTCTAGGTGGGCTGTCATGTGCCTTTTTCCGAGGAGTGGCTTCTGTCTGGCCACTCAACCAAACATACCTGATTGGTGGAGTGCTGCAGAAATGGTTGTTCTCTCTCCACACAGCAACCCTGGAGCTCTGTCAGAGAGTCACCACCTCCCCAACTAAGGCCCTCCTTTCATGATCACACAGTGCGACCAGGCAGCCAGCTCTTCTAAGAGTCCCGGTGGTTCCACACTTCATCCATTTACGGATGATGGAGGCCACTGTGCTCATTAGGACCATCTATGCAGCAGAATTCTTTCTGTACCCTTCCCCGGATATGTGTCACAATACAGTCCTGTCTTGTAGGTCTACAGACAATTCCTTAGACACCATTGCTTGGTTTGTGCTCTGACATGCACTGTATACTATAGACCTCATATAAATCAGGTGTGTGCCTTTCCAAATCATGTCCAATCAACTGAATTTACCACTGGTGTCCAATCAAGCTGTTGAAGGAAGGATTATCAGTGGAAACAAGATGCACCTGAGCTCAATTTTGAGTGTTATGACAAAGGCTGTGAACACTTATGTACATGTTATATTTTTGTTTTTATTTTTAAAACATTTCTCTTATTTAATCAATTTTGGAAAAAGGCTTTGTATAAAAAGAGAAGTGCTGTGTATACTTTGTGGATGCACTGTAACCTTACTTGTTATGTACAGCATTTTATCAACTTCCTGTATTAGTTAAGGATTCTTTTCAAAAAATTTTTAGGAAATATTTTCTGAGTCTAGCCTAGATACTTACTGTAGCTTCAAAAAGCAAAGTCTGTCCATACTTATGGTAAACTACACATGGAAGTGTCAGGAACAGGATAAATGGTGAAAGTTAATGATCAAAAAGAATATTTATACACGTCAAGAGAGGACAAAAGGTTGAACATTTTATAATTCATAGAAGAATTCTATTCTAATTCATTCAGCAGCAATTAAAAGCAGACAAATCACCATGCTGACATCAAAATGGAAGGAAGAATTCCTGACATTATTTTCTACCTGAAAATGATGCTTTGCAAGTCGAAAGGGTATTCAATGATCCCTGTAGTCGGAATGCGAACCCTAAGCACATCTTGTTGGGTTGGTAGATACGATGAATCAGCAATACGATCCAGATCACTTAGATAGCTAGAGACAGAAAAAGAGAGAGAGAGAGAGAGAGAGAGAGAGAGAGAGAGAGAGAGAGAATGAAAAAGAGAAAACATAAGAAGTTTACAATTAAACTCCCAAATCATCAGCTTTTCCAGGAAAACTAAGAAAAAAATTTGGGATCCTGTGGTTCAGGGAGTTTTGAGTGGAGTTCTCCACTAAATCCACGATGTCTCAACTGGCACACAGCACTGCATGGACCTTTTAAAAATCTACCAAGTTATTAAAAACAATATAACATTTGATTTGTGGGATTAAGGAGTCAGTGGCATCGACTGAAAGAGCAAGTCCCAGATTTAGACAGCGTACGAGAGCAAGAAAAAGGATGTAATCTGCACAGCAATGCAGCAGCAGAGCATTTGGCCAGCAACAGAGACGACCATACAGCCACAGCCGGTCTGGGGTCAGTTGTACCTGCAGATTATATTCTCGAGATCAAAAGGGTACACTATGATGCCAGTGGTGGGCACTCGGACCCTCAGCACGTCCTGTTGGGTGGGCACGTACCCTGTGGAGGACATGCGCTCTAAATCGATAACTGTGAAAAGTGAACCACTTAGAGAAAACCCATTAGGGGTGTAACAGTACTTGAATTCGGGGTCACGGTTCAGTGCACACAGTAGTACAAAGATTGATGAATTTCCATCTGTGCAAGTTCCATCTGGGCACCAGTTTGCTCCTGCAGGGAACGACTTTGGGGGTAAACACAGTCATGAACGTGAGGTGTACAACAAAAAGTCATGTGTAACTCCACTTTTGCTACCCACCACAAACTCCCTGCTGCTAGATTCCCTGTATCTACAGCGATTATTACTCAGTAACACACAACTGAAATGCATACTAACAGTATTGGTGATCTGACAAGCTTGGATCCACAACAGCTTTGCAGTATTAAAATGTTAAATGGTAGAGAGAGTGCTTCAGAAATGCTCGCTCTGACATTTCACCGTGATTTTAAAAGTTGTGCCAAGAGGAACACCCAGCTCAACACAAACAAGAATATTTTATACAAAATTAAACTTAAAAATATTGCAGAAAAGTATAAAATGTCCAAATATCACTGAACAATAAGAACAGAACAAAGAAGGGTGAATAATAATTTACTGAGTAAATGAAGAATATAGTGAGTAACGGGGGGCAGAGTAAAAAGGTGGGTCTTGTCATGAAAACGTTTGGGAACCCCTGTATTAAGCTGTAAGCTATTAGTAGCCTGTCATTCTAAAAGGTAGCTCAAGCTAATTATTGTCTAAGAAGAAATATAAAGAACCTCTTTTTTTTCACCAAAATCATGCAGAACCATGAACACCACATGAACCATGTGCGTGTGCAACAAACCGTGACTTGTGTACCATTACACCCCTAAAACACAAATATTTGCATTATGTTTTGCATAATGAGGCATTAATCATTTCACACAAAAGCTTGCACAGTGCTACTGTGACAAAATGCCTCTGAGGCATTACCTAAATAACTACATATGCTTAGAAATCTAGACATTTACAACTGTATGTAAAAAGGCCAAGAATTAAAACACTCACTATTTGGTGGAGTCAGAGAGCTGGTACTCTCGCCTGCGGTCATAGGACTCCTGGATTCCTGGGTCGGCCCACAGCATCTTTATTGCATTGACGTAGGGCTGGTCGAATGAGCACACCTTCTCCACATCAACTTCTCGCACTAGTAGTGCATTGGCCTGTGGACAGAGATCACATGTCTGCAAATGTATGATGTACTAAAGTGTGACTATCACAAAATACTACATTGGGTTTGTTGATTTGTGTTTTTTTCTTTTTCTTTTTCTTTCAGCACAACCACAAGGGAACCTTCAAAAGATACTTACTTTGTCTTACATCAGCTCAATGCAGGAATTACCAAAATAACTACCAATGCAGCGTTCAAAATGCATCAATATTTAATACGACTACTGTTGCACAAGATGCCAACAGATCACACAAACAAATGTGACTAAGCGACTGAACCTGTTTTCAGAAACGAAGGTTAATTTGGAAATTTTTCAGTTTGCTCTGAAATATAAGAAGAAGAATACTGAAACTATTACTGAAAGTATTGGTATCAGTTCAAATTATGACTTTTTATGAATTCATATTTTTGCCAACACAAACAACCCTAGAGCCAATCAATCAACAATACGTTCACATATTACCCAAATCTGACTGTTTGCTCAGATTAAATTTGACAGTTTACATACATAATCTTAAGTGACCCATACCTGTCTTTAATTTTGAACAAATCTGCAAACCTACTGCAGGGAATCCGCATTACCTCAAAAACACTTGTCAAAACTTATGTCTGAAATCATTTTTGTTTACATCTCACACCAGGGGTTGAGCTTATGCAGTTGATCATTACTGTAATAAATCATGCCGCGTGTCCTAAAGCATTGTGTTATATTCATACCATACTGCCCACTCATACTCAATAATTCACGATGCCACATCCAGACGACAGTCTCACCTTGTTTTGCTCATACTTGTACTGGATTTTGAGGTTGTCCATGGCACGGATCATGGCCTGCATGGAGGTGAAGATGTTCTGGTAGACAAGCTTGGTGAAGCTGCGCTTATCTTCATCAGTGTAACCTGACCCATGGATGATGCGCATCTGTTTGATGAACGTGCTCTTGCCACTCTCACCTGTACCTGTTAGTAGAAATAAACAAATAATAACAGCACATAAGAAGAATGAACACAATATCCCAAAATACTACCAGAAGACAGAGAACATTTCTACTTGCATCCTGAAAAAATAACTAGTACAGGAAGGTAGCTGCCACTGGTAGATTTTCTTTCAAAGCTAGGGCAGGTAGGAGTCAAGCATAGATATGGAAGAATTGATAGGCTATCAGAATCACTTTGTTAATCCCAGAGGGGAAACTGCAAATTCTTATAGCTGCATCCATTTCTATAAAATAATAATAATAATAATAATAATAATAATAATAATAATAATAATAAACATTTTAAATCTACAGAATAAACTCTCTGGAAATATATACATGTTCAAATAAAAGCCAATGGCTACAATAATTAATTAATTAATTAATTAGAACATCCAGAGTAGCACAGATAAATAAAATGAACAAACTGCACAAGTAAACCATAGTGGTTTGTAGTGGTCACCCATTAATGGGGGAGTTCTAAAGTTTGATGAGCACAGGTAAGAATGACCTCCTGTGGTGCTCTGTAGTGCATTTTGGTGGGAAGAGTCTTGCACTGAAAGTGCTCCTGTGTCTCACACCACTGGTTGGTAGAGTGGGTGGGAGTCACTGTCCATAATAGCCAGCAGTTTAGACAGCATCCTTCTCTCCGACACTGTCATAAGAGAGTCCAGCTCAACTCCCACATCACCCACCTCATAGATTGGTTTGTTGAGTCTTTTGGCATCTGCCACCCTCAGCCTGCTGCAACAGCATGCCACAGCATAGAAGATAGCACTCACATCTACAGACTCCTGAGCATCGTCAGGCAGATGATGAAGGAAATATAAATTGAGGCAATTTTGGCCTTTCCCTTAATCCAATTTATTGTAAATATGTACTCCAAGAAACTTGTAGTGGTGCAGTGTCCACTCTGTCCCCCTATTTTTGAAGGAAGATACAGTAGAAGAAGCAACCGATCTAACTAATTTGGGTGGGGTCATTGTGCTCCCCCTGCTAACTTCAACTTTCTTTTCTCGGGTACATACGCAAGTACACACACAGCTGGCAGAATGCTGACAGGGGAATCCCATTAAATGGTTTGGCTGCATAAGCACAGCTCCTTCAGAATTGAGTTCTCAGTAGAATTCAAGTCTCAGCATCACTCAGTCCTAGTCTTCTTACAAAATAGACTAGATTTTCTGTCGCCACGTCACCTGGACTAAAGTTGTAAACAGAAGGCCACACTATACCAATCTGTTTCAAACCAAACTCAACCAGGTTAAACTGATACTCAAATCTGAAGTCCAAAACAAACATGCCCACAATGTTTGAATTATCACTCACATGGTTTTACATGTTATCTTGTTATCAAGTGCTTGAGTAAACTGACAAAATGAGATAAACTATTATATTATTGCCAAAATAAATGTCAACACATACTTTCTCAGATCCACCATGAACCTTTTCAACAGGGTTCTGATGAGCATGATAAATACCATGAAAATATATAAAACATGCAACACTCATTACAGTGACTGTGTACTAATTTAAATAAACTGATTTTTTGATTTTCTCTCATTTTCCCACCAAAAAAACGCATCTATTCTTCTTCTTCTTCTTCTTTCGGCTTTAGGGGTCGCCACAGCGGATCATCTGCCTCCATCTTGCCCTGTCTCCTGCCTCCTCTACTGTTACACCAACCACATCTATTGAAGTTTGTATTTTTGTAAGTTTGAATAACAGAATGAGTTGTTTCAGTTCACTTCCATGTGTTTGCTTCTGATGTGCTGAGACTGCTGTAGGCATGTATTTACAGAGGTAAAATTTCTTCTCACCACATTCCATTAATCTTACAGAGAGCCATTCAGAAAAAGTTCTGCAGATTTAACAGGGTTCTGATTTAAATTTTATGTGAATGAGTTCGGCCCATTGTGCTATATCTAGCCAATTGGGCTAAAGAAGGTTGGCACATCATGTGAGCACTAAACATATGAATGCCTTATCTGGAGTATCTGGATTTCAAGAATTAAAATAAAGTTTATTAAAGTTGATGTCATTGTTAATGTCAACATTAATAAAGTTACCTACTTCCAGACAATGAGTTTGCAGGTCCTTTTGTTTCATCTGCATGCAAAACCACCCACCCGAAGCAAGACGAGTAATCCAGAATGGTAAAATGCAAAATACATAATGAGCAAGTCGGCAAGATTAGCCTAACATCTCAAGGTTCTAAACTAAAGAACCATGCTTCTGATAAACATGTTGCCTGATCAACTGCTTGTGAGATGATTACTAATGTCATTCAATTCATTAAAACGCAAAAACAACATTTTGCTACATCATTTGGAGGCCATTAAAGATGCTATCCCAAATGTATCCCAACTACTGAAGGAAGTTGCAGTGTTTGTTTTGCTGTTGAGGTCAAATATCAACAGTCATTCCCCAGAACCATACACAACGCCTTTAATCTACCACTTTATATAAATAATGTATGTTTACATATGATCTCATTCAAAAATGTCAGACCTGGTTTGGAGACGTTTTGTAACAATGCACCCATTTCTGCTACTTGGTAAATCCTTAACACACTTCAGGTGAACTTCACAAACAAGACAGAGGTCTGCTATGAGCTTTTCATGGATGCATCCCTCTGATCATTCATTATTTCATTCTCTAGCACCTTCACCTTCATCCTTTGTGGGTTACAGAGATCATTACTAGGTCACGTTATATTCCCCAAAGAAATTAATATCTTCCAAACAGGTTAGTAATTTTGCCTCAAAATAATTAACTGTGAGCCTGATCAGAGAAAGATCTGGCAACTCTGTGTCCTTTTCACATGCTGAATCCATAAGAAGCAAATCAGAGATAAATTTTGGAAAATCACGGACAGGACTCAAATAAATACTTCAGATATTAAGTGAGTGCTGTCTTTGACTCCCTGATCATTAATAAGTCATTGGCTTTTTTGATTTCATGACCCTCAGTTTGAGTTTATAATGACAAAATGTTTCTGGAGCTCTCTGCTGCCTTTTTCCCCTAGCAGGCTATGCTGTGCTGCTCAATCTAGGTCAGGCCAGAGACTTTTACTGTAAGAGTTCTGACCTGCACAACCTTGGTGGTGACCTTGTACAGTAGCAGTGAAAGGAGAAGAGACCTCCTTTTAAAGAAAGAAAAACCATTACAGTAAAAAGAGTATATACAGGTTTGCAGTTAAACCAGCTTTCACATGGTTTCACATTTTAGTGAACATTCAGAGATTCATAGCTTTTCAACTGTTAAAAGCATTGCATGCACAACAGCAACAAGACAGAAACCAGGCTACACTGGCCACTGCACACGGTCCTGGTGCAGAGATGGTCGTCATGGCAACCTTTTTACAGCATTTAGCACACGGTAAACGGATTTTCAAAGGGCAGGCCAAATGGTGCACCCTCCTCACAGCAAAAAAGGGCTCCATCCTGATGGAGAAACTGAGCAAAAATTGGAAACATTAGTTAATATAGCTCTCAAATTCAACCACTTGACACACATTTCATTTATATCTCGATTTACTTTTGCAGTTGGTTAACATTGACACTAAGGCAATGGAAGCAAATGAATAGAACACATTTGAGTCAAGGTTAGGCTTTCTTTGCAGATTGTCTATCTTACGACAGAAGACCACTTTTTAACCAGGACACATCGCCATGGCAACTTATGCTCCATGGCTAACGTGTTCCAGTTAGGGGACGTCAGATCATAAACAGCACTTGGACCAATTGTGAATGGCTGCCTGAAGGAGAGAGGTCACTGTTGTCTCCCTGTGCTGTTTGTGGAGTCATTCATGATAATTTGCACTTCAACGGAAGGAACTGTTCATTTTCATCAACTTGGCCACAAAAGAGCACTTCATCTGAGAACACTGCACAAATTTTTACCATGCCATGTTCTCTTCCGATGTCTAAAGCCTGGTGTTCAGTCCTGAGAACTGCAGACGCATTTGGTTAGGCATGGTGTCTGCCCGCAGAACCCATAATAGAGCAGCTCAACATCCACGTTTCAGCTTCACTACGGCTTCTGTGAAATGCTCCATCAGATTCAAGGCACAATGACTATGTTCACACAGCAGGTGAAGGAGGTTCAAAACCAATCTTTTGGCAGTGGCATCATCAAAAACACAGTCACTTTGATATGTGGTTTTAACACTGCATTTATGTGACTTGTAGCGAGGAATGTTCATGTGGTCTGACACATTACATGCTTAGAAGAGGCCAAAATGGACAAGCGTGAACTTGAATTCTGATTTGGGCCACTTTAATAGATGTGATACTGAAAGCCATTTAATATCCGATACACTGCATTCTTCTAACAACATTCCTCATCAATCTGTGCTGGGAAGGGAGAATGAACGACAGCAGTGAATGAGGTTTTCAATGGTGAGATAGCAAAGTAACCTACCTCAAAAGTGTCACTTTTCAAAGACATAGCTAACAACCAAACCACGTTTGAAGAAATTTCTAAAGAAATGGCTGAACATGTCTGCATGAAGATGTGGCAGTAGTGTCAAAGTTCAAACAAACCAAAGCTTGGCCAAGTATCGTGCCTGTTTTACTGTGAGCTTGATCATATTCTCAGTGATAAGCCCAGCTGTCAGCCAATGGAACTCCTTGAAGAGCTCCCGTCACACTGCCAAAAATGAAACCTCTAGGAATGTACACTTTTTGGCATGCACCTCAGTTTAAGAGCATGGATTGTTCAAACGAGTGCTGGATATAGGTCACATTATAAAGCAAACACAGGATTAGGTAACAAACTTGGTGATTAGGACCCCTTTACCCGGTGTGTGAATGTAGCCTAAGTGGCATGTAGCTGGGGCTCAGAGTAGCTCAGCTAACACTATGATCCAACGAAAAGCAGTTTGAATCTCAGAGTCAGAGACAGCAATGCGGTCATGCATTCTGTGGGTGGTTTCTCTCTCTACATCACACCCAGTGCAATGCTGGTCAGTGATGCTGGTCTGTTAGCCCATGTATTGGAGCTGTGGAACCCTGCTCTGGATCTTTCCTCTGAGTGTATTGGTTGCCCAGTAATGATGCAATGGTAAGTTTGATGATGGAGAGAGTCCTAACAAGGGTGGGTATTTACCAAATTGGGATAAATTTAAAAAAATGGGTGGGAAGTTTGAGTTTGGGGAGAAAAAAATGTTTCATTAAATGTCCATGATCTTCATGACCAACCTCATGAATGCAATTCTATGGGTGTCTATGGATAGGACACAAGAACCAGTTCTTTGGTGCCAAGTTGATACTTAAGTTTTGAAAACACTATGGTTTTTGTTTTTCCATGGTACTGATGGTTTCACATATTTCCCAGACCACAAGAGGGCAGCATAATAGGCGTAGCCTCCACATGTAGATGCAAAGGGAAGAACAGCAGTATGAGGAATGGTGCTGTCAAAAGCTGGACAGGCAACAGGTCTGCTGCGTCTTATTGGGGTCCAATTAAAGACAGCGCAAAAAAAATGCAAACAGTGTTTGAGAACATTTATAACGAAAGGAGAAAACAAACCAAATTTAAAGAAACACCTCAAAGAGACATCCAGAGCTGTACAAAGAGTTCAAGATGAGTGTTTTGTCAAAGTGTTTGCATGTTCATAATGATACCATCAGTGTTTGATAAAATGAAATCTTTATACTTCATTTAAGGGTGATAATTTATAACAAAGTAATATTTCTCTCATTATGATTTATTTTGCCTCATTCTTGAGAGAAACATATTGGAAAAATGCAAAGCAGTTGTGTCATCTGTGTGAACAGTAAAGTACCTTTGTAAGTCGCTCTGGATAAGGGCATCTGCTAAATGCCATAAATGTAAATGTCATTTGAACACAGAACCAGTCGCTGCATCAGTGCATCATTTAGCCTACATTTCTTGTAGGGAAACATTTTGTCTTCCCTGTATCAAACACTGATGAAGGTTTGTAGAGAAAAGCTTTTCTATATACAGGCACTGTAGTACAAGGAAGACTGGTGAACATGGCAATATGTCGAGCATGAATTTAAAGCGGCATCTCTTTATTGTATAAGGGAGCCAATACAATTTCCCCGGAATATTAGCAGCTATTTGCCGATTGATCAGAGCGGGCTCTGGTTATTCCAAAATCAACAAGGATATTTGCCACCGCAGACAGAAGGCTACATTCCATTGTGGAAAACATAGGATTTATAAATACAAGAAATGTGTGACAAAATCCAAAGCATCTTCTGTTGCCCTAACCACACAAAGATGTATCCCAGAGCAACAGTAAGCTAACTCTCACAGCTCACAAGTTGCAGTGTGGAGTCAACATAGGGCTCAGTACAAATATACCAGGAATAATGATATAAATACAAATCATCACCACAACGTACATTTATCCAAAAAAAATAATACATTTTATATTTTTCTCAGTGCAGTCTGGTAGAAAAGTAATTAAACACTTAACATGTTGTTGATTTTAAACTTAAGACGATGTTCCAAACAAAGTTTCATGCATATTGTTTGGAAAGCAAAGTTCTTTAAAGCTCATGTTTTTTTAAGCTGATCAGAAAACAATCCGATCCATGACACAAAAAAACGCAAAATGATCTGGTCCCTTAGTGTTTATTTTGTGGTATCAAAATTTGTATCAACATTCATAGAATTTTATTGGTATCAACTACTAAATTTCTGGTATTGTGACATCCCTAGGTGTCTGGACATAAAAAACACTACTGCAAGCCAGTCTTCAATCATGTCACATTAAGGCATATCTTAATCACAGTATGAAACTTCATAACTGTAATATGATATTATTGCAGGTGCACACCAAGACAGTAGTTTTTCTATTCCGATATCATCTTGATTGGGGGGAGGGGGGTCTAAACATAAGCAGCACAAGATGAATTGACCTGCTTCCAATCATGTGCTAGGCTTGTCCGCAGCTGTTTCAGACAACTGCGGACAGATATAAAAGCTGGTCTGATTTATATTGCCTGCCCTCCATCATAAGGTTTAGCCCTCCCCCTCACCACTTTCACCCTGGCAGCCAGACATCTTGTTGCCTGGGACACCAGAGTGGTTGGCAGTACAAAGTCCTGCCAAAGCACTTCCAATTGGTCCCTTTTGCGAGTGACATCCAAAACTGCACTCTAAATAGTTCTGTCTATTAAACAGGATGGGAAAATGACAAGAAAGTAGCTTGGGATTTTAATTGTGAGGCTCAAATCAAGAAGGGAGGAAAGATCCTCAAGATCATGATTGCCAGAAACCCAAGATACCAGTCATGTAACAAGATGGCCCATTCTTGGTTTTAATGCATTTTCTGCATTCCTTGCCTTGTAATGGACTTATTCTGATGGCCAGGCCTATTTTGGTTTCAGTTTGATAGCACTGCTCCACCCATCTGGATTATATGGAAAGTCTGTATCTTTTATGGCCAACAGATCAGCAGTTAAAATGCCCATTAATGGATATAAAGAGGTGGGATGCTTCTAGCTAAAGTGTGGCTATAATGACTAAAGATGGCAGGAATAGATAATATAGACAAGAAATCTAGGCCCATCAACAGGAGTACAATATGCACTCAAAGCATTCTGTGTAACACTAGGGGCTGAGTTCCTGGACAGGGCCTGCATAGCAGTTTGAATGGAAATTCATGTTCTTGAAGTTCATGACAGTGAAAGCCTAGAATAACCTGTTATAAAAATAAAAGAACCATGTCACAGATCAGACATATCTTGGTTGACTGACTGCATATGCGACAAATTATCGATCATGTTCATAAAAGGCCCCTTTAAAGGGAAACACCAGAGAAATCTGAATTTCCCTCGGTTTACTGAATTAAAGAGATTTGGAGTAAAATGGGCAAATCTGTTCCGTTTCATTGCAGGTTAAGCTAATTCATCCTACCGCAGCTTAACCCCCAACCATTCACATTGCAGTTCTCAGATGTAGGTCAATTTTGATAATCATTGTCGACATATCTTAAAACAAAAGGACATGACTTGGATCCTTTTTGCTGACCTCAAGATCACCCATTGTGTTTACTTGCTTGTATTTCAACTAATCACCTCTGCACTCTGACTGAGGTGACCTGTGAGCAGAAAGCAACATCTATTGTGTAGGAGTACACTGGGTGTAAACTGAAACCGATTTCGTCTTCCGACGGACAGACGGAGTCGTGCACACCACACTGCATTTTGCAGCATGTTCCCATACATGCCATCAATCTTTTAGATAATACGTTTTCCTGAAACACTACACAATTCCAAGAACAAACAGAATCTTTTTTAAGCCACATTCCAGCTCCAGTGTGGGAAAATTAGCAATGAGAAGCCATTTATATAGTGTACTGTATAAATGAATTTCTGTCAAGAAAAAATTGTCACATTGATATGTGATACTTAGCAACTCTAATATGTGCTTATTAGGGATGTGACGAAGCTGAGGAAAATCCGCATCTGTCAGATTTGAATTTTTTAGCTACAAATCCATCAAATCCGAATGCGGTTTTGGAAAACACAGGGCCAAAAACACCCAATAAACCCTGATAAGCCCATTTGTGCATGTATTTTTGTATTTTTTCAACATGAATACATGATGCTTAAGCAGGCCATCATCCACAGGTAGTCACAGACTCACGGTGTACTGTAAACAATTCATCATTCAATCATTTATCATGTAATTAACTAATTATGCATTCTTTCACAAAGAAGACAGATCAACTAGTAGTGTAGAACTGTTCGTGTTTACTACTAATAAACAACATTCACCATTAAATTTAGATGAACATTGGTGGTCTCTAAAAGATGACCTGCAGGGTGGAAATCAACGTGTGTCATGCACCCCTCAGTCTCTCCAGACTCCCACTGCCAGAATCCTTCAGTTTGTCACCTGACTGATCATGTGACCCACTCACATTCTGATCGCCTGAGTTCTGATTGTATTCCCCTGGTCCGGAGCATGTTTAAACCAGCCTATCAGCCTGTTCAGTGTCTAGCTTTTCCTCGTATCCCTTAACGCGATACCCATGTTTATCGTTATCAGTCTGTCTGTGTTTGAGTCGTTTCCGTTTTCCTGACTCCTGCCTTTCGTGTTGTCCTGTGTTTATTCTACCGGTTATTGATCTTCGCCTGTTATTCGACTTCGTCCCTGGTTTGTCCATTCTGGTACTGTCTCTCATGTCTGTTATTGACCTGGACTGTTTGACTCTGTCTATCACTTTTGTCCCATTAAAATGCTGTACTTATATCTGCGTCTGTGTCCGTCTGTGCGGACCTGACAGTATGAATTGTTCTGTATTATAAACCAGCGGCATTTTCAAATCCACATTCAATGAAAATTGGCCCTAAAACATCTGTCAAATTAGATTTTGCTAAAAATGGTCGAAGTTCGAAAGTCATTGAATTCGAACTTCGCCACATCCCTAGTGCTGACCCACATTTTTAATGAACATTGTTTTCCTCTGTTGTATTCCTCAGACATTAAATGCTTGACTGTTACCAAAAGGCCAAATACAAAACCGATTTCTTAACATCTTAATTATCTTTTTTTTTTAACCTCATACTGTGATTAGGTTATCCAAACAGTATGTTAAGAGCATTTTCTGAAATGCTGCTGTTACCCTATTTAAATCGGCTTTTTTGAGAATATTTATATTCCAATTCCTGTGTTTGAATATTCTTAATTAGTAGATGTTCACTGCTCTTTAAAAGGGTGTCATTTCATTACTATGTTATTATGACATCTTGTCCTTGAAAAAACTGCAATAATATAGTGTTTTATCAATGAAACCCAATGCAGGACAACCGGTCAGATCAGAATGGTTATATCAGTCTTAAAAGCACAGTAGAAAAATGCAGCCTTTTGAATAGATGTTGATAGTCACTGTAAAAATTTGTTATGATCATTTTTGGAACAAATTAGCCAACACTGTATGTGGAAAATATGAAAGTACAAAAAAGTGGGCCTTCAAAGCAGCAACTGAACACTTTTCTCAGGAAGGCTTTCAGAAGGTCTCACTCTGAATGTCCCTCTGAGTTACTTCCAGGACTGAATGTTGCTAGTGAGTATTTGGGAAAGGACAAAAATCAAATCCCTGAAAAACACTGCCCACAATTAGACGAGAACAGTAGGGTAACTGATGTGAGAGGTTTCAGTATGGAAATGATGAGGTTAGAGTTTGCATAGCATTAGCTTCAATGCAAATTTACACACACCTTATCAATCTGCGGTGAAAAGTGTGTGACTGGTGTTGTAAATGATACCACAGTGGAGCCATTTCACAGCTGACATCAGAATGTCACATTTAAAAGACAAAAAAGGTAAACACGTTTGAGGTGGGTAAGTGTACAGATACAATTGTGCTGATTTTGAGGCAGTCAGGCACGCACGCCCACACACACACACAAGCATAAATCCAAATGCTTGTACACATTAATTCACAAATAGTTTCCTCATTAGAACTTACAGTGTAATACTTCAATTTGTTTATATCTGAATAAATCTGTATACAGCAATTTTTTTCACTCTGCATCATGTCGCTCTGGTTTAGAAATTTAAATACTGCCAAGGGAAAATATATTGATACATACAGTTCCCATACCTGAAGAGTGAAAGTGTAAACCTGGTTAGCTAACAGTCTGCTGTTTGGGTAGCATCTTTCTCCTGCAGAACCCTAAAGGGTGTGGTGCCAAAAGGCTGCTGATATTGCTCTTTTGGAATGTAGGACCCTTCAAAAACATCAGAGAAAGGCACCGATTGATTCAAAGATATCAAAGACCGCAACTAGTGTACCCTTTGTAACCTTCAGTCACCCATGCTCTTCACATGCTGCACAAAAACTGAGTGGACAGATTTTTTAATAGCAGGAGACTGTAAGGACATGAAAGGAAGTGTAAATCTGAATTAATCATCACTAAATTAGGACTTAAAATGTGCCTCACTGCTAACATCAGTTAACAATAACGTGAGTATAGTCAGCAGAGTAGAGGAAGAGCTTAGAGCAAGGGGTACAGAGCAGTGAGAGTGTAACAAAAACTTTCAAACCCAGGGGGTAAAATGGAGCACTCAAGATTAGTAAACAATAGTGAATTTCCCACAAAGAAAACAGAAAGACAAATTCTCCAGCAGAAAACAGACAAACAGTAATGCAAAATGATAAGAATGTCTCCTCGCAGTTCTATAATTCTATGGTGTGTTTGTTCAATGGCCAATGTGCAGTGACTGTACTCAGTTCTGGCTCTTCCAGCCAATCAGCAGCATGAGCCGTTTGTGCTCATTCACAGGACAAGTGAAGGGGAGGTGCAGACAAGAACTGTGTATCCGTCATGTGCTGTGTTAAACTACACTCGTTGTCAAGGAGAGATGGATGGGAAACAGCCAAAAAAGAAAATGTCTGATGAACAAAAGCTAAAACCAAGATCACACATGGGCAAACAACTGCTTACTGCTGAAAGGCATGAAAAGGGAGGAGGATGTTGTTCTTTTCCTGCTCGAGCTGCTGTTTTACAGAACTCAGTCGAAACCTATGATTTCCATAATGATGCACATTTGAGGACACATTTCCTTACAGAAAACCTTAACAAATACCTAAAAAAACAAATCAATAATAATTAAGGAACCTGTAACAAAATGAGTTACTGACAGATGCTGTAAATAATTTATACTGAAATATTGGAAACTGAGTTTAATTACAATTGTTACTGAAACATTTTCTATCATTATAAATACTATTACTGATTTATTGTCCAGCCCTAGTAGCACATATTGAGCACAGCTCAACGGAACACAGCTCATTCACTTATTGATATACTGTCACTTATTGATGTCTGCTCAAACACCCGAGTTCATCAAAGACAGAGTAGACGAGAAAACAGAAGAGCAGAAAAAAATGTGGTAAGCACAATGGGCAATAATGAGGTCAGCAAAAATTACTGAGTTCATGTCGGTTTATTTTATGATATGTAAAAAATATAATTATCACAATATGGATACTGGGAAAAGATTCGCAATCGTATTTCTCCCACTGAGGTGTGGATGGTCAGAAAATTATGATGCAAGACAAATCTCAGGTGTCAGATTCTGCCCACCTTCGTAAGCCAACTTTTGAGTCACTGTGAATTTACAGTCACAGCAAGGCGGTCAAGAGAAATGTTTAACGCAGGATTATTACTATTATCGTTTGGATAACGATAATATTATCCAACGATAATTGGATAAACTCAAGGTTTGGCTTTTAGCCTAGCTAACTTGCCTATCATCGTTCTTCCTTGCCCTCCATCTTTGCTTCCTGAAGCAGGTTGTTTGTAGTAGGCAGTCACAAACTTGGAGATATCCACCAATAATAATGGCTGACAGATGATCCTGACCCCACCCCCAAACTGTCAACACTCTAGCCGAATCACTTGACTTCACTTGAGCACATAGGCGAGCTGCAGGAAGTGCACATGGCACATGAGGACAACTGTAAAAATGAATGATTTCTCTTTTTGTGCTTGTTTCACAGTTGCGCAGTTGTTAAAAGTCACAGGTTTTTGATTTTCATCTGGTATTTGTGCTCCCGACTTTTGACCTCAATGTGGCATGATGCATATCACCATGCATAACTTCAAAACCCTGTGAACAATGAATGGAAGCTAGTAGTCACTGATTGGCATGAAGGGGCAGATAAATGATCGACATTTCTTTAAATACAGCTTTGAGTGAGTGTAAAACCAAACCTTCCTCCCCCTCCTTCACTTCATGCGAATCATGTGACACAGCAACAGCATGCGTTTGTGTGTGCAGCAGCAGCGTGGGCAGATATGGAGAGCTGCTGCCCTCGGCTCAGGTCTCTCCAGTGGGGAACGCCAACACTTTCTTTCTTTCTCTCTTGCTCTCTCTCTCTCACACACACAGCTCGACCTCATTCTCTCACTGTAGCCTCTTTTACTGCACAACAGCACTCGTGCACACATACACACAAACAGTGTCTGAGAAAACGAGAAGACAGGATAAGTCAAACATGAGCTTAGAACCTGGAAACACAAAAGATAATACATTACATTCATCAGAAACCGCATTGTTACTGTCACGCAAACCCCTTTTGACATTTGAATCTGGCAGGTTTTTTTTTTTACACAGTGCCATGATTTCATGAAGAATAGACCAACATAACGCTCCAAAATGACTTAACAGTGTAAAGTGTAAAATTTAATTTTTCTCTTGTCTTGTAAATTGCCATTTAGGAGATAGAAGGTTTGTGTGTGACCATAGTGTAATTAATTTTTTTTAAATAAATTCATATTTTGAAAATAATAATATATCAAGCACTAAAAATAAACATTATATTTATAATAATAATAATAATAATAATTATTATTATTATTATTATTATTATTATTATTATTATTAATGTTATTAATAATAATAACAGTAATAACAGTAATAATAATAATAATAATAATAATAATATTCTGATAGGTCACTCATCACATTTAGACTGAGGATGTTTAATGCATTTTCCAACTAACAAAAACAGAAAGATGAAACTTATTCAAACATTCACTGTTTTAATGAAAATGGGAAAAACATTAACGTTTAGAAAACAGACACTATTTCTGTTGTATCTAAAACCTACTGGAATTAGATGATACAGTACAGAAAATAAAGTTTCACTTCTGTCAGAGCAGCATGAAAGCTGCCTAGTAAAATCAAAGGGACGACACAGAGACACCCTGACAAAGTGATTCCTTCTGATCGATTAAAGCACACTTTAACACATACTGATGTAACCAAGTTCAAACAACCCAGCCTGTGACCTTGCCGACTTCACATAGTGGAGCCTTCTTTGACTGACGCAGTTTTATTGTTCTCTAGAACAAAATGTTTAGGTCATACTCAACTACTAAGGCGAAAAAATCTGCATTTCACACATCTCCAATACATTGTAGAGTGTTTTTAGATTTTCTGTACCTATTTTATTGAGGCTAGAGCTGAAAAGGTTCCATGCAATTCAGCTGCTGAATGCCTGTTCTCCACCATGCATGGTCACATTTTTGGTAGACTCCTAATACTACAATCTCTTACCCAACATGTCTAAAATGCAAGTGGCTCTGGATTGCAGCATTGACCAAAGGCCATTAGTTAGCAGGTGTTTGACACACAAATCCACCTGACCCATCTACCTTCAGACGTCCTTGTGTCCCAATTGCAGATTTTTGTAATCAAAACTAGTTTTTAGTATGAAGTATATAGATTATATTATGTGGTATAGATGGACATTCTTGTCCCACAAATGTGAAACAGACAGGGAGAGGCCAAGGGCATAGATTTAGCATGGACAAAGGGGACACATCCCCACCAATTTGATCCATGGATAGCGTGGACAGACTGACACGTCCCCGACAAAACCCAGCAACATGTCCCAACCAATAATTTGCTCCCCTCAGTTCACGGACATCCACCACTGCATTTACATCCCTTTAGCTCATGGCCTGACCTTACACATGGTGCCAGTTTCCAGAGATTCCTATTCTATTGGCAGTACTTCTCTACAGGGACTAGACAAGCTATCTGTGTGTACAACTGAATTGTGCATCTAGCAATGCCTCATCACTTCCTGTTAGGATGAAGGTTAGTATGTTTGTATTAATGTTTGTGTACGATTAGTATATAGTAAACACCCTATAGTGTTAGGGAGTGGTACGGACTCCTTAATTAGCTGAATGGGCTGTATTACATAGAAAATTTAAGAAAGAAAAATAAGGAGGGGGTGTTTGAGGGCTTTCCAAATTCTGTGTTTTGTATAAGTGTGACAACTCAAAGAATTAAACATTTAAATGGTTATTTGTCTGGTAGTACTGGGTATTATACATATAGTGATAGTAAAACATTTTATACAAAATAAAAAAGGACCAGATCATAAATCACACCTTACAATCTGCATGTGATTTAATTCCAAAAATGAATATGCATAGACTGTTTGTGTGGAAATATCTTAAACAACACAATCTAGTGCAGATTAAGTCAGTGAAATACCACAGAGTGCAATGATCTGATCTTCATTATTAAATGATATATTCCTTAGAAACAGATATTTAAGATTTCAGTAAAGACTCTTTCAAAGCAATGTAAAAAATGCAAACACTTTGGAAACTGAAGTCAGGATTCTTTCTACTGATCCACTGTCTCCTTTTCTTTAACATATTCTTTAACATAAAGGACAACGTGACATCATCTGTGTGTGACTATCCTATTTTACCTTTTCAAAGTTTGTACAGGTGTGTGGATTTATATACATTTTACAAAAGTTTCAAAATGAATGTCAATGCTTAAAGTAAAACCAACAGCCCAAGTGTCTGCTACCAAAGTGGTAATGTGGGTTTCTCACTCTTGCTAGTGACCTACAGCTGTACACACTTTCAAGTAATACTGATCCAGCTCAGAAAAGGAATTGATAATCAGGTGTGCTGAGTAAAGTTACACTGAGTCACAGGAGCATGTTTTTCTGCATTATGCTAGTGCAGTGCATTTGTCCATGTTTGGTGGCAGAACTCTGATAAACAAAGACATTTTAACAACCAAGGAACATTTTAAAAATTTAATCATGTCAAAGATCTTCAGTGACCAACTGTGAGTGACAAATTCCATAAATAAATACGACAATAAAAGAGTAGTTATGGATTAAATAAGAGTGAATATATAAGGTATAATTGAGTATAAAACTTCATAGGGCTTAATCACAATTAAAATGTTTGGGAGTTGTGTTCAGTTAGTCTTGGAAAAGGTTGATATTTTAGAGATCAGAATCCACCTGTATCCACCTGTAATCCATCCTCTTCTTTCCAAATGGAAAATGTCTCCAACAATAGCATACAAAACCAAAAATCAATCTGAGAACAGCAAAAGAAATGTCTAGATTTGTTCCCTTTGCTGACACAGGTGAATGACAGTAATTTGCATTATTTGTACACACATTTTTTGGAAATGTATTTGTAATTTGTATTACACAGGGATATTGATTAATAATAGTTTCAAACGCCAACTACATATATGGTTGTGAAAATGGACTGTGGACTTAAGAAAAAGTATGAAGCAGCTTTCTGATCTTCATTCATGGAAACCAATTCTTATGTTTGAAAGACAGCTGCTATTTCAAGGTGACAGTGTTGCCTGGGCATGTTGCACAATCGAAGTGAAGTGTGCTCCAGGCATAGGTCATTCTCTTCTAGCAAATCAAATAACCACCACAGCACAATAAAGAACACTTATTGACATCCACCAAATATTTCCCCAGCATTTGTGTTGAACGTCACCAATCAGCCTACAGAAAGACACCTCAACTAATATTAGGGTGTTAATGTGTTACTGAGTGGTCTTAAACTTCCTGACCACTTTTCATACCATACATCTCCTTTAGAGCTGTCAGTTCTGCTCGATTAAAAAAATCAAGTAAGGTTATCCATGATGCTGTTTCCTTTTCTACCCTTATTCATACCCATCTACTCACAATGACGAATCATGTTGCTGTTTACTGCACCTCGTTTTTTTGTTTTTTTGTATTTCCTTCTCTCCTCATATTTTATATATTTCTTGTGTATAAGAGACAGTATATATATATATATATATATATATATATATATATATATATATATATATATATATATGGGAGGGAGAGAGAGACAGAGAGAGACAGAGAGAGACAGAGAGAGAGAGAGAGAGAGAGAGAGAGACAGAGAGAGAGACAGAGAGTGTGCTTTTTGGGTTTAACTAGGACCTTGACTACATAATTTCGTTCCACCTTTTGTACCACATGTGATTTAAAAGACAAAGTCTCCTTGAAGATGTAGCTTCCTAATGAAACTGGCAGATATATGGAGATAATGTGGGGGTCAGCAATTCAGGTCCTGGAGGGTTGATGTCCAGCACAAAAGGGAAATCACCTAAGAGTACCGGACGTGAATTGATGACGTCTGGGACAATGCATATTTTTAGTTCTCCGACTGGCCTTTGTTACTGCTCGTACCAGATACTCATTTTTATGCAACCCCCTTTAACCCATTGTTTGACTCTTTTAAAAGCTTTTCCCTCAGTGAAGTATTTTTGAATGATTTTGCATTATTTGTTGGTCATTTGATTAGGCAATGACGGTCATTTCCACCCAGAAGACAACAAACAAAAGTAATCTGTTTCATGTGGTTCAGATGTGTGCTTACTGACAACACACTAGATGAGAATGTGCTTCTATGGAATTAGCTCATACTACACAAGAGCATTTAAACAGCTTTAAAACCTTTCTAATTACCTTCACTCCACTGCTGCATCAAAATACGCATTGCTGGTCTCACATGCATATCTTGAAAAACTTAAGACACCCCTAATATATGAACACTTGTCCATATATTTAAATATCTTCAAAAGTCATTTGATCTTTTTAAAAACACTGAGGGGTGAAGCTGATATAACTAAACAAATAAAACTGAAAAAAAGCACATCAGCTGCAAATGATCAGACCATCATTAGAGAAGACTTTTTAGGAGGCTGTCTTATTTAAACCTTAGCCATTTCTTGGTTTGCTCTTGATTGTTGAAGCGAGTAGTATCATAGCAATTTACAAATAGAGAACATTTAAAACAGGTCAAGCCATCCAAACAAGTTCAGCCCAAGCACAGGCCGAAAGATGTGTGAAGAAGTGTGCAGAAGACCAGGGATGGTGTTATGGTTTGTAGCAGCAGGGTATAGAGAGCTCTCAATCAAACACCACTATAAAATCTGACACTGAAACATCATATAGCTGATAGAATTCTGCATGGAGGAATGGGAAAATCTTTCCTGCAGTCAGTGTCAGAGGCGGGTAGACAGGTATAGAAAACATCGATTTGAATTTCACAAGAAAATTGAATTTCTGTATGGATGACATCATACCATTTGGTTACATTCAGAAAAAGGTGGCTGATCAGAAATCAAGAATTGGATGAAACTTAACTTTTCTATTAAACAGTGATAAAACCAAGCTCCTTCTTACGGGTTCCAAATACACTCTCAAGCACATTCTCTACAAACTCCTGCTCTTACTCACAACATTGATAATGTAGCTGTCTCTCCTTCCCAACTGATTCAAAATCTGGACATCATCCTTGATTCCATCGTCTTGTTCAGTGCTCATTTAAATTCTGTAGTTAAAACTTCCATCTGTGTAACATAGCCAAGATCAGACCTTTTCTCTTCAGTCTTCAGCTGAAACTCTAATCCATGCTGTTATTTTCAGCTGCTTAGACTACTGTAATGCCCTTCTGGCTGGCATCGGTTCTACCTCCATTCACAAACTTCAGATGGCACAGAATTCTGCTGCCCGTCTCCTCACCCACACCCACTCACACCAGCACATTACACCTGTACAACATCTCCATTGGCTGCCTGTAAAATACTGCATACAATTCAAAAATCCTTCTACCATATAAAGCTCTCAGCAATATCGCTCCTTCTTACAAACCCTCTCACTCTCATGTCTTCAATGGCCGGGTTAATGTCAATTCCTCCTTCCAACCTCTATGGCTTCGGTGACCAAGCATTTTTAGATGCGCTCCTCAAACTCTCTTCCACCACTAGTTAGGAAGTCCAGTTCTCTCTATCTGTATTTAAATCTAGTCTCAAACTATGAACTTGCATATAATCTGCCTCAAGCCTAGACTGTTCCTGTATTAGGTCCTTTCTTTGTCTCCTTCTATGTACTCTCCTTATTGTTTACTTGTATGTATTTGCTGTCTGTGATGTCTTATGTACTTTATGATGCTTTGTTCACTGAAACCTGAAAGCGTCTTGGGTTCTTGAAAAGCACTGTATTAAAATAAAACATTAATATTATTATCATCGTCTGAACATTTTGGGTGTGCAAGTTTTAAAGTCTACAAAACTTCAACTGAACGCCTAAATACAAGCAGTACTGGTTTTATGAGATGTACAACTGAACCTAATTTGGGGTAATCCTATACTGATGTAACCACTAAACAAACAAACTGGCAATCTAAGTATCAACTAAGACTCCAAGTTAAGTACTTGCATAACTGCTACAGACCTCAGAGCAAACACATATGGAGTCGCCCCATGACAGTGTTGATATGAAACGTTCAAATGTGAGAGACAAACTTCTGTTCTGTAGTTCGGTGAACACTTTGGTTCAATAGGATTATAAATTCTAACTGTATTCATAAAAGCTTTCAGGAAAAAAGAACAAGCAAAAGTAAACAATTCAACTAAAGCAGGGAGAGAACCGTTCTGCAGCTGTTTAGCCAGGATATACAGTAGATTTTCACACTACATGACAGGTGTAATTGTTGCTAGTGGCACCAAAACACTGCAATACAAGTCCCTGAAGGCAACTACCTGGAGTGTAAGTACCATGTCTGCCAGAATCTTTTGTATTTTTTACTATAGCTCATTTCCATAGCAATACCATAAAACATATGAATAGTAGACAACAATGCAACTCTCACAATATGTCCAGACATTTGTAGATGCCTGCTCATCTGATGTTTTGTCTGAAATCAAGGGTATGTGTCTCTATTCTTCTAAAAAGGCTTTTCACAGGATGTTAGACCATTTCTGGTAGGATCTGACTAGACTTAGTAATGAGAACATTGTACTGATGTTGGATTAGCTCTGGGCCACATCAGAACATCTCTCCAAAGGATCCAAAGCTTCACCAAAAGAAGGCAGCTCCGCCTCTCCTCAGACCCCAATGCTTGGGTGCTTGTGCACTAGGCCATTATCACCACTAAGATACATGACGGAGAGCCATCTCTCCAAAGTCATTTCCACTGCTGCATAGCCCCAAAGCCAGGGCTCCAACAACATTAAACATTAACAGTAGACAACAACTAAACTCACATTCACAATATGTCCAAAAGTTTGTAGACACCGATTCATCTGATATTTTGTCTAAAACCAAGGGTATATTCATGTGGGAAATGCAGCTTTACACAAGACGTGAGGATTTGACTGCCCTCAGCAATGAGAACATTGTACCGATTATGGATTAGCACACAAGACCATCATTCCAAAGCAACCCAAAGAGTCAGCTGCCTCCCCTCAGCCCCCAGTGCTGGAGTACTTGGTGGAGCTCCATCTCTCCAGAAAAGCCAGGGGAGAACACCTGCCACATGGTTACTTCAAAGGTACCAAAAGAAGGGAGTGTACACCCCTGTCAACATGCTTGCCATTGGCCATGGTCCTCTTAGCTTCACAGAGGCGCTCTTGCAAGCTGACTGGGGGCATCTGATTGAACACGGACGCCACAAGCCCTCACTAAAAGGGGCGTCTGGGTACTTCTGGACACTCCGTGTATACGCCAGCCCCACTGGACGCCACGTTTTAAAGCGACAGTGTCCTAAAAGTGAGACGGGAAGGAGCAGGGCGGACTACATTACCCAGCAGCAGAAGCTTCAGCTCTCTCCTCGCATCCCGCTTGTCTCTGCGAAGCTGCTTGTCGATCTCGGCGTTGATTCTTTTCGACTCCTTGGCCTCCTCGCTCAGGCAGCAAGCCATCATGGACTCCAGTGTCATCGCCGTAGTGTTTAAGAGACTGACCCCTGCTTAAACACGCGGTGCTCAGGCAGACGCCCCTCTGTAGTCCGGGCTGGAGGGCAGAAATCAGGAGAATGTGGTCGAAATCAGAGACCTGTCGATGTGAGAGAACGAGAACCGCGGGGCCTGTGCTGGGCTAATGACGGCCCTGGCTGTCGGAACTGCTCGTTAATGTACACGTTATAACACACACACGTAAACGTTTATGTACTGGGGGGCTTCATTCCAGAGCAAAACCAGAAAACGAAGCAGCTGAAGCCGGTGTTTATGTGGGGTAGTTAGCTCGAAGGCTAGTAGTGTAGGTCCTGTCCTGTCCTGCCCCTCTCTCTCTCTCTATCAGTAAGTCAAAAGGAAGAGTCTGATATGAACAGAGCACGGCGGAGGCCCCGACGTAGAGCAGCTTCAGCCCCGCAGTCAACGGGACGAGCTTACCTGCCACGACATCCGGGCTACGTTCCGCTAACTAGCTTAGCTACCCGCCCCAAACCGAGCCGCAGCGGCGCCCGAGCAGCGACTCCGCCCGCCCGCGCCCCTGTCCATCCGCCGGCCCGCTCCCGCAGACGCCCGCCAAACCCCCCGCGGGCTCTCGGACGACGAACAGCCACGGAAAGGAGGAGAAACGTGCGCGCGCGGCCCGCCGCTGCCCGCGCTGGCGTTACCTTGGTGATCAGCGGGCTAGCGGACCGTTAGCCAACCTTCCCCACACGACCCCCGAGAGCAGCTAACTGCAGCAGCCGCTCATTTCCGCCCGCGTCCTGCCGCCGCACAACACAGCAGGAGCGGCGAGCAGCTCCGTCTAACCGAATAAACCGAGGGCAAAATCCCCGCGTACGAAAGCCTACTCGTCGCAGCCCTGCCTCCGTTAGCCTGGGAACCACACACACCGCCGTGCAGCTGCGAACGCCGCGCGCGAGACCGACACCCGGGAGAGCCACTCAGAGCCACGCGTAGCTCGAGAGGCGAGACGTTTGCCGCGTCCTGGAAGCTGATTGGGCGGACTACGCCCATTCCTCGTTGAATATTCATAAGCCTTTAAAACGTCGTGGGAGGGCCTCACCTGTATCAGCCGTGATTGAATATTCACGAGTTAATACGTGATTGGCTGCGCAGGTTTTGCATAAAGGAGCAAGTCGGAGGGAGAGATTGACTGTAACCACTGCAAATCCTGTATGCCATCAAATACGATTCGCATGTGTCCTGTGTTTTAGTAAAGGAAGCTGCTGTGGACAGAACGGAGGCTTAAGTTCTTCAGGTTTTTAAGTGGTTCTTTATTCTCATGAACTGTCCAAACTTTTTGGTTCTGCCCTATATGAGCTGTTCTGCTAGAGAACACTTAAAGGTTCTTAATCCAAGGACATGATAACTTGTGGGATGTGTTTAGAAGAACAGTTTCATGATTCTGTAAAGCAACAACATTTCCTGCTGTTGTTACAAGTCAAAGAACCCCTTTGTACTATATAATAGAACCGTATTTGCTAGCACATGTTCAAAAATGGTTCTTAATAAATATAATGGTTCTATGCAAACTATGAATGCACTGAATGATTAAGTGCAAAGTACTTAAACAATTCCTTGCAAGATCAAGTTGTTTTGTTTCTTTGTTTTGTTTGTTTGTTTGTTGAGGTAGTGGTAGAACAATGACCCTGTATTAACATAACTAGTTCTTTATGTCTGATTAAAGCAATTACAGTTACATAAAAGCTTTTCAGCACTATTTACAACCCATTTTGTTTTGAGTGATGCAAAGAAACATTTATGCATTCAAATGGTTCTTTAGGTTTTCTCAGTTCCTTATAGAACATTTACTATATACTAAAGACTCTGTACTATATGTAAGTGGATATACATGTTTTTCATTAGGCAGTGATGATTAATTAATATTCATTAATAATTAATTAAATTATATATAGTTGTTTTGTTGTTTAATAAATGTTATTAACTTATTATAAATTCATATTGTAAATAAACACAAATGCAGATTTCCACACAGCAGTTTTGTAATTAAGTAATAAAAATTATTTGCTGAGCTTCAGTAGACTGATCTGATCTATGCGATCGGATCTGCTGTGATTAATGTGTTCAGCCACTCTCTGCAGCTCAGCCAGTCATTAGCTAATAATCGCACCCTTGTAGAGCTGACTGGACTAATTCCTCACATGGTTAGTGTCACCATAGACATAACCCATCACTGTTGCCCCATAATTAACCCCCTCCCCCTCTCTCTTGTTCTCTCTCTCTTTCTCTCTCTCTCCCCCCTTTCTCTCTCACACACACACACACACACTTACTGCACAAAGAGTTTAGGTCACCTTACCCTGTTCCAATGGTACAGCCTGCTGCATGAAATATGAACAGTCTGAACAGTTTTCACACACATAGCCAGATCATTTGTTTGTGTAAGAGCAGAGGTACAGTAAAAGTAAATTTCCCTAATTTATCTGTGCACCAGTTAAACACAAAAGTTCAAACTGTTTATAAAATAAGAGGACATTTCTACTGCTCGACACATGTGCTACTACATACACTCTATCTTAAATTGACCGTTTGGAGAGAATTCAAAGTATTATGACTGATCTTTGACCTCAGATTCGTTTGATCAGACAAGACGTTCGATATCTGACTGCTTCTTTAGAGTACAACAGGTGATGCTATGCCAATGTTGCTAACACACACACTACTGTTCACTGTAGAGAATGCTGCAGACACTGGAAAAATGCATGAGTGAACAAATGATACAAATTTCAGGATTGATTTTAAAGAGTTTCTGGGCGTTTCTCAGTGCTAAGTATAGACTTCTGTTTGTGGAAACACAAGTATATATTTTGTAGCATTTTACCTTAAAATTTCAGCCTCAGATTGATTGTAACACTTCACTGTTCTACGCTTGTACATAGTGTACATTCACAGCTACAGATTCTTAAATAACAGTAGAAGCGGTACTGTGATTGGCTAAAAGCAACATAACAGAGAGTCCTCTCAGAAGTACAGGAAGGATATTTAGATTGTCTAAATCACTGTGTCAGGGTAAATTTGGGTGAAAATAAATATTGTGTGTTAATTTGATTAATGTGTAACTGTACATTGGTGTAAACTTTTGCAATACTACTCAGTCCACACAGTTCAAAAATTCTGAAGTATGTCACGTTTACATCACTGGCAGTTAACCACATTGTGGTGGCAGAAAACCAGCAATGGACAAGATCCATGAAATGCTTTGCTCCATAGCAAAATGCTGACATTTATGGTTACAAGCTGTGAAATGATCAGATTGAACTGATCATATCAGCCAACATTATTAGCCCTAAATTAGCTTTACAGCATGAAATAATATTTATACCAGCAGTAGATCTAGTGATTTACATTGTTCTTACATACAGTAAACATCGAAAAATAGCTCATACTAACCCAGACATGCATGTGGTTTGACTCGTTGATATTACCCAATATCTTGTATTGCTACGTTTTATGTCCCTGTCATTAGTTAGGCTGTATGTTAGTACATAAAACACAAAAAACATCTGACAAATGGGCAGCCATGGCCTGGTGTTTAGGGAACCAGCCTTGGGACTGGAAGGTTACTGGTTTGATTCCCTGAACTGGCAGGAGTGGACATGCCCTATTGCAAGGTACTTAACTCCCCAGTTGCTCCTTGGGTGCCGTGGATAAAGCTGCCTACCACTCTGAGCATATGCTCACTGCCCCCTTGTGTATTCACTAGTGTGTTTCACTGTATGGATGGGTAAAATGCACAGGACAAATTCCCCTGTGTGTAAGCACAGTGAGTCTATATGGATATTTACATTAACTGTTGCAACATTGTTGGCATTGAGAGATTTGTATGCTTTCAGTGTTTCTATTTGTTTCCATGCTGGGTTTTTCCATAAGGTATATGCTGTCTTCTGTACTGTAACTTTAGCTTATTAACTCCTATTTGGACGGGATTATTATGGACACTGCATTCCAATGTCAATAAAGATTCCAGAGTAAATATTACCAGATATCCTGTGGAATAATATGTGTTTAGTAGGATTACTCAGTACTGAGATGTCTGAGGATGAATAGATACAGACAATTTTAGCCTGCTGTGAGCAAAAGCCTAGCAGTACCACTAATGTTATTATGATGGACTCACTTCATTAGTGCTCTTGACTTTAAGTGATGTACACAGAAAATAGCTCCTTATGTTCCACTGTTTTTGACACATGTCACCCATATTGTGCCTGAGTCTTGCACAGTAAGTCTCACATATGGCTGGAAAGCAGGGTTGCCAGGTAAAGTAAAAAAAAAAAACATTCCAAACTCTGTCTAAACCCACCCTACAGAAGCTGAAGCTCAAAATCCAAGGCATCACAGATGTCTGAAGAAAACATTCAAATTATATATATTTCATAACTACCAGAGTAGCCCCTAAAACGTCCAGCCAATATTGCTTTGTTTTTGTTTTCATAATCTAACAAATGTACATAATAAAGTGATTGAATAGTGATGCTCCAAAATGAAATTGTTTTTTTTTTCCCTACAAAGAGATACAAAGTGTTTTTGAGTGACAGGAACAATATTTAAATTTGAAATCTAATCTAATCTGGGAGTTAACCACAATAACCGCCTGTACTCTTGTATGATGGCTTTATAGGGATAATGGAGCATTCAGCAGTGAGAGCATTGGATGATGTCAGGTACTGATGTTAAAGGATGACAAAAGGTGGCATTGCTTTCCTATGGAGATTACACATGTGCGTGACCAATTGAAGGCCTGTGTCAGCAGTAGGTGGGGCTTAAAGAAGTTTAGCTCTCTGATGGTATTTGACACTCCTTTTCCTCGCCATCTTTCTGGGTGTCAATCTTTTGTACTCGCCAGCTAAACCGGTTTATCGAGCCTTTCATGGTGGTGCTCAGCAAAATCCCCAGTGTTGAATTATCACCTTCAGTGTTCATTTAAGGTCTGTAAGTCCAGTTAGACACAAATATATATGTGAATAACTGTACTTAGGTGGGAATTGTGCAGTGGTTAACAGTACAGTATATTATTAAAATACCTATCTGTCTACCTTTAGAATGAATCTGGCTGTTACTAAGCCTTTAAGGATGATGTATATAAATGTCTTTTTTATGATTGGCTGCCCTCTATTCACTGAAAATGCAGTTCAGTTTGAAGTGTTGAATCTTCTTATAAATGGGCGGGGCTAAATGGGCTGTAGGTGGAATGGGTGGAAATGGGTGTGACATCCCCAAAACAAGAATTTCAAAACCAATCCTGCAGCCTTTCGGTATATACAGCAATCAATAATAGTATGGGAGGGTGACATAATAAAATTAACACTGTTGGTTTAATTTTGGCATCTTTGCTTTTATAGATTTATCAGTTTAAGAGTGAATTAAATTCTTTCATTTAACAGAAAAAAGGACAGTTGAGTGTGTGTGTTTTTTATTGATATGGGCCCTTTAATAATCTTTTCAGGATTATAATATAATGTTGTTAAAAAAAAAAAAGAAGCAGAATGTATTACAGTTTAGAGTTCACAAATAGCTGCAGTGGTCTCACACACTGAGACCAGGATCTGCCAAGAACTACCACTGGTTTGAGTTACAATACCAGTTCTTCTTTTTCATCAACTTTTTCATCAACCTTTTTAGTAACAGTGGCCAGAAATATGATATTGTATTCATTGATGCAATCATGCATTCTAATCATGCATGCTGTCAGTGGCCTATTGTTCTCCATTAAACTGTGATCAGGATGCAGTCAAACCAAATTTCTGTTTAAATGGCAGTGCCTACTCTGCTCCTCCTCTGGCATGCTGCCTTACTTTAAAGTCTTTTGTCAACTTGGCAACTCGGCTAGCCAATATATTAATATATATATATAAAAATTAAACAAAAAAAATAATAAAACAATAAACACATTTTTTGATATGACCTTCATGTAGTGCTTGGTTGATCAGATTTGCCCACACCCAGAGAGGCCTCTCAGCATCCCACACCCATAGTAGCCCACCAGGATTTTACCTGGTGCTCCCGATGACCAGTCCATCATTGCATTTCTAATTAAATTCTTTAGATATCTGGTTCCTATCATCACCACTGTGAACAATTCTAACTCAAATTCTCTCTCTCTCTCTCTCTCTCTCTCTCTCTCTCTCTCTCTCTCTCTCTCTCTCTCCTCTCTCTCTTTCTCTCTCTCTCTCTCTCTATATATATATATATATATATATATTTATATATATATATATATATATATATATATATATATATATATATATACACACACACTGTATTCATATGTAAATAATAGTATGTTTGCTACAGTATGCATTATGTAATGCACACTATAAATATGTATATATATATATATATATGTATAATATAAATGCAGACATATTGTATAGTAATTTCAGGTAGTAGATGGTGTATATATAATAAAGAATTCTTTATTATATATGCAGTATACTGTATATTATAGAATATACTTGGTTACTAGGTTTTATATAAAATTCACTAGGAAAATGAATTGGCAAATGAAAATTAAAAGTACTATTATGCACCAAAAGTCTAATATTAAATTTGGCTAGTATATAATAGTAGTATAAAATAGTATGTATTTTCTAATATACTTAATATACTACAGTATGCATCATATTATAAAGTATATTTTGGTACAATATGCAGTATATATTTTGTAGTGTTCTCAGTTACAGTATGCACTATATATTTAGTAGTATATTTAATAATACATAGAGTAATTGTTATATATATATATATATATATATATACATATATATATATATATATATATATATATATATATATGACAGAGTTTTATGCAGTATGTAACATGCATTATATATTTTAGCTTAGCATGCAGTATTTCAGTACACTCTGATGCAGCATGCAGTGTGTATTATAGTATATTTCTGTGCAGTATGCAGTATTTAAGTACACTCTGGTGCAGTATATTTAAGTATTAATTTGCACAGTATGCAATGTGTATTATATAGTATATTTCAGTACAGTATGCAGTATTTAAGTAACACTCTGGTGCAGTTTGTACAAGTACCTGTGCAGTTTGTATTTACATACTCTGACAATATGCAGCATTTAAGTACACTCTGGTGAAGTTTGTATTTAAGTACACTCTGGGTGTAAGGTGTATTTAAGTACACTCTGGTGCAGTGTGCAGTATTTAAGCACACTTTGGTGAAGTTTGCAGCATTTAAGTACACCGTGAGTTTGCAGTATTTAAGTACACTTGGTAAAGTTTGCATTTGGCACACTCTAGTGAAGTATGCAGTATTTAAGTACACTCTGATGTAATATGCAGTATTTAAGTACACTCTGGTACAATGTGCAGTATTTAAGTACACTCTGGTGAAATATGCATTATTTAAGTACACTCTGGTGAAGTATGCAGTATTTAAGTACACTCTGGTGCAGTGTGCAGTATTTAAGCATACCCTGGGTGAAGTTTGGTATTTAAGTACACTTAGTGCAGTGTGCAGATGGCACACTCTGGCGCAGTGTGCAGTATTTAAGTACACCTGGTGAAGTTTGCATTTAAGTACACTCTGGGTGAAGTTTGCAGTATTTAAGTACACCTGGTGAAGTGTGCAGTATTTAAGCACACTCTGGTGCAGCAGCATGGGTATGACACTCTGGCAGTGTGCAGTGTTTGCACACTCTGTGAATTTTGCACATTTAAGTACACCTGGTGCAGTGTTCAGTATTTACTAATAATTCTGGTGCAGTATGCAGTATTTAGTACACCTGGTGCAGTGTTCAGTATTTATACACTCTGGTGCAGTATGCATTTAACTATACCTGTGAAGTTTGCATTTAAGTACACTCTGGTGAAGTTTGCATTTATACAACTCTGGCAGTGTGCAGTATTTAAGCACACTGGTAAAGTTTGTGATCATTTATACACTCTGCGCAGTGTGTACTTGGCACACTCTGGTGAAGTTTGGTATTTGGTACACTCTGGTGAAGTGCAGTATTTAAGTACACTCTGGCAGTGTGTAGTACGTATACATCAGAAGTGTCTGGTATTTAAGTACACTCTGGTGAAGTGTGCATTTAAGTACACTCTGCAGCGCAGTATTTAAGTACACTCTGCAGTTTGTGTTTAAGTAATCGGTGCCGTGTGCAGTATTTAAGTACACTCTGGTGAAGTTTGCAGTATTTATACACTCTGGTGTAATATGGTGTTAAGTACACTGGTGAAGTATGCAGTATTTAAGCACACGCTGGTGAAATATGCAGTAATTAAGTACACCCAGTGAAGTTTGCATTTAAGTACACTGCGAAGTTTGCAGTATTTGGCACACCTGGTGCAGTGTGCAGTATTTAAGTACACTCTGGCCTGGTTGCATTTAAGTACACTCTGGTGAAGTGCATTTAAGTACACCTGCGAAGTTTGCAGTATGTAAGTACACTCTGGTGAAGTTTGCAGTATTTAAGTACACTGGGTGCGGTAAGTTCAGTATTTAAGTACACCTGGTGAAGTGTTCATATTTACACACTCTGTGAAGTGTGCAGTGTTTGGCACACTCTGGGTGAAGTGTGCAGTATTTAAGTACACCTGGGTGAAGTTTGCATTTAAGTACACCTATGAAGTTTGCGTATTTAAGTACACCTGGTGCAGTGTGCAGTGTTTAAGTACACCTGGTGAAGTTTGCATTATACACTCTGCAGTAAAATGCATTTACACACTCTGGTGAAGTTTGCAGCATTTAAGACACTCTGGTGAAGTATGCAGTGTTTAAGTACACTCTGGTGAAGTGGTGCAACATTTAAGTACACTCTGGGTGAAATATGCAGTGTTTAAGTACACTCTGGTGCAGTGTTCAGTATTTAAGTACACTCTGGTGAAGTGTTCAGTATTTAAGTACACTCTGGTGAAGTGCAGTATTTAAGTACACTCTGGTGAAGGTTCAGTATTTTAAGTACACTCTGGTGAAGTATGCAGGTATTTACACACTCTGCAGTGTGCATTTAAGCACACTCTGGTGAAGTGTTCGGTATTTAAGTACACTCTTGGTGAAGTGTGCAGTATTTGCACACTCTGGTGCAGCTTGGTATTTAAGTACACTCTGGTGCAGTTTGCAGTGTTTATACACTCTGTGCCAGCAGTATTTAAGTACACTCTGCAGTTTCAGCATTTAAGCACACCTGGTGTACATAGCACAGCACACCTGGTGTAATATGCAGTTTAAGTACACCCTGGTGAAGTATGCAGTATTTATACACCTGGTGAAATATGGCATTTAAGGCACTCTAGTGAAGTTTGCAGTATTTACACACTGGTGAAGTTTGCATTTAAGTACACCTGGCAGTGTGCAGCATTTAAGTACACTCTGGTCAAGTTTGCAGTATTTAAGTACACTCTGGTGAAGTGTGCAGTATTTAAGTACACTCTGGTGAAGTTTGCAGTATTTAAGTACACCTGGTGAAGTTTGCATGGCACACCTGGTGCGTGTAGCATTTAAGTACACTCTGGTGAAGTGTGCAGTATTTAAGTACACTTGCGAAGTTTGCAGCATTTAAGTGGCCACCTGGTGAAGTTTGCAGTATTTGGTTAATTTGGTGCAGTGCAGTGTTTAAGTACACCTAAGAAGTTTGCATTTAAGTACACTCTGCGCAGTGTGCAGTATTTAAGTACACCTGGTGAAGTTTGCAGCATTTAAGCACACTCTGCAGAAATATGCAGTGTCGGCACACCTGGTGAAGTATGCACATTTAAGTACACTCTGTGAAATATGCAGTGTTTAAGCACACCTGGGTGCAGTGTTCAGTATTTAAGTACACCTGGTGGCGTTCAGTACGGCACACTCTGGCAGTGTTCAGTATTTAAGTACACTTGGTGAAGTAACTAGTATTTAAGTACACCTGGCATGTTCGGCATTTAAGTACACTGGTGAAGTGTTCAGTATTTAAGTACACCTGGTGAAGTGTGCAGTATTTAAGCACACTCTGGTGGAAGTGTTCAGATTTGGCACACTCTATGAAGTATGCAGTATTTGGCACACTCCAGAAGTTTCAGTATTTAAGTACACCTGGTGAAGTTTGCAGCATTTAAGTACACCTAAGTGAAGTTTGCATTTTAAGTACACTCTGGTGAAGTTTGCAGTATGTATAATTATGGTCTGCAGTATGGATCATATCCATATAGCCAATCACAGCGCAGAGGGCGGGGCCTGACGGTAAGCGCTAGGTGCGGGCGCATTCCACTGAGGTGCGCTGAGCGGTTTGTCCGGAGTTCTCTCATAGTCCTCAGGTTCTCTGATGAAACTGGACGTTCCAGGGATGTTGTCCGCTTCGCACTGATAAGTGAGTAGAGACGCTGCGAGTGAAGCTGTTTCGTGTCGAGCTGGTTGGAGTTTGTGGGGAAAGCTAAAGGAGAAAGTTTGTGGTTGGACTTCAGTTCACCTGAGGAAGGATGGATCGAATTTCTCATCGAGAGCTGAAGACCATATAAGCGCCCGGAACAGGTGTGACCGCGAATGAAGGTGAGAGACGTTTCTGAAAGGTTCTCTTGGTGTTTGATTAGGGTTTATTGGTGTTTGTTGACTGGAACACGTCTCCAGTTTACGGTCGTATTTCCTTATTGGGGAAAGTCCAGGAGTGATAACCGTGTGAGTGCAGTGTGGGGTAGTCCTTTCACAACACCAAAATGGCACCCAGCGGGATCCCGCTGGTAGTTTACAATCAACCACAGACACCTCTCACACCTGTCTGAGCCCTGTGGATGAGATTGCGAGGCTTTCGAGCTGCTGCCTCCTTCTCTCTTTGCCAGCTGATAGAGGTGAAGAATTAACCCACCTGTTTACACCAAGGCTTTATGTGTCTGCTGTTCTTTGAGCCTTAATATTTAGAGAAGAATGTCTTTCTGTGCTGTTGTTTCAGCTCCTGAGGGGCTTTTCTGTTGACCTGACCTTCTCACTTTTGACTTTCATCATCTCAGTCAGTCTGAAATGCTCAAAAGAGGATCGCAGCAGCTGAACTCTTGTTCCTGTGCTGGTAGATGCTGTGTTGGAGCTTTCCCTTTTGAGTCTATAGGGAACGAATCACGGCTGAGACTTCATAGGACCAGACAGAAAAGGTTCACAACTTTGAATAGAAAATAAATTAGATCCAAATGGATTTGTATAGCATTTTATACAACTGATGTTGTCACCATAATCAAAAAATAAAAAGGGGAACGACATATGAAGAAAGGACAAGGCTTAAACCCCCTGGTGAGCGAGACAACGGGCAACAGAGCAAGGAAAAACTCCATCAGAGCTGGAGGAAGGAACCTTGGGAGGAACCAAGCCCACAAGTGTAGACCCATCCTCCTCTGGTCAAAACATGTGCACAAAATTAGAGGAATTAAAGCTGTTTTTAGTCAATCATGAGATTCTGGTGCAATATAAAGAACAACTGCCAGATTTAAATTTGAATTGAAAATGGAGATGCATGGTTTTCATTGGACAGCAAGAAAAACTTCTTCAAATTTTTTAGTTTGAATCTCAGGCCATGCTGTTTGCCATCAGCAGCCAGAGTCAGAGAGAGCAAAATTGGTCACGTTCTCTCTGGGTGGGTACATGGCACTCTGCCCACATCACAACCAGTGCGATGCTTGTGACTTTGTGTCAGTGCTGGGGAACCAGTGCTTCAGTCTGAGCGTGTAAGCTGCCCAACAATGATGCAATGGTAGCAGTTTGAAAAGAGGCTGTGGCTGGCTTCACATGCATCAGAGGAAGCATGTCCTTGTCTTTACCCTCCTAGTGTCTGGAGCGCCGTATGCAATGGGAGAGAGTCCGTGACGGGGTTGGGTAATTTGCATTTCCAAAATCAGGGGAAATTGGAACACAATTTAAAAAAGGAAGCTAATTTCATTCTCCTTGAGCCCCTCTCCCTTTCTGTGACTTATAACCTGTATGTCTCATGCCTATTCTTGGTCAACAAAAGTTACAATTCCATTCCTTTGTAGGGGAGATGGGGAGCTGCTGGAGATGGTGCTACCGGACCTGCACCTGCTGCTTATCCGAGGAGGAAAGAAAATCCATTGCTATAGACAATGAAATACAGCGAATCCTCGCAAAGCAGAAAAAGAGAGAGCGCAGAGAGATTAAAGTGCTTCTGTTGGGTAAGTGCTGGGAGAGTTTACCTGTAGTCTAGGTCAAGAACATATGGGAGTTTTCACAGGGTGACACTTTGTTTATTAACTTATAGTTGGCTATCTGTCAGAACAGAAATTACTATTGATGAGAAAACAAACAAAAACTTTAAATGATGTTATGTTATGAGTAGTTATTGTAAAGTACATAACCTGTAAAATATTGTGTATCACACATCATAGAGATTTTTGAGTAGATTTTTAGTGATCCTTCACCCCAAACCCTTTTTAAACATATGAAACCCACTAGTACTTTTCTACAATATAAATATTATTTTTTGGTCCATAATCATACATGCAATATGTCAGCTTCTGGTTTAAATCTAACATAAAGCAGACTATTTTTGACAAATCATAATGTACAACATAAGAAAAAAGCATTAAAAACCCATGTAATCAATGTGTCCTGTGCAAAGGTTTTGACACTTTGCAGAATCAGGGTTTGCCAACACACTGTTTGGCAGAAAATTCTTTCAAATCTTGTAGATTTCTATTCACTGTGCATAAAGCTTGTGATACTCATAGGTCCTACACAGCTTGTATAAGGTCTATCCACAAAATCCTATATAATATTTAGGTCATGGGACTGTGCCGTTCCAAAAGCTTCAGACCACAGTGGAGTTTCAGGTATGTTTAGGATCATTAATCTGTTGTAGAGTCTATTCACCTCCTCAGCATTTTAATAGATGGTTTGATATTTGGTGGTTTGGCATCTATTATGTGCTGGTATTTGGTGGAATGTTCCCTCCACCCATTCAGTGTTGCCATTGACACTGACCACTACACAAACCCTAACATATACATAGATTCCTGCTTATTCTTTACGGTGTTCTTTTCATTAAAAGCAGTTTCTTTCCCCCTCCCCCCAAAAGTACCTTTGCCAATTATGGCCAAATAGATATTTTTCACTTCTGTCAAGAACACTTGCCCCTGAAACTCATCTGGCTTGTCTAGATGTTCTGTAGCATTCCTCAGATGTTCAGTTTTGTGGCTAGTTCACAGATAAGTTTTTCTTCGTATGGGTCTTTCAAGAAAATTTCATTTGTGAAAGCAATGCAGTACAGTGGAATGGTGCCCCACCACTCTTGACACAGAAAAAGTGTTGTTGTTTTTATTCTGCAACTCAGCCCTTTATAGAAAATCAATCTAATGAGGATTTATATGGATATGAAGCAGAAGGAGAAGCATGACCATAAATGTGGCTTGTGTGGTAACTGATCCAGTTTACTGCAGAGAATGAATCTCTGCAGATAATCTAACGTTAAGATTTAGGATCATCTAACGATAATCTAACTCTGAAGCATGTATGTCAAGAATTCCCTGTCAAAGTATGTCTAACATTTTTGTGAATGCTTGACAGTTGTCTGTTTTTGTAAGACTTATGATGTTGCCCTTTTTTAAACTCACTTATGACTCTGCTGCCAATTTGGTATGATAGTGGTTGCTCACTGGTCTCATTAGCAAATATTTGCTCTTTGAAAAACAGTGATTAAAATCAGGACAGCTGTAGCAGCTGTGATTCCCCAATAGCACAGAGCAACTGCTTGTTTGAAAGCATTGTTAGGAGTCTTACTTCTTAACAGTAGGTTCACCTTGATCAAAATAATAAAATAAGTGCTTCTTTATTTGTCGGTAAACAGATAAAAGTTGTACAATTTCTGAACACTTCAAATTCTTGGGTCAGATTTGCCCGCATGCACACCCTGTGACAAGCTTCATCAGTCTGTCTGCCTGTGATTAAAACATCTCAACAGGATAGTTTGCATTCCAGTGTATGGGCAGTACTGCTCATGTAGTACGGGCAAAACTGCTGAAGGAAACCTGTAAAGGAAACCTTACAGAACCTTGTCCTTAGGAGAAATTCAATCAAATGAACAAGATTCATCACTTAGCCCAGATGCAGTTGATCAGCCAAGATCAACTGGTATCAGTTGATATCTGACGTTTGCTTCCATAGGATATGGTAGGTTAACATTGCTAAAAAACTCTGAACTTATCACCATACATTTGTGTGTACTTCCTGAACTGTCACAGTATGGGGATTGTGGTTTGGGGTGCACAGACTCACAGAGAATAGTATGCAGTAACTTATAGATGTGTGCAAAGATTGAGGAATCCATAATTCACAACTGCAAGTTCTACCAGGTTCAAATGTGGTTCTATTAGCAAATGAGATTAAATGGTATGAAATTTAATATGATGATCATCGTGGCAAAAATTATTGCAGTTATCAGTATTATCGCATTATTATTGTTAAAGCTGAAATCATTTATATTGAACAATACAGTTAATGTGCAATTTACATTAAAACTAAAGATAAAAGATAAAATTCTAATGTGTATCTTAAAGGAAAACCGACAAGTTCTCTCTCTCATACTGCTATCTCTCATACAAATTGCCTAAATACCAATGTTTAAGTGTAATTAATCTTAAGCAAGTCTCAGTTTAAAAATTTTTAACTTTTAGCCAAACCTGAGAGTTATATCTATTGTTTCACTGTATCACGAATATCTGGAGTTGTTACAAACTGTTGATGAATAATCAGTAATACATATGAGCTTATTTATTAAACTCTATTAAAACACAAAAATGGGATTTCAACCAATTCATTCATGAAGAGCATCCTGAACCTTTTTAGACAAATTTGTAACCCAATTTCTGTATTTTGCCAAGGTTTTATGTGATTGTACACCAGATGGTTTCATAATTCCAATGTCACAATGTTATATTCAGTTGTCTATGATTTACAAGCACAGCTTGTTTCCTGAAAATAGTTTATCTGAAATGATTTACAAGGGCAACATACATTCAAAACTAATTTGTTTTTATTAATTCTCTATTGCATATCTCCAGAAATGATTTGATAAAGTGTATATATATATATATATATATATATATATATATATATATATGTTTCCAGCAACTTATTATAAGACAGGTTTGGAGTGTCTCTGCATGTAACTTCATGTAATTTAAATTACATTTTACTCTGAATGGAACTGCCGCTGCCCTTAAGGTGGATTACAATACACTAACTTGTGAAATAGTTTAAGTACATTTAGTAAAAATGTCCTTTCTAAACAAAATTGACTGTCTACAGTATTTAACGTGAGGTTTTCAAACAGCAGTAACTGGCTGCAGTTTTAACAAAAATAATGAATTTGGTTTTGGAACCAAATACATCTGAAACCATTTCATGTGTAATTAGCAATGACCTCTGTGATGTAGCCAGCATGGTCACACACAAGAGGAGTGCATCAATAAGGTGCATATGATTGCTTGCACAGGAAATTGTGGGTTAATGACTCGTTATAACCCAGTAACACACCCGTGAAATGAATGCTGACAGTAATGTTAACCTGACAACTCAGTTTCTCTACAGCTTCATAGTATTAAGATCATCCTAAAGGGTAGAGAGAGAGGGTTTCATGTGTTTGCTGTACCATTAAAAACAGTATTTAATGTGATCTGAGAGGCAAAGCCTGTTCTGTAGCTGAACAACACATATCAGAACCAGTTTAAACACAGTTTAATATTATTGAACTGTATTAATGTCTTCATATTACAGATTAGAGCTGAATATAAAACAAATATCAGTATTTTATTATTTTATAATGGTATGTTAGCGTTGAAAAGAATGCAGAGTGAAAGTGGGTACAGGGGGGTCCTGCCATAAAAACATTTGGAAACCCTTTCCTGTAAGTACAAGTAAATAAATTCAAGTTTGAAAGTGGAATAATACTACAAAGTGCAACTTTATGTGGGTTTGGCCAAATCATGCCATTTTACCAAATTATTATAAAAATGACTGATGTAATATTTCTGAAGGAAACAAGTTAAGATTTTGGCATGTATTTACAGAGTTCAGATTGGTCACAGTATAATCCTAGTGTTTGTTTGCAGGAATGGCGTAGAACCAACCATTCTTAACTAAAGAAACACACCAGCACACTGCTTATTAACCACTCTCTATTTTATTAACCTCACTCTCCGTACATTCTAAGGGTTTGAAGTTGATTCTGAGTGGCTTAGATGATTGTGTTCATTTCAGTTTTGGAAATCTAGTATCCAGTTGAATTGCCTGTTCAACCACACCTGGTTCAACTGATCTGAGCTGAATGTTGCTGGATTAAGTGGATGTGTCATCAGGAAAATCACCAAACTATGAGTTGCAAAAACATGTTTTAGTCAAAGTGGGTGTGTTCCAGCAGGGAAGGAATGCCAGCACGGAGGACACTGCCACTCCAGGAAAAGGAATGACAACAGCTTTAACAATTAGGTCATATTTGTTGCTGTGCCTTTAATGCTGTGACTGGAGATTATAAATGACCTCTGGTGAAAAATAACTTCTGCTAAGTGCTAACTACTGTTGAAAGGTTTTGAATCACTGTTTACAGTAATATCAAACCTGTTTGTTGACGATACAAAGATACGAAATGTTTACAATATGATGCTAGTACTCTGTGACTTTATAGGTTTCAAACTATTTGTAATAAGCTGACATAAACATTGTAGAAAATTACCTTAAAGACTGTAAACACTCATTGCAGTAATATGACCCAATAACATGTAACTAGAGGCATTCTTCAAAGAAGGGTGAAGAAAATGAAAGATTTTTTGCTGCTACAAAAAAATTCAAAGGGGCGTTGACTGGTGTCAGGTGTCCGAACTTTTGCATAGGCCACATTAATGATTTTAATTATTATTATTATTATTATTATTATTATTATTATTATTATTATTATTATTATACAGTGTTATGAATAACAGATGTATAATGGTGTGTTAGAATTTTCAGATTATATTGTATGTTGTGTTTGACTATATAGGATTGGTTCAATGCACAAGATTGGCAGGAAAGATAGTAGGAGCAGGGGAGTGAAGGGACAACATTTTCTCCTCTCTCATTTGCTCACCCTCCTGCTTTTAAAGAGTTTGACATAGTAGGGAAACTTTGTTCAAGTTTCAACACATACTGTTCATTCCTCTGTCCATACAGTCAGTATATGGGAAGTAGGCTGTATGATTGAGCAGGGTTTGACTGTTTGAATTATTGCTAATATGAAGTCATGATAAATCAACACTTTTACATTAACTGCCTATTTAGCCTATAGCAGCTTAGCCCTGCCCATTCTGGCAGCAATTTTGAGGCACAACACAGCCAACAGAGATCATTTGCATACTCTTGCATAAAAGCACACCAATCTAAATTAATGAACATAAAAATAGTGTTTGCTAGATATAAAGACATTTAAGAGCTGAGAAGTGAGTGGTATCTTGAATCTTTACTTGTATTCTCTCTCTCTCTCTCTCTCTCTCTCTCTCTCTTTCTCTCTCATATATATATATAATGTATGTCAAAGATCTTAGATCCTTTACATATCAATTTCACTCCTGTTTTTTGTCCTTTTTTATCCCATTTTCCTGCTAGGTACTGGAGAAAGTGGGAAAACCACTTTCATCAAGCAGATGAGGATCATCCATGGAAAGGGTTACTCAGAGGAGGACAGGCGTGCTTTCGCAAAACTGGTTTTCCAGAACATCTTCACTGCGGCAGGGGCCATGACAGCAGCCATGTCCAGTCTCAAGATCCCCTATGCCAACCAACAGAACGAGGTAAGAAGATCGGGGCCCTGCATGTCTCTTAAACAAAGTCTGCACTTTTGAGGATTTTTTTTTCCCTCGTTTGTAGCTTATGTTCACACAAATAGGAATAAATGGTCCGTGTAGTTTGACTTTGCTGTGTTAGACACTGAGAACTATTTAAACATGTGTGTAGCATATAATAGATCACAGGTTAATATGTTAAGAAAGAATGTAGTTTAAATGTAATGAACACACTTTTCACATCCAGTTTGACATAATTTATTTTATTTAATAATCTGAGTAATACAGCAGTCATTTTATGTTGATGGTATTTAACTACATTGAGTATTTAACCATAAAAATAAACACAAAATTGTGCTTTTAGTCATTTAACTCTGTATTAAGCATTCAGAGTTTAATACAATGTATTATATACTTTAGTGATTTGTTTATTATGGTTATTTGCCTCTAAGTTATCGTTTTAAATATAAAGCATAAATTGGACTGTTGTGTTTTACCATCTAGAACACTATTGTCCATTTTGGACACATCTCATTTTTTAATTTTTTATTATAAAGCTTCTTAGACCCAGAATCTCAGACCCAGAAGAGAATAGTCACATCTTTTTGAGAGGACAAAACAACATAGTTTTTTGAGAGGAGGTGTTCTCGGTCCGATCCCAAACAAACAGTGTAACAGGTGTAATAGTGGTGTAATAAATGCTCAGACCTTCATTTAACTCAATAAAAGGTATAATCCACAAGTTTAGGCTAAAGAGCTTCTCAAAGTGCATTTGGCATTCTACACATGTGGTTACTACCAGTGATTTAACAAGATAATTACTACAGCTATGAACAAATATCATCTCTGCTCCATGTTAAACTGCATCGACATGTGCATTAGTCCAGAACACAGGTAAGAAGAGAGAATGTTCTCATGTTATTTGTTCTGAAGTTCCATGGTGGTCTTGGATTTTTCTATGGAAACAAGCCAAATGCAAAGATGCTCAGCTTAATATTTGTCACTGATAAGTAAAATATATTTTAATGTTATGTGTGCTCAAATGCAAGGTGAGGGATAAAGATGTTAAGATGACACTAGAAAGTGAAGGAACATCTGAGTATATTGATCTAAAACATTACACAATTATCATAAATCATAAAGGGATCATCCTGCTTTTGTTGGAGTAACTGTCTCTACTGTCCAGGGAAGATTTTCTACTAGATTCTGCATTGCTTTCAGGATTTGATTGCATTTACCATTGAATGTTGAATGATTACTACCCCACCTCACCCCCAACTCCCCAACTCATCCCAAAAGAACTGGATGGAGTACCATCATTCCAAAGAACACAGTCCACTACTACACAGCTCAAAGCTAAGGGGCTTAAGACCCCTCTACCTGACATTAGGCATGGTTCTAATAGATTCATGTTTATTTGCTTCAGAGAGTCCTATTCTATCGGCTGTACATTTTTGCATCTTTGACAGCAATGGCTGCAACTTAAAGTAGCTGAATGCTTTCATGATCCAAATAATAGGCACATTTGGGTCAAATCTTTGCTGTCTGGGTAGAAGGGGTGTTCAGAAACATTTGGACATATAGAAGATGATTGTGGAAGCCCTTTGGAAATTGTGGGAAATGCTTCAAAATATTGCCTTATATCCTGACAACAGCTTGTTTCTGTAGTACTGAAATGTAATGGAAATTACACACAATACAGCTATGAACAGTGTGCAGAATGCTTTTATTGTGATCATAAACTTTATTCTTTTTCAATATCCACAGGCGTATGCGCTATTGGTCCGAGATGTAGACATTCATCAAGTGACACAGCTGGAGCGCAAATACGTAGATGCCATTCAACGCCTTTGGGCTGACTCCGGCCTTAAAATCTGTTACAGTCGCCGACGAGAGTACCAGCTGCTGGATTCCACAGAATAGTAAGTCAGCCCTAGGCTTGACTTAGTACAGCTCTGTGTGAATAGGACACCTGTGGAAATAGAGACGTTCCTGCATACAGTAGAAACACACATACAGTTCAGAATGTTATCAACAGGATCAAAAAGCCTTTAGGAGACCTATAAATTGTTAAATCCTTCACACATTGGGGTCCTCACGCTTATAGATTAGATATGGTTTAAACAATTTTACTTATATTTAAGAAATAGCAGATAATAGGGTGCAAATATGCAATAATCACATTGCAGGACATGTTCTATTTTTTAGCTGCTTGATACAAAAAATGTTCATGACATATCTACCAGAAGAGGTTTGTCCATTATCATTTATTTTACTCCAGTATGGTATACACACATAGTGCTTTATTAATATGTTGGATCATTGACATAAAATTTCGACCTCAAATATGTCTTGGTGGATGGACTACATCCATCAACATAGGATAAGTGGAAAATGGTGTAAATCAGATTTGTGGTCATTCGTTCACTGAAATGAATAACTGAATGAAGTATCTCAGATTCAGAGGGTTAAGGGAAAGTATTTGTGCTTTAATGCTATGATATAACATGTTCTGGAATATCTTTGTTGGTGTGGTGTATGTTCTGAAGCATTTGGATGCACAACCAGACAGGACCAGCAGATGGTGCCACATAACTTTAGTAGAAGTGAATTCTCAGCTTCCCAGCAGAATCTGAGAATCAATACTAAAGGAATACTTCATTGTTTAGAAATAGGCTCACATTAGGTTCATTTCCAGTTCATTTTCTTTGCATTGAGGACCCAAATCATGCATGTATTTATTGTAACATTTACTGTAATAAGTGACTTTGCAAACACACCGATTTATTAATTAAATTCCACATTTCTCATCGTCCAGTTTCTCATAAGGCACAGAGTGGGGCATTTTCCTATTACCTTTTACCGTCTGGTCTTTCCCTGTCACAGACTTCCTGTCTTTCTTCCTCTCTCTCTCTCTCACTCTCTCTCTCTCTCTCTCTCTCTCTCTCTCTCTCTCATGTTCACTCCTACTCTTACTGATCTCTCAGTTCTGAGAACACTTTCATGATAAGAAACACAAACAAACCCAGGGCTACATTTAATTAAGGCTAAGGCTAAACCTGTACTATCCTCAGAGATAATGACTTCCATGTGTTTATCTCAGTCTAATTAACTGTGTTTTACAATGGCGGGCAACATTTGGGCATCCTGGCCACCGTGTCTGTTATTGTGAATAGTTAAGTGACTAAAAGATGAACAGATCTGATAAAATATTACTCTTTCTTTTCAACATTATAAACAAGATTGGTGTATTATTTTAGTTTTATATAATTTTAGAACTCCGGTTTACCCCGCAGTCCAAAGACATGCATGATAGGTGAATTGGTGATTCTAAAGTGGTCCTTAGTGTGTGAATGTGTGTGTGCATGTGTGTGCCCTACAATGGTTTAGCACCCTGTCTAGGGTTGTTTCCCGCCCTTGTGCTCAGAGTTGCTGGCTGGGCACCGGCTCACCCGTGACCCTATTGAGGAATAAGCGGTTCAGAAAATGGATGGATGGATGGATAATTTTAGAGTGAAAAAGAAAGACCTCGAGATCTTGAGATCTTAGATCTTGAGGAGCTTGTTAGAGCTATTACTAAAGGCCAGATGATGATCCCAAAATCCATCCCGAAATGTAACAGCCATGTGCTCCTCTACCTAGCACTGAAAATAAAATAATTGATGCCCAAAAAGGGAGAAAATGTTCAGAAAATGTAGCAGTTTTCTCTGTTTGTTGTGTAGATAAGAAATGGCATTTAAATAGTACATTCACCTCCAATATCAGCTGGTTTCCTGCCCACTCAGCACATTTGATAAATGAAGAATAGGAGGTGGATAATTAGCATGTGGAGGCAGGTTTTATTGAGAATGGTTAGAAAGCTGCCAGTCAGAAGCTTCTTTGCTTCCTACGGTTCCACATCAACTATTGAGAGGTTGCTTTCCACACATAATAGAGGGGAAAATCCTCACTAGTTCATCATCAGTTGAGCCAGACTTATGAACACAGCAGAACTGAATTTTTAACCACATGGTGGCGCACTCACTAATTTTAGTACAGCAGAATGGTTCTAGTATTTGGTAAATTTGATTTGTCCAACACAAGTATAAGTTTAAATTATATAGAGAGAGCTTTAACAGGAATGGTGGAGGCCAAATTGAGGTATGGAAGACTAAAAACATTCCAAACTTTCAAAGAGAACTGCTCATAGAATTGTTACAAAGGCAAAAGAAAAAGAAGATTTTAGCATGACTCTGGTGTAGTCTTTGAACTGTTCAACTCTTCAGCAGTACCTCCACAAATATGATCTTTACAGAAAAGCCATCAGAAGAAAAACTTTTCTGTATCTTCACCTCACCTTTTAGTTACATTTAACTGTTCACACTAACAGAAATGTTAATTATTATGAGGATACTACTTGCTATTAAGCTTCATAATAGCCACCTTTTTGCAGCTTCATGACCAACCTGGAACGCATTGCAGCTCCAGATTACATCCCCACTGCCCAGGATGTGCTACGGGTGCGTTTTCCAACCACCGGCATCAATGAGTACTCCTTTGTGGTGGAGAAGATCACCCTCAGGTATAGTAATCAGCAAGAAATATCTCAAATTTCACAATTATTTATGAGTCTCAGACACATGTCGTAAATAATGGTGGTGTGACCAGCAGTACTGAGATTGTTGACGAGTGACTGTTTTCCTCGCCTCGCTTGATTTATTCTAATTTTTCATGATGGCATTAGAAATTGTGGGTTGCAGCCTTGTGTCCCAAGCTGTTAATGTTTTCTGTCTAGCCCATTTCCCACTTGTTAAATGAGTGATGTGATCAGACAGGTCCATTACTTAGCAAATCAAAAAAAAAAAGAAAAGAAAAAAATCAGCACTGCACAGAATGACAAATCAAATATATCAATTGTTCATTTGGTGCCTGGTGTGGCACACAGCTCATTTGTGTACAGCATATTTCTTATTGTGAAGTTACGGTTGCTGATTGACAGTAAGGAAGAAAAGGCTGGTTTGAACAATAACTTTCAACGTTTTACCACAAAATCAGGCCAGGATTGAAGAAAAAACCTATGCATCTTGATGATTTCGGGGAAAAATTTAATTTTACTTGATTATACGTAAACAAAAAGAATAATTCAACATTTTATGTCTCAGGCAGATTGTACATAATTACAGGTGTGGTCTAATAAGACACTGCGTCTTGGCACATGGGGGCATAAAGTGTTTCTCCTCTTGTCTTATAAAACGCTCTAGGGGACAACCTTTCTGTGAGTGATTGTTTACTACCACTGTTGTTGGCTAGAACTGCCTCTACAACCCACTCAAACACATTTTGCCCAGTTGGCAGGCTTTGAGAAGGTGCGCATCATTGAACTGAGAGAACCATGATGGGATATTTCAATTGTGTGCCATCTAGGCCTGTCTGACCACACCACATCGCCTTCAGTTGCAGTTGTGTTGTTAACCAGAAACCTGGACCTCTAGACTGTAGATTGGACTGCATTGTATTTTTTGACAAATCCAGGTTCTGTTTGGCATCCAGTGATGGTCAGGTTCAAGTACAAAGTCCTCATGGCTTCAGTCTCACTGAGGAGCAACACACTGCCCAAACTGCTGGTGTGATTATCTGGGGAGACACCACACATGACAGTCGGCCACCCCTAGTAGTAATACAACAGCTCAGTGATATGTGCAGGACATTCTGTAGCCACATGTGTTGCCTCTCATGGCAGGGCTGGGTCTCTATCTGACCAGATACAGCATTTGTAGGCAAATGTGCTGCAGTAGGCCATACTGAACCTTAATGTCTCCATGTCCAACCATATTTCATCTTGTATCCAGGCTAGAGACAGCCCAATGGGGTCATTTTAATTGTACACAATTGTACCTATTTTAATTGTACACTTTTCCCCAGTAAACTTAGCTAATCTAATATTATAGTCACTTACATATATTACATTGTACTTACCCTATACAGTTTAATTTGATTCCAGAGAACAACTAAAATTGGAGTGAAAAACTGGCTTAAACAAATAACTCATCATGCACATCCACTCCTATCGCAAGACAGAAGCTGCTGTATGAACCAATATTAATCATATAGTAAATATATATTCATATTGCTGTATCCCTGCTGTCACATCATGTCACCATTTGAAAAACACCAGCTGAAGTGTTAAACAAATACAGATGTTCTGTACAGTACAGTGTGTGTGTGTGTGTGTGCTGTCCTAGATGTCATCCAGTAATTGTTAACTGGCTTGGGAACCACCTATTCAGACCATGCAATAAGAAATGCTACATATCCCATTAAAAAGCACTACACAAACATTAATCTGGAACAGTGATGCTCAAACACACAGTAAAACACACTAGCATTATGATTGATAAGCGAGATGATTTACATATTACAGCCTTTATGAATATCCTGATATGATGAACAAACAGTATGCTGTGCTGCTGTAAACACACTGTACATATTCTCTTTTCTGTAGGATTGTTGATGTTGGAGGACAAAAGTCAGAGAGGCGGAAGTGGATCCACTGCTTTGAGAATGTGACGTCACTCATTTTCCTGGCATCCCTCAGCGAGTATGACCAAGTCCTGGAGGAGAACAACCAAGATGTGAGTGGAGGATTTTGTGCTGCTTTCTCATTTCCACACTTTCTCTCTCGTTGCCTCCCTGTCTGTCACCATTAGGTAGAAGTGGTTGACCAACCTCTTGTTAAATTAGAGAGTAGAGGTCTGCCTGTCACTAAGTCATTCTTTTTTTCTTACACATTCCTTTAAATATTTCTTAAAGGATAGTTTGGTTATAAATAGAGTTTCTCAAATGTAGACAACGTAGATGATTAGCTAAGACACTTTTGCACTAAAACTACTAAAATAGTGTAAATAACAAATATTTCCTATAAGTGCATTATAACATGTTGGATTATTGACATCTGGAAAAATCTGGAGAAAAGTCCTGCATTTAAAATCACAATATATATCGCAGAACAACAAAATATTGAAATGTCAGTTTTGCCCAATATCGTGCATCCCTAATGAATTTTTTGCCTCATTTGTGAAGTTGTTTCACAATTTAGACTTGCTTATATGCTTTACTGCCATTTATCGCAGGTACACTAACAAAATATGAAGCAGTGTTATAAATTTCAAACACAAGATTATTTGTAATGATTACTCAAGTAATTTCTCTCTACCTGAGTTGAGGTAAGGGAGTACCAAACTTGATTATAAAATTTAGCCCATCATTGCTGGTAGCTTTCTGTTGCAGTGTAAAATAATTTAGCAAAGAATAAAGAACAGCTAAGAGTAGACAGAGCTGCTGCCATTCTAAGAATTGTATTCAAATCGTATTCATAGCCAATGACCTCCAGAAGAACTTGACCAAATAAGGGGAAGTCCACATGTGGGGAAGTTTTGTCCTTTTCCTGATCACGCACATCTGCTTCAAGTCATAGCCAATGGAAGAGCTCTTTTAGCTATATCTACCCAGAGGCCGAAGAAGTAAAATTAAAATTTGTCATTTTAAGTCCCAGAAATCTTTGGGGAAAGATATGTATCTCACATTATTTTCTATTTCTGATATTTGTTTGCCTTGTAATGCAGATATATTGCATTTATGAAAATAAATGACTGAAGATTTTGTTGATTTTGTTAGTAACAAACTGCCGGCTGCCAGAGACAGTAGAGGTTTTGAGCTTAGTGATAGTTTTGCATGTTAATTGTATTGTTCAATAACAACAAGCAACAGCACTTGAAAGACTTTTTATAAATGACTCAGAAATACACAAAAAACTTCAATACATCAATATGTCCTTTTCACTTCAGGAAATTGTTCATTTTGTGTTGAGTTTTGACCAAAACATCACAAACATTACATGATTTGCCCTTTTCTCAGTGGATTTCACTTCTTCCAATGGCATATTAATAATGCATGTCCAGTTTCATGCTTATCCTCCCTCATAACGAATAAACTGATTTGGCCACCCTCTCTCCCCCCCCCCCCCCCCACTGATGTAGAACCGAATGGAGGAGAGTCTAACGCTGTTCTACACCACCATCCACTCAGCCTGGTTTGCCAATGCCTCCATTATCCTCTTCCTCAACAAAATGGACATCCTAGCTGAAAAGATCAAGACGTCTGATTTACGGAATTACTTCTCTAACTTCCCAGGTATGAAGCTTAAATTATGCCTGATGAATAGCTGATATGGTAAGACCTGTTAAAAACTGTGTTCCCTGGTTGGTCATGTTTATGGAAGGGCCTATGTGTATCTCTATATCTCCAAATCTCCACTTTGTCACTTCCCTCTGTTACCAGTGGCAACCATAAAATACCCAGCTTTTTGCACCAGGGAGCAGGCAAGAAGGTAGGCTATTTTGGTGCGTGAGCAGGGGCTGAAGGTTCTTCCCTTTCTATGATGGCTGCTTGTACAATGGTTTTGTGATGTTGGTTTTGTGATGTTGCCTTGATATTAATTGTTATAATCATGAAAGAAAGGCGTGTTTTGAAGATGTCACTAATGCTGGAGCATTATCCAGCCATATCCAACCATATCACTTAATAGTATATAATAGTATTAAATGGCTTGAAAAACATCAAAAGCAGCTGAGCCTCTGATATTTGAGCTTTTGTTTAATACTAGTGCATATCAGGGAATTAGAATATCAGGTATTTTTTATAATTTAAATCAAAAGGTAAACTGACATATATATATATATATATATATATATATATATATATATATATAATATATATACACACACCTTTATATCCAGTATCTGAGTGTTATTAGACTACTACTAGATGTTTTATTTCAAGTTTATGTAAATTGCTATACAGAATAAATACTGCTGACTTACAGTTGTTCAGAAGACCAATAGCAAGAGCACTGACTTATTTTTATACCCCAAAAACTGATATTAAACTTACCACTTAGTGAAAGCCTTTCGATGACAAACACAGTGCCTAGTTTGGAAGAATATGGAGATAGGACTAAAAAGCTAACACTAAGGCTAAATAGAGAAGGGTAAAAGCCTGACCCAACCAGGCGTCCCTGTGCATATCTCCACAAAACCCAGAGCAGCTTGTTTTGGCATGTGGAAGCCGGGGAAGTGTGCCACATGGTATTGCAGTACATAGAAGACTATGATAGACTGGGTTAGACCATGTGGCTACTATGATCCATTTTGATGTCATAAAGCAGCCAAAAACAAAGAGCTTGTCATTTTACCACCATAGGAGTAAAATCAGTGTGTTTCAAAATAGTGTTTCAGTGTGTGAGGCAAAATAACACCTTTGTAAAAACATGTGATCATCTTTGACCCCAAGCAAAATGTAAATGTATACATCAAAGAGCAACCTGCAACATTCAATACACTTTCAGACCCCAACTGGACATCTCTACTTACCTCTTTGTTTAATCCAGCCCATTTTCCTTTATATTTGTTTACTAATTCTTTCTATTTTCTCATTGGACATCCAACATGTAGGCAAGAGACGGGACGCCGAAGACGCCATGAATTATATCCACGACATGTATAAGCATCAGGCCTTGGGTGAAGACAAGAAGACTAAGAGTGTCTACTCTCATTTCACTTGCGCTACAGACACCAACAACATCCGCATGGTCTTCAGCGACGTTAAAGACACAGTGCTGATCAAGTCTCTGCAGGAGTATGGAGTGCTGTGACCAACCTGAGACACTGACAGCCTTCCCTTTCCTCTAAGTATTGTGGAGAAAACAACCCACTTACTTTTTTTCCCAATGGCTCAGCCCATTTACTTATTTTGGGTGGAACAGATACTAGACTCCTAACAAAACACTGCTCAGTCATGGTAGGAATGGACAAAGCTTGCCTTGCCTTGCCTCCCATTTCCTCCAGCCAAGCTATGTTGGCTCCAAATGTTTTTTTTTTTATTCTTCTTTTGCTTCTGTGTATGATGTTGACACAGGCGTGATGATGGTGAAGGTGATCATGATGTGGCTGCTAGAGGAGGAAAGTTCACTGTAGTGCTCTGCATAGAGAGAAAGCAACTTTCCTCACTGAAAATGATAAAATGAAGGAAAATCTTCCCAGCATCTCCTCTGTGACTTGGATTTGAGAAGACATGCTAAATATGGGGTAAGCTTCCAAAAGCATAGGAATTCTGTTATTAATAGTATTACATAAATGAATGAAAGTGTGTTTCTCGAAACCCTTTGTATGTCATATAGGACATAATTGATCAAATTTCATATAAAAGTATTTCCTAAATACTGACAGTGACAGTCTCAGACAATATTTTGAGCAAGTTATGGCCTCCTGGGTGCTGCTACTTTATGTAAAAAAAAAAAAAATCTTACCTGATATAGCTTGCTTATGACTATTAGTTCTGTCTGATTTTCTTTGGGCATTTCCACACCTGAAGTTTTAAGCCAAGTTAAATCAGATGATGGGTTGTTCTCATGCTTGGTGTGATTAGTTTGGGCAGGTGTGAATGCAGTAATCACACTCAAATCAAGATCCTTGGGATGGTCTCAGCCTGGTCCCAAATGAACTGGTGATCTGAGCAGTAAGCTGTGAGAACATCCTTGGTTCAAATAATTGAACCAAACCAAGAGGAAACACTCCAGGTTTACAAACTCATTATCTAATTTGGACCAGGACAAACAAACTATTGGTGTCAAAATCTCCTTAATGTGAAAGTTTCTTCATACAATATTGCCAATGTTAACCAGACAAAAAAAGATATTAAATGTAAAGTTGAATCCTCCAGGGAAAGAAGCATTCAACTAATGTTAATGCTCTGGGGCAGCTTTTTATCTATAAATAACCTTAAAAAATCAATTTAATCAGTAAAGTGAGCATCACACTGAATGCTCTCCTACCAGGATAATCTTAATTGGTCCTTATTATAGAAAACTGAATTTCCCGCACTGTATTGAAATAAATCATAATTACATAAGGTGATTATGATCCCCAGTTCATAGCAACAAGAGCAGCCCATTAGCACATTTAAACAGCTCCACCTTTATAGCCATTTACCAGTTTAACTACACTGCATTTTTATTGAGACCCAGTACTGGACAACCAATCAGAGTAGAGGTCATCTTATAACAGTCTTAAAGGCACAGATACAAACAGATTATTTCTAGAAGGGATGAAGAGATGTTATATAAAAATGAGTTATGATACCATTTTATCGCATGGTGTAACACAAATGTTGTAAGTGGACCTCAAGGAAAAATATAGGATATGGGCCCTTTGTGGACACCCCTTCTAATGAATACATTCAGCTACTTTAAATAGTTACACAGTTGCATTAATGCACACACAGATTATTTAGACTCTCTGGAGCAGATAAACATGAACCTATTGGTGCCTAATGCCACATTTGGGCTAGGAGAGTATAAAGCTCCCCAGCATTGAACTGTGGAGCCGTGAAAATGGAAGATCCACAGAAGAGTGGTGATCATCCGACATACTGACCTCAGTAATGCTTTTGTTGCTGCTGACAAATCCTCAAAGCAATTTTCCAATATCTAATAGAAAGCTTCCCCTTGACAGTAAAAACTCTTTTAAATATCCTTTATTTCTGAAACAATGAATGAGCAGATGTCCCATTACTTTTGTCCATGTAATATATATATATATATATATATATATATATATATATATATATATATATTAAGAATAAATATGAAAAGTATAAAAAGAAATAGTTTGTAGACAATGTGATTGTCTTCTCATTACAGTGGCTCTAATATTCTCACAAATATGACCATAAGCTTCCTGACTATATTTGAATCAGTAATCAGGCATTTTTTCTAAACATGGTAATTACGAAGGCTTTTGGGAAACTCACAATCCTAGCTCACTTCGATGAATTGGCTTGTTAATCTGTACGATTCGTAGATTATGGGACAAAACCTGTCCTGTTCAGAAACTGTTGAGTCACCCTGCATTGTCTCACAGGAATGCTGTGTAGCTGATCCAGTAGGTTTCCAGAGCCATGTAGGTTTTAGTTCACTTTTGCAATGCCATGTAGAAGGGAGCACACACACATCACCAACAAATCATTTCAAATATCTGACTGCAGGCCAAATTTTGCTGGGTTCTTCTACCATTCCATTCACAGCTGCTTACTAATCTGTATATGAATTCATGCTGTGTTATTTCACTTGTTGCTAACACTGCGGTTGATTTCTGTGTCATTTGTATTATCTCGTGGTCTTATTGTTGTGCCTAAGCCTCATTATAAACATTTACATTTATGGCATTTAGCTCTTATCCAGAGCGATTTATGAGATCATATGTCAGAGGTGGGCCACAGTCGTGTTAGTTAGGAGTCTTGCCCAAGGACTCTTATTGTTGTAGCACAGCATAGTTGCCCAGACAGGGAATCGAACCCCAGTGTGTGGCTGGGGTGGTGTTGCGCCACACCAATCACCTAAACATAGGTGCTTCTAATCAGCTGTTAAAACACAGAGTCACATAGATTAAGTAGTAAAGAGTTTAGAGTTATTTCACAATTCTTATGTATTTTGTTCAATCTAAACATGACATGAAAGGATTAAAGAAGGCCTGAGTTCCCATGATTTAGTTGCTCAGTAAGAATGTGCATGTAGGATATTCTGGGGCTGAACACGTCCCAGTGTGAGATTCTGCACAGCCTATTTATCCACTGAAGCAACCAGTATCACCAGAACCCCTTTCAGCATGTTGTTTAACACTTTAATACTAACACTGGTTAAGCATGTGGGGTTTTTTTCTGAAACAGCTTAAGTCAAGTTACGAAGCTGTTGGATCAGTCTCTAAATGTAAAACAATGCTGAAGCTCATATATAATATCAAGTACATTTATATTAAAATAGTGATGAATAATTTACAAAAAGCCCATTTTACTCAAACATATAATTCAAAGTTTGAATTATATATATTCCCAGAACTTATTGCAAGAAGCTTATTACTTTCATTTTAAAACCATGTTATGCTCCTTTATATAATGATAATATAATAGTATAATAATGCAATCATACCTTCTTAAATAGCAACTTTAATGAACGAGAGTGTTCAGGTTCTGACAGGATGGCTCTCTCTGGGTCGGTGGACAGTCCTCTCTCCTCATCAGGGTGGGTTAATTGGCTTTATTAAATGTAAACTTAGATAAGCCATTAAAAAACTGTTCCTATATTGGAATTGGAATATAACATGTTTTAAATGTCCAAAATAAATCAGTTAAATAAAACTGCTGTTTTTAAATGAAGTCAGTATACAGTTCAATCAGGGTAATGGGCTCTCCTTGCTAAGAAAAACATAATGGGTGATGTGGCGGTCAGCAGAAATTGAGGCTGTGTAATTTCTGTACCATGGGTTGACATATTTATCATGACAGGTCTAGTTTCATTGTAAGATACTTTATTCATCTACTTAGTTGAATACAGTTTAGAATGGAATTCTCCAAATGGCTTAAAAGCAGTTACTCAGCCTGTGGCGATGAAGCACTCTCTAGTGGTCCACAGGCATTAGTCCAGAGTGGGCTGGTAATGCCACTTTAAATCATGAAATCTACATGAAAAAAATGTAGTATAAGTAGAAACTGTGAGATCAATCATGTTCAAATTATAAACATTATGTAAGCATTAACAGAAATGCAGAAATAATAATGTCATAAAGTTCCACAAGGCAAATTAAACATAATCATTTTGAGACAAAGCAGCTGTGGCCATCTGATGGTGACATGTTCAGAAAACACTAAAAAGTCATCTGCAAGTATAACCCAGACTACATAACATGATGTGATAAGGCAAAAACTTTCACATGAGAGTTTTGTTTTGGGGTCATTATGCTTTCTGCTTATAAACAGGGCTGTGAGGTGGAAAAGGTTGAGAACCCCTGGCTTAAAGGAACAGTTTGGCAATTTTAGTTGATGCAGAAACAGAAAACAGAAACTATTCCAGCAGAGGGCGTTCCTGCTCATGGACAGGTGTGTAAGGAAATGCGCTACACATACAAGTAGAGATGACAGAGAAACAGCCAAAGAGGAAAGGCTGGACCATCAGAAACTTTTTTTGGGGGTCTGTTATAACAGTTATTCAACAGTCATTTTCTAGACTCATGCTTATTTCATTTGAACTGAAGCTGGGCTGTTTGTGCAGTGTTGCTTGTTTTTTTATGGTGTACTGACACCTCATTTACTATATCAACACTGGACAGGCAGTGGGTATGAAATCAGATCAGTTAGATGAGCTCAGGCTGTTTGGTGTTGGAGAGGTCAAAACTCCACTCTTGACCAAGGCTGAATCTAAAGAACCTTTTTGTTGAGTTGTGACTCATGCTGTCTCAATATGTTGCCTATTGTTAATCTTAATTTCTCCTTTGCCTTTCCTTTCTACGTTAAGTAGTGGATTTTTCTATTGTATGATTTATGTACTCCACTTCCCTTCCTCATCTCTAGCTGTTGTCAGTGCCATCTTCACACAGACAAGCCCACCTTGTCACACTTCAACACCAACATCCATGTAGACCCCAGAAGGACTGTTCTTCCAACAAAAGGCTTTTTGGTTGTTGCTTGAGCAGTTTACTGAAAGCCTGTGCTCTGTGTACTTCTGATATGTTATTCCATGGTGGTTTGTTTTGTGTATTTGTTTTTTCACTTGTTTTGTGGAATTCAGATTAACCCTTTTTTATGCTGTACCTACAGGACCCTTGATGAAGATGAAATTTGGGTTCCTCTTTTGTTTAAACACATGCATGTAACATAATATAAATGTAATAAAACATCAAGGGCTTCACATCAGTACAAAAAGACCTCAGTTATATCAGTCCATTATTCCATTCATCCATCCCAAAGCTACTCAAAGACAGGCATGTTAAACTCAACTGTGTTTAATATCTTTGTGTGTCTTGTGTTTTTGGCTTCTTTTTCTCAAACGATGGTGTAAAGAGAAATGTCACTGCAGGCACTTTTAATCAAATGGATCATCAAGTGGCTCTTGTGCAAATAATAATATAGGAGCTTAGTTGTGCCATTTACAGCTGCAGCATACCAATGTGTGCCCACCAGTCAGGGGAGCCCAGTGTGTTCACATGTTTACATAGAGGAAACTGACTAAAATCAGAGAAGCTCAGGTCATTACCAGTGTTTAACTGTTCTCATGTCTGATGTGTTGCTGTACTGACAGTCACATTGAAGCTGCTCTTGCATACAGTAAAATTCCATAGACTTGTCTAATTACTCCTAAGGAGTGAACAAAATAGTCTCCTCCCTGAGTATTAATACAGAAAGGCTTGTATTTTTATTGTCTGTGCACTGAAGTTTAATATCAGACAACAAATAGGAGCCAGTAGATCAACTTTACTTTCCTGATCTCATCTACACTCAAAAATGATGAAAACTGAATCTTCATGTGATGTCAAAGAACAATTTTCAGTTCCATAGCCAGAGCCATGTTTGTAATAGGGATAGAGTAATAGAGACTTGTAACAGATACGGTTAAATTAGTAAAGAACTTGTACATCAAGTGAAGGTTCTATACATTTACACCTTTATTACAAAAATTGTTCTGTGTGGAACTGAAATTAGTTTTCTATGGCATCACTTGACTAATTGGAAGTAATGAAAAATGACACTATGAACATTCAAATTGAGTTTTTTACAGGTAAAATATCTTATTCTATCCTTTAAAATTAAAAGGAAAATGGATTCATGAAAAGCAATGGAGAAAAGAGAAGAGGAAATGAGAAGCAGAAGAAGGATGTGGCTAATTGTCTCATTCTGAGAGACATTGTTAGCATATGCTAACGCGTATTCTGAATTGGAGGAAGAGGGGTCTAATGTTCACTGGTGCTGTGATGGACACTGATACCTGGATGAGGAAGAGGTACTCCTCAGCCCTGGGAGATGTCTGTGAGGTGGTGGCAACAAATGAGTACAGCATGAAACCCACCTGGTCTCTGAAAGAGTGAGATGAAAAGGTTGTAAGCAATGCCGTGTTGTTGCTGTACTCTCAGATTGCATTACTAGGAAGATCTGAGGTCTTGCTCCTCCCACGAGTTGGGCTGGGATGGCCAGTAGGAGCTTCCTGAGAGGCAGCAGGAGAAGTGGGCCAAGGCTGAGAGGTACAAGTTGCCTGAGCTAATGCAGGAAACCCGGACAGAGGTTGTACAGGTGAGCTGACCACAGCTGATAATGGACTGCTGGGTGGGCCAGAGGGTGGAGAAGCAGGCCAAGATTTAGGACAAGTAGTAGGATCAGCCAGGGCTGGAGAAGTGGGCTTAGCTTGAGAGATCGAAGTGGACTCAACCAAAGAAAGTGCATTATGTTCAGCGTGTGGTGGAGAAGAAGGATCATCACTGCCTGGAGAGCACACTATTTAAACAATTCATAGGTAGTGAAAACAATCTTCTGATGAAGGGAAAATAAACATCCCTCTTTCTCACACACTTCAATAGAAATATTAAGAATTCATATATATATATATATATATATATATAGAGAGAGAGAGAGAGAGAGAGAGAGAGAGAGAGACAGATTTGGTGGCAGGGCAGTGCATAAAATCATGCAGACACGGGCAAGGTTCAGGTTCCAATCCCATTTACCATCAAAATTGGGGAGGACAGTGTGATCTTGGTGATTTTGAGTGTGTGTGACTGTTGGTGAAGGCTGGTTTGAGAATTTCTAGAGCTGCTATTCTCCTGGGATTATCAGCATGACAGTCTCTAGAGCAGGGGTCCAACCCTGCCGCTGCAGAGCTACCTTCCTGCAGTTTCAACCCTAGTCCACTCAAAATGACCCAAATAATGGCTGAAGGGGGTGTGTACGCTGTGGGCTGGAGTTGAAAACTGCAGGACAGTAGCTCTGCAGGAGCAGGGTTGGTAACCGCTGATGCCCTGCAAATAAATCTGTTTAGATTATGATCTTATGATCTGAGGCCAGAGATCCCAAGGATGATCCTGTTAGCCACTGAGGTGTAGTGACCACTCTGTGTTGATCAGGATGTTCAATCCCAGTTTTACACTCAATCCTATTAATATCACTGACAAAAAAAACAACAAAACAATACAAACAGGAACTGATGTAAGGAGCAGTGTATATGCAACAAATACAATAAACAAGATACCATAAAAATATATATTATGTCAGCAGTTCATTAGGTGTCATTAAATAATTCATTTGATATATCCTGTTAAATATAGAAAAGAAATGTAGCTAGGTGGTGAAAAACATGATCCCCACTAAATAAGACAAAAGTTTCTCATACATGATGTGGCTTTATAAAAGCTCCGCAATAAGCGCTTACATTCAGTGTTTGTAGCCTAAGCAGCACCTTTATAAAGGTCAGTTCCCCTTTCATTTTTGTGCCTGTTTTTGGAGGGAACATTCAGAGGTCCTCCAGTGACACTTTGGTCAATATTGCTTCTTTCTTTGACAAGAACCACTGCTGTACTCCCAGACAACCCAATAGCTATACCAAGATACCAGTTTCCTCCTTTAACTCTTAGAACCTGAGATCCACACTTTGCAGGCAGTTACGTGCTAGATTTTATAACTCATGATCAGAGTAACATACAGACATGATGCACATATCATAAACTACAAGACTGTCTAAACAACATCATTGTGTTCTGAATGATCAGTGAGTAATCCAGCAACTCAGTGTTCAAATTTCAGTATAAAAGTTCTGAAAATGGATTAAAAACAGATATATCCATAAATTACTAAAATAATAAAGGACATTTGGGTTGTTTTTTATTTTAGTTGGGCCACTCTAAAGGATCTTATAAGGAACTTATAAATAATCTTGTCAATCTTGTAAATAACTAATTCTTGCACTTTCAGTTTTCAGGATTTCGGAGATATAAAGTGTTTTTAGTCCTTATAAGCAAAAAATGAAGACATATTTGGAAAGTATATGATCCCCTGATAATAACAATGTCTGGCATGTGTGACCATCTCATATAAATACTTTTCTATTTCTTTGGCAAATAAAAATATATCAAACTAGGCAAATATCCCAAACATTGGCCTAGGTTTAAGTTTAAATCAAGGAAATAATTGGTAACATGAAATATTTATTAAATGTGTGAACATTTCTGTTCCTGCACGTATTAATAACATGTTGATGAGGAGATTCTAATTAGAATATTTCTATCCCCTTAGTTGACTCACAGATGGAATTCATGCCTTGGAGACTCAAGACTTAAATCAGACCTGCAGTCCAAATATGGGCTTTCTTCTAGGTGTTCTGGCCCTTTGTTGTGAGTGACTGTGTGATTGGCTATGTGTGATACCCTACAATGAACTGGCACCTTGCCTTGAGCTCAGTGATTCTGGGTAGGCTCCAGAGTCACCATGACCCTGACCAGGAAGAAGTAGGTAAGAAGATGAGATGAATGAATGAAAAAAAGGTTGAGTATGTCCCTTTGAAAAAGCTTGCACTTACTAGAGCACTCCAGTGTGCACAGCTAGACGCTCAGCTTGTGTAATCACACAGCGCAGGGTGGCATTTTTGAAGTGCACTAATTATCCAGCTGATAAAAACAGCATTAATTACCATCAGATATGAATTCCAGTGCTTGCTGAGAAGCACTAAGAGCAAACAGTTCACACCTGCATCTACAGAAAGTGCTCTCCCTGGGCCCAATTAGAGATGCGGATAGGTGGGTAGGAATAAAAGCGTGGGCATAGAGTGGGGGGAACAGTGCATGCTGGGAACAGTTTTAAATGACCGATAATGCCTACTGTTCTTTATAAGTCATAAGGTCATGTACCAGCGCTAAGCCTCAACTGTAAGATCTGCACCCATCCAGCTGCTGCTGTATTCTAGCTGAGTCAATGTAATGATGGACAGTGACAAAATGACCTCTTGAGTGGGCAGATGTCCTAAAAATGTCTTCCGGATATTCGTCTACTCCCTAAGGCCAGACATTATTATATTCATTCCCCATATCCCAATAGCTCAGGATCCAAGATTTAATTAAAATCTATTTATGACTTAAAGGTGCTCCTGTTATTGTCATTCATATACTGGACCAGCTTTTGTCATTTGGCCATCTTCTGGGTTTCTGATCCTGTGGGCCGGGGACCATCAGAGGGCCATGAAGCACTCTCTAGTGGTCTGCTAGCCGATCCTGAGGGGGGGAGACAGTAGTCCATAGTGGGCCAGTAAACTCACAAATCACCAAAAAGTAAAAATCAAGAGATCAATTGTTTTAAAACAATAATAAAACAAAAAATAAAAATAATTAAAAACAATTTATAAATATTATAAGCCTTAAAAGAAATGCACAAATAACAGCATATTGCTGAATTAGCACAAGGCAAATTAAGCTGTTTGAGGACAACCCAGACTACATCAGATATTCCAGTGAATCAGTTCTTCTCATAATGTGTCCAAAATAAGTGAGCTTCAGCCTGATCTGGGCTTCCAGCGAGAGTTTGGGCTTGATTTGGTCCAGGATCCTTTTGTTTGTCCAGGGAACTCTTTGCCAACACCAAAGTTTGAAGGCATCTGTATTTCTCCTGTCTTGCTTGTTTATTGTTTATACAATTCTGATCTTTCTTTGTAAAGACAGATCTTTACATTTGAAACTGTTTACAAGCTCATTTATCTTTGTACTGCTGAGTAATATGCTTGTACTGAGTACTGGATCCTTTGGTGTTGATAACTGAATGTGGTAGGCAAAAGCAGTTTCCTGTCATCATGACCTTAGTCTTTGTCATATTGAGCTGAAGTTCCAACCTTTTTCATTGGCGCCTTCAGGTCTTCCAGACGTCCCTCTATGAATGTTGTGTCATCCGCATTTCAAAGGTTATTGATGTTTCTTCCACCAAACCTGAATCCCCAGTCATCTTCCTCCAGCTCTGCTTCTCTCATTATATGTTCTGAATACAGGTTGAACAGGTAGGACGATAGTATTCAGCCTTGTCTAACTTCTTTGCCAATGTGGAACCATATTTTTCCATTTTCCGTCCGGATCATAGCTTGTGGATCAGTGTAGAGATTCTGCATTAAAATAATGAGATACTCTGGTACATTCCATAGTTTTATGTGGTCCACGCAGTCAAGGGCTTTGCTGTAGTCTATCAAACACATGTTTTTGAACTGCTTGGCTTTTTCAAAGATCCAGCCTGCATCTGTGATGATCTCTCTTGATCCTCTGCCTTTCCTGAATCCTGCCTGCACATCTGGCAGTTCTCTTTCAATGTAAGGCTGTAGTCTACGTTGGATGATCTTCAGCATTATGTTACTGGTGAGTGGTATGAGGGAAATTGTGTGATAGTTGGCACACTCTTTCTTGTCTCCTTTCTTTGGTACTGGTATGTAGATTGACCTCTTCCAGTCTGCAGGCCATTGAGCTGTTTTCCATATTTGTTATCATAGTTTGATCAGCACTTTAATTGAATCATCCTCAGAATCCTGAAACATCTCTATTGATATGTTGTCGATTCCTGTAGCTTTCTTCTCTGGCAGTGATCTCAGGTCCTGTCTGACTTTGTCTTCTAGAATGAAAGGTTCTTCTGTTTAACCAACATGATTTCTTTCTCCTTTCCAGGAGGTTTTTCTCTGATCCTTCTTTGATGACCTCTTTGAGTTAATCCCAAGTTCCTCTGGTTCTCTGACAATTACGTCCAGCATTTCAAACCGATTCCTAATGTTTTCTTTGAAGGCAGGTGGTACATACTCCAGGTCATATTTTGGGAGTCTGATTTGATTGTTTTTCCTCAGCTTCACTTTGGTTGTTTGAAAAATGTGCTGGTGATGAAGAAATCATTGTAGTCACAGAAGTTGATTAGCTGGATTGTGGGGTGTCTATAATTCAATATTTCCTCGACTGATCTCCCAGTGCAATCTATCCTGAGTATCCTGTACAGTGGGGTAGATGTTCTACCAACTGGTGTTGTGATGGTGGTGGAGAGTGCTGCCTAACGTTTGCCGATAATCCCTGATAGTTGTTCATCTGGAATGAAATCTGGTTACTGAATAGGCACATTTCCTAGTACAATGTTAACATCTTAATCCACACTTACTATGTCTCTCCACTGAGTTATTCATGCTTAATGTGTATTACACGGCTTTATGATTTATACTCATTTTAAGGGGACATCCATATACTGAATCTTTCAGGCTGCAGTATTTAACTGTTCAAATCATTTCAACTTGCTTTCTTAGGAAGTACGTCTGTAGCAGTAAAGATTACAATCACATGCCTGAGCTGGACTTTGGCTGCTGAATCAAGTTAATTAGTCTGCCAGTCCATCTGCTGGTGTTCAAAGAGACATGCAGCAGCTTCACGCTGCCACTGAGTTGTAGTGAAGTGTGTATGCCAAGGGCATGTCAGACTGGAACACTCTCAGCCATGTGTTTATCAGCATAAATATTATTAGAGCCAGTACAGGCAGTTCCACCTGTGGATATTATGCAAGCAACTACACTCTACCACCAAAAAGCACAACAAATTATTTTTTTTATTATACCCTTCATTTTAGAAGATGCAATAAATGATGAAGTAACCCTAAATTTTTTCCATATAGTGTACAGTGTCACAGTAAAACCCTCCAACAATCTTCTAGACTAATATACAGTACACTACTTTGAATGCTATAAGGACAGCCACATACATAAGAACTAAGAAACACACAACACACAAGTATACAATTAAAAATGTTCATTAATCTTCTTGGGGGTTACCCTTCCATGTGAAAGCAAACCAGCAATAATGAGCCCCACACATTTACTTTCACATGAACATTTACACCATTTGGCAGATGTTCTTTTCCAGAGTGACTTACAAAAGTGTTTTGCTGTTCACTCAGAAAATATTGTTTTTTCAAGTCAAATATTTTCATTCAGGGTGGCACGGTGACTCGGTGGATAGCGCTGTTGCCTCACAGCAAGAAGGACCTGGGTTCAATCCCCAGGTGGGGTGACCTGGGAAGTTTCTGTGTGGACGTTGTATGTTCGTGTGGGTTTCCTCCGGTTTCCCCGGAGACAGTCCAAAGACATGCATAATAGGTGAATTGGTGGCCCTTGGTGTGCATGTGTGTACCCTACGATGGATTAGTGCCCTGTCTAAGGTTATTCCCGCCCTTGCGCTCAGAGTTGCCCTTTTCCAAAACCAAACCCAGGAATGGTCCTAGGTGCAGAGCCATTTATTATTTAAAATGAGGGAAATTGAGTCTCTTTCTTTAAGGTGCAGCAATATATAAATAAACAGTTATGTTCATTCAGCATCAGATGAAATACTGACTATAAAATAGATTAGACTGGATAGAACTTTATTGATCACTTGGGAGGGTTCCCTCAGGGAAATTAAGGAATACCACTGATTAGCATGATTAGACCTACATGAAGCATCCTCTCAGTAAGGTATCCGTTTAGGTGGCCGTATGGATTGTGGGTTGTATGGGTTTAGGTGGTCGTATGGGTTTCAAGTGAGCATAACACTTGAAAATGTCTGAAATAATGCCTAGTGGTGTTTTTCTCAAACAGAACAAAACAGTGTAGATAATACAGGTACAGTGCTACATTCTAATGCAGATACATTACATTACGACACAGGAAACAAAATCCACAGGGGTCATAGCACTGGTTATCAACCAATGGAGAATTCTGCATGTCTTTGGTTTGAGAGATCTCCATTCTGTTTATATCTGTGCCATTAGGTGTTAGATCTTCTTTCATAGGTGGTGCATGTGACATAAAGACATGATGTGGCCAGGAAACCTACCAGACCACTCTGTGTTTTCAATCCACAAAAAAGAAATCTTAATCACTGCCACTGCCACTACACTGGAGAACAGTCCACTGAAATTTTCACAGTGAAGGGATCAGCAGAAAGTGAGATGTTCCTGCTAATCCAACCAGGTGCTTTTGACTTCAGATTGTGTTTCATTTGAACATCCCAATTGCCTCAGTTGAAAAACCCTGAATTACAATAAAGCAGATTTTGTCCCAGACACTGTTTTGTTTGACATTTAGAAGGACAGATTTGCTGCCTTTCTCTATGTATGAATGATTATTTGATGTACAGCTTATTGTTGTGGAAAACCCTGTAGATATCCAAGCTCTGACGGTTGTTATGCAAAATGCTTCCTGATATGTTCATCCAAATTTATCAACTTCTCTCAGCCAGACGTCTCACCAGCCATCATTCCACGCACAGAGACTTCTAAAAGACATGACATGCTATACGCAGTGGGAGAGCAGGCTGCATGAACGGGTACAGCTTTGGTGTTGGGATGGTAGTGGTGATGCTAGCAGTGTGTGCTTTGAGGGTGGCCAGGGTCTGCCTACAGCAGGACTGCATTTGCTGATAAGGAACTGCCAAAGAGACGTCATCCATTCTCATTACTGTCTTCTCTCTGAAAACCGAGCACTAAAAGGCGACCGGAATCTTCTAATGCCAGTGAGACACACAGCAGTGCACGTGCACCACTGCTGGAGATTTTTTTATGTAATGGAAATGAGTGGAAAGACATCTTGATGACAGAAAACTCAACATCTCAGACTATTTTTGTGTCTTAATTATTTATGTCTCTGGCAGGACATCTGTAGCTGACTCCTTTCAGGTTCATCTGGGTTGCATTACAGAGTGAGCATGGAAGATTACCCAGTTATAGTAGATACAGAAACTCTGAAACATCCAAAAAAGCATCCTGAGCCCACCTTTATGGTCAAACCAAATTCCAAAAAAACGGAGCGTAAACTAGCACACAGAGCTTAACCTTACACAGAGAGTTTAAATGAGCAAGTGTGTGCTCAGTATGACAGACTCAAATTGATTATCAATGTGTTGCTGTGTATTAGAGGAGTGTTGTGTGTTGGGGACGCAGGTTAAATGAACTAGTGGAATTATCTAGTGTAATTGAGGTAGGAGAGAAAAATATTGCTGCTCAAAATATTGGTTCTTTGTCTGCTCAACTTAAATCTAACACAAAAAAACACTGGAGGAAAAAAAAAACAGATCTCTCCACAGAAGAAACCAAGTTTTTTCCCTTTCTAATCAACCTATAGATACCAAATAATGAAAATGAGGTGATGGGGATTTAATACAATTATGGGAATTATGAATTCTGCTTTGTATCAGACATTGATCCAAGACACACAAGAAAGTCTACCTCTCAGTAGTTAAAAATAAGATATATTTGGAATGGCCTAGTCAAAACATAGTGTTATGGTGTGCCTGTAATTGTATAATTTGAATAGAATAGAATAGAATAGAATAGAATAGAATAGAACTTTATTAAACTGATCATCTATAAAATTATGACCACCTCTTTGTTTCTACGTTCAATATCCATTTCATTAGCTACTCATACCATTCAAAAGTACTTTGTAGTTCTATAATTACTGTACTCTGTCTGTTTCTCTGCACACTTTCTAAGCCTCCTTTCACCCTGATCTTGAGGGTTGGTGGGTCATTCTCAGCACCACACTGATGCTGACATGGTGTTGGTGTGTTAGGGTGTGTTGTGCCGGTATGAATGGATCAGACATTGCAGTGCCGCTGGATCCACTCACTGTGCACTCTGACACTCCTACCAAGTTGCTCCACATTGTAGATTTAAAGTCAGAGACAGAAGCTCATCTGTTGCTGCCGTTTGTGTTGGTCATCTTCTAGTGTTTTATCAGTGCTCCCAGGATTTTGGTTGGATATTTCTAGTTGGTGGACTCTGAGTCCAGTAGTGACAATGAGGGGTTTAAACACTCCAGCAGCACTGCTGTCTGATCCACTCACACCAACACACCCTAACACACCACCACTGTGCCACATAATACCTGGTGGTCCTGTGGGGTCCTGACCACTGAAGAACATGGTGAAGGGAGGCTAACAATGTATGCAGAGAAACAAATATCTCATTCATCTTATTTTTTTACTTAATTTATGTTTACTTGCATGTTTTCTTATTCTTTTATCTTATATATGGTGTGTTTAAATTAAAGCCTTTGGAAAAATATCCTTGGTAGACGAAGTTGACTTGCGACAGTAGTTTAATGTTCTTATTGAGCAGATTGGACACGAACTCCAGCCAGGATACACACAGGAAGCAGCTGTCCTGCAGCGTCTCAAGGAAGAAGAGAGTGTTCAGAACACCCAACCAAATATGAGATATCAATAATTCGACTGATGTCTCTAATAAGGGAGCAGTTGGCGGAAATGTTATTGTAAGCAGGGATCTGGACAGTTTACAAAAACGTTAAAATCATACAATTTGTCATCAAATCATGTTTCAATGTCTTTGTTTATAACCTTATATGTTTATCCTAATGTAGGTCTCTCCCCCTCTGTGTCCCTATTTCTGTCCCTGTCCCTCTCTCTGTCTCTGAAACACCTGGTTCTGGATCATTTAATTAGATTAAGGCCATACTCCTCGGGGCGTTTTCTTTATTAATGCTGAGAAACACCAAACACAAAATGTTCGCAATTAAAATGAAGATGAATGGCAGAGTGCAGCCCTCTGTCCAACCTCTCTGTCTGAATTATTGCCATGCAGACACACCATTAAGCACCAGTTCTCTCTCTCATGCTTACTTTGTTGCTTGCCCCCCCCACACACACACACACCTCCAACTTGGCTTTATCTCTACCCCTATTCATCAGTCTGGTTTAAAGAGTATAAAGCGAGAGTCAGCAGTCTAAACAAGGCATTTTCAAAGTGCACATCTTATCAAATGGTGTCTGTTAACCTCTTCCCATTGGAAGTTTGGAAGAACCTGGGGCCTTCTAGGAAACCTGTTTTTAAAAATAACCAGAATCATTGAACATTGCACTGTTAAGCAGCTACCGACAGTTTATCCATGAATATCAATTAAAAATAGGTTTTATGAGGAATTATAAACTATTTTAAATAATAGAAAGTGGTGTTTGGTTTTCTGTTTTTTGTTTTCTGGCACCATGCTGCTAGAAAATTACACGTTAATGGAATTTTTTTAATTAGCCATGGAATTTAATTTTAACAAGCTTGCCCCATTGTTGTTCATGTTTAAAATGTGATGTATGGCTTTACTGTAAGCATAGCCCTAAAATACTTAATTAAACTGACTTTAATTAATTAGCAAAACAGACAAAAGGACTGAAAATTACTTTGTTTCTCAGAGCAATGAGCGTTAATGATGTTAATTCATTACCATAACATTATAATAATAATAATAATAATTAATAATGTTAAATCATTCATTAATGTCACTCCAAACAGTGTTACTTCAGCAGTCATATTTAAGTGAAAGTCAAAGCCTTAAGGGTTCCCTGGAATGGAAAACTGTATTTTCTTTAGCTTGGTGAAATAGGAAGAGTTCTGTACCTGGATGCAACAAGTCTCAATGTTGTTCCTCCTTCAAAAGAAAATCTGGCATAACTGGAACCCCAAACTTGCAAACCCTTTAATTCCTTCTACTTACTTACCAAAACCAACTAGCCAATGAGTGAAAGCTTTTCAAGGGTAAGCACCGGACCTACTTCTTGAGATTATGGACGACCAAAAACTAATGTGAGGCAGATCAGAGAAGGAAACATGGTTGACCGTAGCATCCATGTGGGAGAGTCAAGGTACTATAACACTGCATGTGGGAATGCCAGTGGAAGCCTGTTTACTGCATCACCAAAGGGATCATGTTCCAACCATAGGCCAACCAAGAGGAGGGCTGACTGGATATTCTCTCTTCTATTAAATGCACACCATGCAGAGGGGAGCCAGAGTGGACAGCAACACTACCTGGTGAGACTCAGGTAAATACAGTACTAAGCTAGACTAGACTAGGCTGTGAGTTTGCCATGGTGATATAAACCAATAAAAGTAGATTTTAGCTCTTCCTTTTAACAAACTATAACAGGAAATCAGCTTGTTCCTTTCGGAGGCAGTATAACAGTATATAATAAAACCATTTCTATGCATTTCCCCCAACCACATAATTTTTCTTTATATATCAAAGAACAACTTAAAATACTCAATTAATGCATTCTTTGGCTCCTTTCAAGAGACTTTTGTAGGGATGATGGCAAACTTAGTGAGACAAAGCTGCAGATGGACTGAACACTGTCCTTTTTACTAAAGTGGCATGTCTCACTGGCCACTGAAAGACGACATGAGTTTCTTGAGAGTGAGTGGCTTGTCATTACAGAACTTATTTAATTCATTAACTCATTATGTGATTCCTAAAATAAAACCAATGTAATTACAATATTTCATCACAAGGAAATAAATAATGAATAATTTTTAAATATTCACCCCCATCCTATTTTCATTAGATAGCTCCCATTAGACAGGAAAATGTGTCAGCATGGTCAGACCTTTGTCTCAAAGCTTGTTTGAGAAGTTCATGCATGTTGATTGCCTTATAATTTCTTTACCTGTCAATTTTTGCACTAATGTACTCAAGAAGAAATTCAGACAGAAAATGTAATAGCACACCACCCCAGATGCACTCAATGCAGCATAAGAACAGCAATACTGAGCCACACAGACAGAACGAGATTTTTATCTGCTGCACGGCTGCCCTGAGGGAAGTATCTGGTACTGCAACATTTGTCCAAATATAAGCCCTAATGCTCTTCTGTTAAGGACAGAGGAGGAGTGGTTGGGTGGTTGGGTGGACAGCAAACAAATACTCTACAGATGTGTAGGTGCCACTCCATTTAAAATTCATAACCTTTCAATTGACAGAATTAATTTTCACTTTTACCAGACAGAGTACAATAATCAGTCCCACCAACCCATGAAGCGAGTGCTGTGCAGTACGCCAGACAGTGAACAGCCACTTATCTGTGGATGGAGATGTAGATGATTTGCTACATTTTGAAGTTTTTCCATTTTAAAAGATTACCTCCCCTTTTCTCTGGAGCTGAAACATTTACATTTTCACCATATCAGACATATAAAACGTAGAAGCAAATTAAAGCATGTGCAACTCCATTTGGTCGTGCTGAGAGATGGGTAGAGTTGCTAAACCCTGAACTTAAGAGTAAGAGAAAGAATGTTTTTTTATTTATTTATTTATTTTTCAGGGATCAGTTCACTTTTCTGAACATTTATTTTATAGCCAGAGATCTTTCCGAATTTTGTAAGTGGTGTTTTGTAAACAGTGTTGGTTTATATATTTATTTATTTTTTTGCATAGAACAATAATATTTACTGTAACAATGGTTCTTATTATGGTATTCATAACAGTACAGTGGACCATTTTCTATAAGATTATATATACATGAACCATGTATAAGAAAGTTTTTTGGGGTTTTTTGTTCTTCATAAAGAACTATTAAACCATTTAAAGAATGCATGATGTATAATTTGCTCAGTGCATATGAAGTACGGGCTCAAGCAATTAAATCTTTTTTACATCACATTAATTCCCATCCCCAAGTGTGTTTTCTTTAGTATAATAAAGCCTCCCACTATACTGGAAGGCAGCTTAGGCATGTGATTTAGCAGATGCAGATGTGAGGGTGTGACGTCAGCAACTTGAAAGCGCACCCCCTTAATTTCCATATTGCATATTAATGAGTGGTTGATTTGAAGAGGTGAATGAGTCTGACCTTTCTCGCCATGCTAAAGCGCCCACAACATCACACTGAGGGGAAGACGGCCACCACGAAGAACGCAATCAAAGACATAAATGACAACACACACTCATAGACAATATGTGCACATGGGAAGTTCTACAAATGCCCACAATTCACTGTGAAGCGTAGCACTCACAAAAAGTGGATGACCAAGTACACATTCATGTATGCACGAACACAGTCTTGGTGCACATTCACCTAAAAGTGAGACAAAAGCCCCCTCTTACACTCTCATAAATGATACAGAACAGGGCAGAACAGGGTATAGCCAGAATTTCGTTTTAGGTAGGCCCTTTAACAAATCATTTGAGGGATGGCTAACAACCATTATGTTGGGTTACATGCTTTTTGACCATTTTGATAATAAACCCTGGTATTTTAAAAAGTGGCACTCTGAAAAAAAGACTGTGTGAACGCACTCACATCACACACACAAAAGCAAATAGCAATAAATCAGGCTTATCTGCATGTCAGCAAATAATTTGCTGGCAAACTACAGGCTTCTTGTGCGCAGGGTTAGGTAGTACATTCCTAACCTTACCTATAAGGCATTAGCCACCGCTCCATCACATAGACTGATACCACTATATTAAAGCACTTCACAGGCAGCCAGCAAGGATGTTTCTCTTAGCCTGGGGGAACTGACAAACAGCACAGGATTTAGATACAGCATCCAGAATCTGTTTGGGTCATGCAAGGAGAAGATAGGAGCCCTCTTGTCTCCTTTTCTGGGGAATGCTGCAAGTTTAAGTGCCATATCACTGAGGGGAATGTAATAAAGTGGACAGGAATGTGCCAACCTTGTGTCAAAAGTGCAATTACAGTCAAGTATAGGTGCCCAAACAGGGTTTCCTATAATGATAGTGGAAGAACTAGGATATTAAGGATTCCCTATAGACCTTTCTCAGAATACCCAGTTTCACAGTTTCTGGTTGAGATTCAGGAGTGCTCAATTCTGCTCCAAACAGCTAAAGTAGAAGTGATCTGTCGTTATTCTTTGTTAGGACTTATGCATTCCCAAGCGTGGTTTCAACCTCGACAGAGCACTGTCTTAAGCAGTATTATAAAAAGTGTGTGTGGTGTGGAGTGTATTGAATTAATGAATGAAGTTACACTTATATGGCACCTTTCTAGATACCCAAGGAAGCTTTATATTCAGCATTCTACACATTCTACACTCTCTATTGGTAATGACTGCATCTGGAGGATCGCAATGAAAACAATTCATAATTGGTCATACAGACATGCATTCACTCATACACACTCACTTAGAGTAGCCAGTTCACCTAATTCCCATGTTTTTGGACAGAGGGAGGAAACCGGATTCCCCAAAGGAAAACCACACAGACACGTGAACATGGAAACAGACATGGAAACTCCACCCAAATAGAGCTGTGAACCCAAGACCCCAGTGCTGGGAGGTGAATGTGCTAACCACCAAGGCACTTGGCCACTCTGACACATGTAGTTACATATGTTTTTTGGTTTATTAGTAACAGTGTCAGGTATACAGGTCTATAAATCATTTCTGACGTGTCTGATATTATTATGATGCCATATCCTTAATGGAATTTGGACTAGTCAAACAGTACCATTGACTTACAAAGGATTTCACTCTAGATAACATAGCTCCAGATATTTCCACTGTAATGGTGAGTAATAAAATGTCTAGGTCCACATATAGGTAAAGGAATTTTGCTCATTCCAAATAATTGCTAATTCTTATCTCTGATAAGACATTCACATTAAGAATATGTCATCAAGGTAATATGACACACAGAACAGCCTGCTACTGACGGCTGGTAGACCAACTCTGTTTATCCAGATGAGGCAGAACTGTGTGATTTTATATCTGATGATCTGCTTTTGTAGAGATCATTTTGGCCTTTCATGGTTTGTTGATTTGTTGCTCTGGAAAAACAGGTTAAAAATGCTGTGGTTTGTGGTAAATTTGTAAATTTAGATTTTGAATATATCAAATATTGATATTGTTTAGGAGGAGGGAATATGAAAGTTCATATATTGCAGTAGTGCTGTTTTGCACTCTTTATGAGTCATATTCAGGTCATAGTTAAAAACAAAGACACCCTTCCATAGAACTTTTTTTCTCCTTCTGAATCCAAACAGTATTTAAAGATACGAGAATCACAAAACAGACAAAAGGTGTAGGTCACCTAAATGAAAAAGGGTTATTGTGATATTTAAAACGCTGCTCCTCAAAGCCTTTCATAACACACAGGGAGCTGCCACTATATTATATTAGCATTTCTCCAAGGCCTCAACAGCAGAGGGGATTACTGAGTTGAGAAGGACGCGAATAACAAATCAAAGCTGTGCTCCCAATAATAACATAGTATGCTCCCTGTTTGCCCATGAGTTTTATGGCTTGAGAAAACAAAATATTTTGGTCGTTAGCCTCCCATCACTCAGTACAAAAAGTGTATAATGATCATAAGCATGGATCCTGTTACATCTGTCCATACAGTTGCAGTAGTATACATTTAGAGATTTCAGTAGCAGGTATGTCATCCATTATCTTCTTTTTCTTCTTTTTTGGGGTGGGTGATATAATGAGTGTGCATACACACAAACAAACACACATACATATTCTAATCACCACCAAACTAATTAGCCATTTGAGAGGCCAATTACAGTGACAAAGCCACCCTTCCCTTACAAAGAAATGTTCAGTATGTAAATGCTGAAGACACATTTCCATCTTCAGGATCAGAATTAGCACAGGAAATGCTACCAGCTGATTTATATACATTCTGCCTACAAGTGTTTAGTAACGTTTGTGAGGGTGTACAAGCTCAGGTACTATTCAGAAGGTAACATAAAACTCTCAAGTGACAGCTAAACATCTACAGAAAGGTGAAGCTGACATAAGGGATGGTTTTCCTTTCTACTGTGCAGCATTGCATCCATGATCAGCATGGAAGATTCCTCAGAACTGACAAATAAAAAAATCCAAAAATGTCAAGAGGGGCCAGCTGAGGTGGTTTGGGCATCTGGTTCAGATGCCTCCTGGATGCCTGCCTTGTGTGGTTTTTGTAGTATGAATGACCAGACTGGAGATTATATCTCTCGGCTGGCCTGGGAATGCCTTGATATCCCCCGGAAGAGCTGGAAGAGGTGGCTGGGGAGAAGGAGGTATATGCCTCTTTGCTTAGGCTGCTGCCTCCATGACAAGGACCCTGGAAAGGCAGCAGATGATGGATGGAAGGATGGATGGATGGATGGATGGATGGATGGATGGATGGATGGATGGATGGATGGATGGAAGTATCTTGGCAACTGCTGACTGTTGGAATGAGCCTTTATAAATGTTGATGAGAGAAAGAGAGAGAGACGAGAATCTTAAACTGAACTCTCACTTCATATCTGACAACATCCACTGTGAGAAAACTCAACACTGCCAGTTTGAAAAGAAGTGGAGCTGATCGATGAGCACTTCTGAGGAAAAAACAAAAAGACACCTAGGTATAACTTTGGATCAATGTTAAAAATATGTTGTTGGTCTCTGAATGATGGACTCACCCAAAGTCCAGTCCTTAACAAGGATTTTCATACAAAGTAAATAATTTGCTGTAGTCACAATGCCAGTGATGTAAAGTGTTTTTTGAATAAAGAATCACTTATCAAGCTGCAAATCATACAATTCTAGTATCCGGTCTCATGGGTGGTCAGTAGCAAATGGCCCTACAGATGTACAATTATGACACACAGCTTTTCAAAGGCTTTGTTTAAGAATTTGAAATACTCATTGTCTGCTGTATTTGCACTCTCCGATAGTGGGAGTCATCATGGTGGCACAGAGATTTTAACCCTCAATAGGTGGGTCATTTTTATTGAAATAGCATCATATTATAAAGTCATAGCATATATTATATACAAATATCAGCTCATCCACATCATTATTGCAAAGCTGTCATTTTCAATCTCTCTCTCTCTCTCTCTCTCTCTCTCTCAGTTTTGACATCCTTCACTAGTAAATAAGCTAAGCTGAAGCACTCAGTTGAAGAACATGCATAATGAATGTAAATAGAGCTCCTTCAGTATTTTCTTTGACCTTATTTCATTGACATTCATTAGAAATGTTCATCTTTTCTACATTTTCATCTAAATAAAAAAGCAGGGACAGCTTAATTGGAAGGATTGATATAAAAGCTACATAGTGCAATTAAGTGGGGCGGCAGCAAATCATGAGTTCAGAGCTGTTTCATAACAAAGTCATAACAAAGATCCTCCCCCAGGCACACCAAGGGCTTTCAATGACTGACATGTAATACATGAACACATCAGCGATAGAAGAGATATGGTCAAAATCCCTCTTTACTGAGCTATATACAACACCTTTATAAATTGTGACAGGAGAGAGAGAGAGAGAGAGAGAGAGAGAGAGAGAGAGAGAGAGAGAGCGAAAGAGAAAGTGAGACAGAGAGTGAGACAGTGAGAGAGCTGAGATTCTTTTTCACATCTATATATTAGTATCAATACCAGATTACAAAAAAGCAGTAAAGGAATTCAAAAATGTCAGTATAATGATAAATAATGAATATGAAAACTGTATATGCTGTATAAATCTAAAAATGTATAAAAATATTTATCCTAAATTTGAGTCAAAAGTATACCACTTTTTATCTCCAAGACAAAAAAAGCTAAATAAGCCATTATTAAGAAATTACAGTTAAGCAGAAAAGTGGAGCTCAGGGCAAGTGATCTCTCCAATACAGCTGCTTATATCCTGGTCAGAAAGACAATGTCAACACTCAAGTGACAGGTCTACTGGAAGGTAGGTGCAACATGGAAGAATCTAACCAGCAACCTGACTGCAAGAATTAACTTCTGCAGTCCTGTGAAAAAGAACACCTCATGAACATGTTTGACTTCTTTGACATATTTAAACATGGGATTTGGTCTCTATTTTAATCACTTTGAGAGCTGGAGGTGAAATAACTAAACACATAAAATGTGTTTTATGCTGTGGGGGCAGCAGCCTAAGCAGAGGCCCAGACCTCCTTCTTCCTAGCCACCTCTTACAGCTCTTCTGAGGGGATTCCAATGTGTTCCCAGGCCATCCGAGAGATATAATATCTCCAGTGTGTCCTGGGCCTCCTCCAAGCAACACCTCCCTAGGGTGGCGACCAGGAGGCATCCGAATCAGATGCCCGAACCACCTCAGCTGGCTTTTCTCAACATAAGGGAGCAGAATCTCTACTCTGAGCCCCTCCCTTATAAATCATCCTATCTATAAGGGAGATTCTAGCAACCAAAGGTCATTTCAGCCAATTGTACTCAGGATCTCATTTTTTCAGTCACTTTCTGAAGCTCATGGCCATGGTCAGAATGTAGATTGACCGGTAAATTGAGAGCCTTGCCTACTGGCTCCGCCCCCTCTTCACCACAACAGACTGTTGCAGAGTCCACAACACTGCAGACGCTGCACCAATCCACATGTCAACCTCCCGCTCCATCTTTCCCTCACTCATGAACAAAAGTACCCCAGCACCCCATACCTCTGGAGGACCCCCCCACAGGATACCCTCAAGGACCCATGCAAGGTTAAAGAGCTAGTCCAGTGTTTCACGGCCAGGATGGAACCTGCATTGTTCCTCTTGTATCGGAGGTTCAACCATCAGCCGGACATTCTTCTCCTTTACTCCTGCATAGACCTTGCCAAAGGAGTGTAATCCACCTGGAGCACATCCTCCAGTCCCCCTTCTTAAAAAGAGGAACCACCAACACCATCTGCCAATCCAGAGGGTGTCCACACAATGTTGGAAACATATGTCAACCAGTACAGCCCCACAAGATCCAGAACCTTAAGAAACTCTTTTTCCCTGCCCACAAGGAGTTTTGTTAACTACACCAGTGAACTCACCCTGTGTTGTTGTGATTGAGAAGATCTTCCAGCTGCTGATGGCAAGCATCATGACCTTGGATTTGAACCTATGATCCTCTGATCATAGTGAAAGTGTGTTAGACTGCTGAGCCACTTGGAGAGCTTGACAGCTGTCACCATAGTGATACCACTCACTTCAACAATCAAGGGCAAACCATAGTAATGACTGAGGTTTAAATAAAACAACATCCTCCAAAGTCATCTTTTACTAAAACGTATAATACAAAAAAGCACACTATAATATGCACAAAATCTAAATAAAAGAAAAATTTACATTTCAATCAGAACAATGAACCTGAAGACAGAATACAACACTGCTTATCATAATAATATTACAATACCTCAATATATTATTTTTTTTCTTACACCTTTACAAAGAAGTGTTTTGCAAGGCTGAACATTCCTAAAATAAAACCATAAATCCTACTTCTTGCAATGAAAGGCTTTCACAAGCTGTGATATTTGCTAGAGGGTGTTTATACTGTAAACAGTGACTTGTAGGGTGTCCCTGGCAGAAGTCAAAAATCAGCAGAATGTGTAATTACTTTTTCCAATATCCAATCCAGTCTTTCTGATGGTATTGGCCTTGTAGTGACACTGGCTCCCAGATCAATACCATCTGAACTTCAGCTCTTGTTCATTTCGCAGATCTAAAATGTGGTATTTCTTCTCCACTGCGATAGTTAAACTGTCCCCCTTCAGTAGCTATTGACCTGCACTGACCCCTGTCCAACACAAACTACTCTCCACAGCTAAACTACCCCCCTCAGCTCCTTTCATGTGGTATTTACATTATATGGACTAAAGTTATGGTACACCTGCTCATTGTTTCTTATCAAATCAAGACTCTCTGTCAGATTCTATTGGCAGTACAGGGACTAGACAATCTGTGTGTGCATTTGCACATCTGGGTCTCTCTGAGAGGAGCGAGAGAGAGAGAGAGAGAGAGAGAGAGAGAGAGAGAGAGAGAGAGAGAGAGAATTTCACACTTCACTGACAATTGACTCTCTACTTTCAATTCACCCAAACTTTTTATTTGATGATGGCACAGTGAAATGGCTCTCAGTTAGTGAGAGACAGATGAAGAGATGGGGGAGGCAAATCAAGAATGAAATTAAAGTCAGTCCCTGAGGAGAGAAAAGGAGTGACATGCAGAGAGCATGGACAGGAGGGGGATGTTAAGAAGGAGCAGGGATGAAGCAATGTTTCAGACAATCTTTGGTCACAACATGCCTGAAATTATGATTAATTGAAATCTCATTAATAATTGAACATGTATAGCCTGGTAATTATTGATGACTTCCTGATATCTTTAATATGACAAACAGTAAAGATTACACTTGACCCACAGACTGAAAAGAGGGCATTTCAAAACAAGTTCACATTTACATACTCTATAAGAACTTATTATAATTTCCCATGTTTCAATACCCTCCCACCTAATACATTGTTTGCATGTATTGTGTTTAATGACTGATTATCTGCTGCTGCAAGTTAAATGCAGCACTGTGTTCTGGAAGCATTAAAGGTCATTCCTCATGTAACATTACTGCGAAAGGAAGGAATGACAAAGTTGGCATTGAAAATGTATCATTATGAACTCTACTTTGCTGCTCTACTAAAATATTATTTTGATAAATATTATTTTAGATGTGTATTTGTGATTATTCCAAAGAGAAAAAAATACATATATTTTTACTATATACTTTTTCACCTTCAATTAAAAGACCAATGTGCTTTTTAATTACTTTTCATTCTTGTGCTGATTTAATTTTCATTTACTTTTTTATTCTGACTGCCAGTGAATTTCAACGTCATGCGAAACTGCCAAAAGATGGACAGTAATGGAATTGTTTAGTGAGCCGAAGATGAATCCTGGTTCATGCTGCTTGCCATCAGAACTGGAGTCTAAGAGCTCTCTCTTTCCCCACATCAAACCCAGGTCTCTTAGCCAACCTGACACTTTCAGCAGTTGGAAAATGTGATGGGAGAGAGTCCTAACTGGACTGGGAAATAGGCACTTCCAAATTGTAGGAATAAATTGGGGCAATTTAAAAAAATGAATGTGAGAAGAAACAAGATAACATAAGAAACTTCATCTCCTTTATGAACAGAGTGATACAGCAACTGTATGAAACAAGTTGCCCTCCGATTTACCTCCTCAAACTACACATTTCTACAAGACAAGGCCCTTTTCAATTAGGCATAATGACAATCTAAACCATTATTGGATGTTAGGACATCACAGAAAGTCTGGGCCTGATGAAACGGAAATCAATGGAGTGTCAGTGGGGATTGCAGGCTGCCACAGGAAGAGAGACCAAATAAAGCTAATCCTCTCATATCCACCCCAAAGTTGCTAATGCTGGCCATGAGATTTGGGAGCAAGATTACAGCCAACACAAGGGAAAGTAATGATAAGGCAACAAGATTAAAGAGGAGGAAAACAAACAGGCAAGGGCAGACTGATTGGAAGAATTATTTTAGAAGATATAGAAGTCATAAAAGAGCAATACAGAGAAGTGAAGAGGTAATGAGGAGACAATTTATTGGTTCATAACCATTTCGTAATATAATAGACCTCCACCATTTTGTGGGCTACAAGATGCCCAAATTAGAACTCTGCGGGTCTAAATCAGCCAAAAGATGATTAAAAAACAAACCCCGTGGTAAACGAAAAGGTCAGTACATGTCATACGCTCATTTTCCCCTTCAGGCCCAAGGATGAAAACAACCCAAGTCTGCAGCATACATAAGTGCTTACAGTGCTGCGTGTGTGTGTGTGTGTGTGTGTGTGTGTGTGTGTGTGTGTGTGTGTGTGTGTGTGTGTGTGTGTGTGTGTGTGTGTGTGTCTCATCACTGTTTGGTTGAGTGGGTGGGACTCATTGTCCATAATGGCCAGAAGTTTAGACAGCATCCTCCTCTCCGACACTGTCACAACTCCACTCCCACATCATCACCAGCCTTATGTTTGGTGTACAGTAAGGTTACCAGTCTTGTGAGCTGGAGCTGTAGAATATCCCAGAAGAAAGAAATGTCCTATAACTGCAAACAGAGGACTCGTTCCTTTCTTATTTGTGTCCAGAACCACTTACAGGCAGCCTAAATGCAAATGTCATGCAAATCTAGTGTGAAATGTCACACACTGTGTGATGAGGGGTAGCGTTTGAGTTTTAAGATGGTCACATGAGCTTCAAACAAAAGCTCAAGCTGGGACAATGCTATTTATGATAACCTAGGAAACTGGGACATATTTTGCTTTCATTTGCCATAAAACAGTGGTAAATCAGTTGTCTTCAACTCCAAGGTCTTTAACTGGTTCTTTAGGACAATGTGTGAAAAGTGTATAGTTTTCAGGAAGCTTAACTGGAATGTAGGAAAAACTTGGGTGTGATGTCATTGCCAGCTCCAACGTCTGACTTCCGAGGTCAATGAAACACAGCAAAAAAACACTCTTCTTTGGGTGAAAATCCATTTCATTTTCCTGTAGACAAATGTTAACAATAATAATAACCATTTCCACAGAGGTCTGTGTCCATAACACTGTTTTCCTGACATTATTCATTGTATCAGGATGATACAAGCAATGCAACCCAAATCCTGATTCACTGAGCTATGAAGCACCTTTATAATTTACAACAGGAGTGTCAAAAGAACTTTAGCCATGCAAGACTCCCGGGGTAAGCTAATGGATCAGCCTGGCTTGTATCACTAATTTATCTTCAGCTGAAATGAGAGTGAGAGGTGTGCAGTGGCAGTGGTGACAGCCCGGGCTACACATCAGTCCCACAGCGATTTACACAGCAAAGCTGCTGGCTTGCCTGTGTTTGATCCAGTTGGCAGATTATTCACAGACCCAAACACATCATCTGTCTGAGCAATTGGGGAAAATCGACAGAGCAATGGCTTCAGGCTAAGAAAGAGAGAGAGAAACTGAGACAAATACCAGGACGTTTCAAAAAGCTGACTTCATGATTATGCTCCGTAATACAGTATTAGGTGTGCACTCTAGACTTATCAGAATGTTATCTTTGCCAGTAGGTTGGTGAAAAATGTACACTTATTTACAGTTTATCCCATTGCCTTATAAGTTTCCATTACTTGTTGGTTATAGTAACCATCGTTGGCCCTCATAGTAACGCAGTAATACAACAGTAAAGAAGCAAACTTCAGTACCACTTGCTTATCACAAGTATAGGTTTAGGGTTAAGATCCAGGGTGCTGTTAGAGCTAGGATTATGGTATTAAGATAGCAGCAGGTTGAGATTTAGGTTTTTGTTTAAAGTTAAGGTTAAAGATAATGCTCCCAACTATTTGCAGTTTGTGGCCCACTTAAACCACCACAAAATGTTCCATGGCCCACACAAAAAACCTGAATCAACCATTTAAAATCACAGCTGAGACTTATTAATTAAGATAATCATTAGAATTCAACCAATGCATATCTTTATCAAATTCAATCTTAAGTATGTTTGTCAAATGTGTCTCTGTTTACTGCAAGTTTAGATCAATTTATCATGTATGTATCACATAGTACATACACATACATACAAAAATGTGTTAACAGCATCTGCATGATTGGGTAGTTTCACTGTCACTTCCTTTTTGTGTTGGTGAATAACCAGATGCAAAAGACCTTCAGTCCAGCTTCTGAAGTCCTAACCATTGGTTGTTACAAGATTTTGTATTGTATTACAAAAGTACAATTATAACCAGAATGATAATTTTTTGAATTTGAATGATGTTTTTTATTTCCCAGAAATCAGGCCTTTTCTGAAGGCTCTGAGAGTTACCTGAGTGAGTTTACCTACTGTAGGTGATAATCTACAAACCATGAAGTGTTGCTGAAATGAGTGGGCTGGTAGAGTGCCTCTCTTTGATTCAAAGAAAGCCATGGCTGTTCCAATCAAAAAGTAACGGAGTTTCTATTTTAAATCTGAAGATGATTATTTCATGTTTGAATTGCCTTGTTCAAATATCCTCAATACATGGTTATTGGTTCTATTTCAGGTTTTCTATAGACAATGACACTTTGTTTTGCATTATTACACAGTGGACACTTTCAATAAAACACTGGCCCTCAACACAGCATTATTATTATAATCTGAAGCCTAGATGCAGAGAATATCTGATATACTGATGGGAAACACACCTGTGGCTTCAGGCAGAAAAATATGCTCACCATTTGATGCTTCAGCTCAGTCTAACTAGTCAGAATTGGGTGGTGGACAACATTCATTATTCTCTTTCCATGTGTTTGTCCCTTTCATCTGCTATAAATACTGCTCAGTTTCGTATGTGGGTCATGAGTCGGGGGTAACAAATGATTTATGTGCCCAAAGAGGTGCCATGAATGCTCACCTAGATGACACATCAAATGTCTCTCTCAATCAGCGCTTCCTTTGTTGTGTTAATCATTCTCTCAGCAAAGACAACAGCCACACTCCCTAGAATTTACATGCACAAACAGAGGATTGTTTTTATGCCTCATCAGGACATGGGGTCATACATAGAATGGCATGCAAAGGTTTGGGCATAATTTCATAATTATCATAATTTTTGCAGTTGTTAATGGTTAAGTGAAAGAGCAGATGAACTGATGTCCAAAAGTCATGAATTTAAAAGTGAAGCATTGTTAGAACATTTTAAGTAACAAAAATGTACAGTAAAAAGAGTAAAAAGAAAAGAGCACCATGCAAAAGTTTGGGTACCCCTAACCTTTTCCAAAGTAAATTATTGTTAGAGCTATGTTAAAAATAATCATTAGGGGGGAAACGGACATTAAATGGATCAGCTTAAGGTCTGAGAAACAAGGAAAATATTGTGAGTGAACTGCTTGTAGTTTTGCTAACAAGGCAGATCAGGTTTGTTTGCATATGGTATTATGGAATATTTAGTAGATTCTGGAGTGAGGGTGCACTATTCTACTTTGCAACACATTTCAAAATCAAGAGGTGCAAGTATCTTTGAATTCAATTTGTAGATGGACCTGAAAAGACCCAGGAATTAAGGATCCCATTATTATTATTATTATTATTATTATTATTATTATTATTATTATTATTATTATTATTATTATTTTAAATGTAGTTTTTATAAACGAAATCAAGAACAATTTGTTGCTCCTTCTCTGGGTTATTCCCATTTTTCTTTCTGTTCCCTATACATATTCCCATTTGTCCCGTAAGTGTACAAAAACAAACACATGGACAAACACACACTCTCCCAGGCGTATCATAAGCAAGCAGAGCTCAAATTTAGAGACTGAATGATGGAGGAATAATTACACAAGAAAACAAACAGCTCCCCTCTACTGAGATTTTCTGTTACTAATCCTTCCTCTTGCTGATGTAGAGCTGCACCTTGTCAATTATGCTGTTTTAATCAGTTATTGTGACATCTTTTATAAATTGCCCCAAGCAAAATGACTTTCCCATTCTTCTAGCTGTAATAAAGAAAGGCTTTAAGGACATAGAAGCTGATGTTGTTTTCTCACTCTTATTACTACCATACATGTGTCATTTGCCAGTTAGGCTAGATTGCTACTTTTGGTTAAGGTTCCTGTTTGACCTTTGAAAATGGTTTGGACTGTTGACTTTTAGGGATTGTAAATTACGAATTTCACTGTTTAATGTTATGTTAATGAAAGATAATGGCACAGACCACTCAAAAGTAACCAACCAGATGTCCAGTCTACTCACTTTTTGATTCATCTGCTGTACTGTTTACAGTATTTGTTACACTACTGTTGGTCCAGTAAAAGTGAGACAACAGATCATAGAAAGCAGGACATCCCAGTGGCACTGGAAATCAATCAAATAGGAGAAAAGTAGCTTTTAGCCTATTGCCTTCTGTCTTGATGTAAAGGTTGGTTGTCTGCTTGTTGTGTCATGATTTGCTTTTCTGTTCATAGGAGATTGATGGCTAAAGCATGTGTTGCTGACACATAGTGTTTATGCAAAGCTAGGATTTAAAGACATGCATTGGTGAAGATCAAGTTCACACAATCTTACCTGCAATAAATTATGAGCTATTACTATTACAGCTGGGGCTTTAGGTAAGGCCACACATGTCAAAACTCAACATGTCAATCAAAAAGGAACAACTTCTAAAATAATGGTCATTTTTATTACCAGTCTATGGGATTTATAATCGTATTTATGAACTACTGTGGCTTAAACACAGATATTTGAAGTGTAATAGGCACCAATATATGTTTGTAACTAACTGTGGATTTTTTAGAGTAACCCTTGGTATTCTGCTACCACTGATGTATAGGCTTTTCTAACAGTTGATAGTTATCAAAAGACTTGGCCACCATTTGTTTTGCCAAGTCCCTGAGTATTTGTTTCCTGTTCTGTCCACATAATTCCTAAACATGATGAGTTTTTGTTACATGGTTGTTGTTGTTTGTGGAATCTAACATGCAAGCCAGCCTGTCCAGCTCAAAGGGGGCTAACCAATGCATAAACTGTTTTGACACAAAATCCAATGTTTTCTGTTAGCTAAATTAGTCTCATTGCTCCACTGAAATAATAGAGAGAGAACATTGGACACCAAACATCTAATGGCTGATCACCTACATGGTAGGTGTACCTACAGGATGTAGATATGGATAGATGTGTGTATGTTTTGACCAAGAGTAGGTTACAATCTTTTTTTTCATCATTCATTTTCAGATTACCCTCAAAGCAAGCAGCCAGTTTATTAAGCATTAAAGCTTAAAACTGTTCAGAAAAGTAATGAAAAGCTTTGATTTTTGGAATGAAGTTGAGTAAATACATATCAGTTGTCATGGAAATGGACCCTCGATAATGAGAAACAGGGAAAAGTGGACAAAGACAAAAAGGCCAGACTTTGTTCCTGTGGATTGGTTTCCAGTCCCTTAATCTCAGCACAGAGCGAACACCAAAGACCAAAAAAGCCACCTACATTTGGTGTGAGGTGGGTGTAGTCTAGACAGGGTGAGTTTTGTTGAAAAGGCTGAGCAGAAATGGCCTTTGCTTTCTAAGGTCTTGCTCTCACCCCTCAGACACCTGTTCAATTGTGCACTAATTCTCTTTGATTTTATGGAAGCAGTGCATTAGAAGGATGCTGAACTGGATTACACTGTGCATTATGCTCGTCTTTCTCGCTCCCTCTCCTCTCTGACTCTAATTAAAGCTTTGCCCATTGCAGCCTGATGTTAATTCGCAGGTGTCCACATGGGCTGCGTCTCCATAGTGACAGCGAGGTATCCCATTAATCCCCAACATTTTTATCGATGCTGATTAATCTGGACCACAAACAATGTTGCGGTTTCTGGTGAGTGAAGGGGTGTGGGGAACAGAGGGGATTGAAAAGATTGGACTGCAATTTGAGGGCATTCATTTGGAAAGCTTCCTGTATTTGAATACTGTATTCTTCTCCGATTCTGTAACAGGTTCCAATTCCAGTCAAACCTGCCAAAAGTCTTGTCAAGTTCAGGATTCCAGAAGATTGCAGAGAAGAAATGCAATGGTGAGACAATGAGACACAAGGCATGGAATGGTAATGTCGAAACCTGTCAAAAGCGACAAGCAAAGGTGCGATTCTCTAAAATGTGTAAAAGAAAAGTCTCATTTCTGTATTTCCAAACTTCCACCCATGTTTCTGCTACCACCACAGAGTCTTGCCCCTTTGGCCTTCTGAAATGTCATACTTGACTATTTCAGGATAAGCACATGAGATGACATTTTAAATGGCAATCCCCAGTCTTAAACTCTCCATTAATTTTCCTCCATCACAATAACTGGACAAAAGCATAGACACTGCAATGATGCCTAATGATGGCTAAAGTGATCCCCAAACAGGATGGGATCCCCTATACAGACAATCTCATATATGCACAATTAGGGCATCAATACTGCATTTTAATCATACTTTAACACCCTATAGCCTACATTATTACATGTAGTAGGGTTTCTTTCTAGGGGACCATGTGTTTGTATATGTAATAATATGCACAACAAACAACAGCACATATGAAGGTCTAGGGGGAGACACTATATGTGGACACCCCTTCTAATAAATGTATTCACCTTTGAGTTGCACCCATTGTTGACACTCACATAGCTTGTCTAATTCCTGCAGAGAAGTACTCCAGTAGAATAGGATCTATTGGTACCATGCTTAATGTCAGGAGTGGGCTAGAGGGATACAAAGCCCCAAGACATTAAGCTGTGTTCTCTGGAATGATGGTGCTCCAGCCAGTATTTGTGGAATGAGTTGTGTAGTTGAGGATGGAGTGGGGTGGTGATCATCCAACATCCTCACTAACATTCTTGTCCCCGAATGCAGTCAGATCCTCAAAGGAATGCACCCAAATCCAGCGTCCCAACACTTTTGTCCGTATAGTGTATTCCTAACATTTTGTAGGACAAATGGTGGGCTGTGAAAATGTGAGTGTCTTTAATAACCCAGCCAATCATTGTTCTGTATCACCCACACAGAGAATCTTTGGATTGTTCAGCAATGTTTCTAAAAGGTTCCAAGTAAATTAACCCACAACATTTGTCAGGATCAGGCAGATGGAACAGATGACTAGGGAGTGGAGGTAAATGCTGGGGTTGAGGATTTAATGAAAAAAAACACGAAGTACAAAACAAGTAAATGACTGACAGAAACTAAACAAGACAGAAAACAATCCAGAATGGAAACAAACCAACAGTAGCTCCACTGAAAGCTGGAAACAAAGCAAGAGAGGGATAAGCAGCAACAAAAACAAAAGGACTGACAAAGACAGCCTGAGACAAGGGGTCTTAAATAGAACACAACATTGACCACACCTGGGACATGATAACAAAGGGGCAGGGTTACAAATGAGACACAGCTGCGAATGGGCGGAGCAAGGGAGGAGACAGAACCAAAACAAAAAACTAGCACAAGACGGGAAGACCAAGGTGAACCACCACAGATATCACAGAGCAGCCTCAAAGATCTTGTAGAGCAAGCTTGATCTTTGAGATCTTTGGTTACACAGCATACCAGTATATGCTGGTAGCTAGTTCGAATGTTTTGGTTCATTAGTGTGCTCTCTTAGTCTCTTTGCATTGTCAGTGTTGGATGTGCTCTTTATGAACTACCAGCTTATAGATTTCTCACCAAGTAATTGTTCCTACGTGTGTGAACTCATGAATTAGGTCTCAGAGAGAGAAAGTAGTGAAAGTAGAAATTTTAAAATATGGATTTCAACCCACAGCTAAGAATCATGAGAGCATTATCCACAGAAGGTTAGTCCAATTCCATCATGTACCAGCCTAGGAGCCTTTCCCCCGGGGTTTTCTCTCAAGCTCAAAAGCCTGTTAACAGCCACTGCTCAAACCGTGACAACACCAGTCACTGCGTGAAAGAAATAGTGCTATCAAATATGATGGAATGCCTGTTGCATTGTCCTGAGGATAAATTCTGAAACATCAGAAGCAAATTCTGCAATACAACTCACACTTAGGCCTGATTTTCATTTCATTGATTTGATCATAATATATTATATTTAGTCTATTCAGAGACCTTATCTTTTCCCATAAACAAAAAAATCTATTTCAATTGTTTAAGTTCAACTGGATAGAGTTCCCTTGTGCCGACACAACAGATCTGATGATTTGGACTATGAATTACACAAGACCTCTGAAGGTGTCCTGTGGTATATGGTATCAAGATGTTAGCAGATCATTTAAGTCTTATAAGTTGTGCAGTGTGGCCTCCATAGATTGCGTCAGTATGGCTTAGATATTCATGACCCTAATGCCAGTTCACTGAGTATCATTTCATGGAGCACTTGTGGTAAGTACTGAACACTGCATACTGGGAACACCCCACAACACCTGCCTGACATCTAGTTATAATGATTTGACTATTGCCAAAGCTACTTAGATCCTTATGCTTGTTCATTTTGCTGCTGTTAATGACTGTTTTAATGATTGCATTAATAAGTTCTAGTCCTGATATTGGATGGTTAGCTTGCCAAAAGTCATGGGACAGTACCTAGTATTATGTCCCATAACCTTTTCAAAGTTCCATGGGAGCTAAAGAATGCTATACTGGCCTGCAAAATATGTATGTGGGACTCCTGTATCAAATATGAATGTGATTTCTGCGTTCTGCGTCCACCCACTGTACTGTCCACCGTGGGTGGTAATGCCTTCTATGATATATTCCAAGTACACTCCTGACACTGTGGATTGAGGAATGTTAAATGTCCGCAAATGAAATGTCCCATCCATGTTTCATGCCTTACTCAGAAGTCATCTCAACTTACACAAGTGTAGGCGTTCCCAAACCTTCCCCTGATGTAAGACCACTTCATGAAACTCTGTGTATATCCCCCTGATATACATACTGATATCCCCTGACTTTTTCCTGTCAGTGTAATAACTGAAATAAGAAAAACACTTGGTGGATACACCAGGAGTGCTGAGTTCTCTAATCTAAGGTGGCCAGTACATGTTTGTGAGAACATCAGCAGCTTCTGTTTCGGATAAATATGTCTTGATCATGCAGTATGTTTGGGTCAATATCTTGCTGTAATATGACTTTCTTTCTTTTCCCGAGGTTATTATATCACATATTAAAACGTGTACTCATGTTGCCATCAATCAAAAACAAATCACCAGCTCTAGATGCTTAAATCATTGCATCCTATATCATGTTGCCTTTTCATAAAGAAGCATTTTAGTACTGTTTAATCACCATTTAACAGAAGGAATCCAGAAACCAACCTTTCTGAAAAGTACTGAACTTCCCGTGATTTGCCATATGTTTTCTTCTTCTTCCTGTTATCATCAGGGACACACATCCTCTGGTTGCCATGGGAACCTGTGTCACTCTGGTTCTGATTGCACAGTCAGTGCCTCCAGGTTCAATACTTGGAGCTGGGGAGTGGACCTGTGATCAGTGGAGCGGACTACTGCAATGGAGTCTTGGGGAATTAGATGTTGCCGGCAGTCTGGGGAGGCCAGCGTTGGAACACTGTTGAAAGACACTGATGAGTGGCATAATCACAGAAAATGTGATGCAAAATCTCCAATTAATTGACACGGTTTCAAGCTTTTTGCACTGGAGACTATGAAATGTGTCTTTGTTTTCAGTTCCTTAATCAGTCAGGATTTTAGAGGCAATTTTATTTTGGCCAGGAATGTCATTGGTAATCCTAAAATTGAAAACTGAAATACATATCAAAGGTAATTGTTGAAGACATGCTTTATTATCCCATTAAAGAGAATACCTAGACAAAGAGCAGGACGTCTGAAATAATGTGCTTTTTTACAAATCAATCCAAAGTTTCATTATTTGAAACATGTTTGACAAAACCAAACATAGCTTTTGAGATCAAGAATCCACAACTGTGAAGCATGGAGGTGGAAATATCATGGTTTGGGACTATGTTGGTGCAGCAGGCCCTGGAGAGCTCACCATCATAGATATAATTATATAGATATAATTGATATAATTTAATCCAATTGAGGAATGTCCACATGTTTAAATATGTTAAAAAGTCAAAGGTGTTCACTGGGTGCCCGTTATGGCTCTCTCCATACATACAGCCATTTGAAAATGTAGGCATGTTGATATGACTGTATGTATGGAAAGAGCAATAACTAGCACTGGATGACTGCTATGTTAAGGTTACCATTGAGAGTAAGTTCATATAAAGGTTTCATTTTAATAAGTCTAGATCATTTTTATTGGTCCACTCCTCATGAAACACACCGTGTGAAAAGCAACTGGCATTATCCATTGTGATGACATGATTATGTTATTTCATATATACAGGATAAAGTGTCACATTGTCATAATGTCAGCATTGTGCATTTTTGTGTTCGACTACATATAGTAAGACAAACAAGTCTATAATAACATGCCATATTGGACTGTATAGCATAAAGCCTACTGGACCCAGCACAGCTCATTCGGCATGATTGGTCCAAGCTTCTCTCCCAAGTTCATTCCTCCACACGATGGACAGACAGAACCCCTTCTCCCTGCTCCCCAACTCAGCAGTTGCCATAGCAATCCCCTGGCCAATAATAGCCCCTACATTTGCACCCTGAAGCCAAGAGAGGCAGATGAAAATGCACTCCCCCACACCTTCCCCCTGGCATGCCTCATTCTGACAGAGAGATTATACTCTAATGTCCCTCACTCGCCCAGAATGGACTCCAGAATATAAATGTATTACCTGGATGGATAATGTTATGCAGGCCCTGTTTGAACAGATCTGTGTCCAGTCATGGGATTTTAGAATAGGAAATCTGTCCAAGAAAGAGGAATTACGTCCGTCAATCTTGGGCAGTCTCTGAAGTGAGACTGAACTGAGTTCTGAAATGCACAGACGTTTATGGCCCGTCAGTAAAGCTAATGCTCCTACAGGCAAATGAAGACAAATCACCACCAGTTAGTAATATGCAAATGCAATCATGCCAACTGGTGCCTAGTACCATCTTTTTCTTTAAGCATTGCTAGCATGTTGGGTCCATTTATTCATTTAATGTTTTTTTTACAAAGATATTTTGTAAGTAACTGTTCATAATAAGGACATTTAATATTTTTGATGTTTAATGATGACATAGAAACCTCAGCAACTAACTCGAATATCAGCATTTTCTGATAACCCAGACACATGAATGGGATAATGATGATGAGAACTGGACCCTGGAGTGAGTCCAGCTTTTTGAGATCAGTGGCAGCTTCTTTGTATGATGCGTCTGTTTGCTTTTTCTGAATAAGAGCTTCTCGATCAGCTCCACATCCTTTAAGATCCACAGTGTTGAGTCTTCTCACAGTGTATGGACACAAACACCTGTAGATGTTTTCAGATTCACCATGACAGGAGAACTTGATTTTATCCTTTCTGTCAAAGATGAAAGTGTTTATTGTATGGGGGCACTTTTTGGTGGTTTGCCAGGTCTTGCATGGTTGAATGTAAGGGTACAGATTTGGATATGGGCTGTAGGGACATATCCCTACCAACATGGGAGGCAAGAATAATAGAACTTGTTCACATCATCTTTAAAATCATATTAGATCATTCTGATGTGAACCTCTTACCAGAGGTTGCATCTCCAAGACAGTGTTTAAGCCTGTTAGTATTTGATTAGCTGAAAGGGAAGGGGCCATCTAAATGCTCATGTCACAAATGTAAACCTAAACAAGGAGCTAAGTGTCTTAGTCAAGGGCACATCACTCATGTCCTGCCAGTTCAGAGAATTGAACCAGCAACATTCCAGTGACAAGGCTGGCTCACTAAGCACCAGGCCATGCCTGCCCTTAATCTTTGAGAGTAGACTTTGAGATTACTTATACCTTTTACCCTACTGTTGATCTCACATCTTTTTTTTCCCCAGACTTCTGGGAAAAAAAGTTTTTCCCCAAACTTCAGGAGTTTTAAATCACACAAAATATCTAAGAATATGCTTTATATTAAAATAATTTGCTCATATTCAGAGTATTTTTTATCCTTTACTTCTCTATGAATCATACCTCCCTTTACAAAAACTAAATATAAATATATGTATCTATATCTACACATCTACAGCTCAAACAGATGAGAGATTGATAGAGTGAGAGTGACAGAGTGAGAGAATGATGGTAGGCTAACAAATGCCCAAATATCAATGTACATTGTCACTGTCATGCAAAAATATAGTATTTCCAAAACAATCAGTCAACAATATGGTCAGTCAGTCAATCAGTCATTGTCTTATCTTCATCTTGAATAGGGTCACAGTGAATCCAGAGCCTACCTTCAATCATGGGGCCCAAGGCAGGAATACCCCCTCCATCCCAGAGTACCACACACAATTTAGCATTGCCAATTCACCTGCCAGACGGGAGGAAACCTGGTGGACCCACATGGAAGATCACACCAAACTCCTCACAGACAGTGACCCGAGTGGGGATCAAATCCACAACCCCAGGCCCCTGGAGCTGTGTGACAGAGGTTACCTTGCTGACACCTCAAACAACAACCCTTGTTTCTTTCTTCACAGAACAAACCCAGTCCAATTTTCTCTGTATGTTTTGGATACTGTTAACTCTAGTTTTGAAAACTCCAATTTTTTCACTTTCTTTTGAATTTCTCATTCTAGTGTCTTACATGTAATCTCCTAATCCCTGAACCTTGATCATGACCTCATTAAATTAACAGTTTTCATTTTGTTGCTCCTTAAGTCTGCTTTTCTCTGGCTTTGTACACACACACACACACACACACACACTCTCTCTCACAGGCACTCACACACTCATACACACACACACACACACAGACACACACACACACACACACACACACACACACACACACACACACACACACACACACTCACAAACACTCTGTCACACACACAGAGAGACACACACACTCACACCCACACACAGATGCATACATGAGGAAACATTCTTCGCTGTAGGCACAGATGTCAGGCTGTTCATATTTCTCCCTTTTGCTTCCTGCATACTGAGAACACCACAATAAATCAATCGCCAAATAGAGAGAGAGAGAGAGAGAGAGAGAGAGAGTGGAGTGGAGTGGAGAGAAATGTGATATGACAAGAGCAGAAGAACAGTACAGCCTCCCCGCTGCCTGTCGAGGCTGAACATACACCAGACAGCAAGTCCAGCTCACGTCAAAGCATCTTTCCCCACTGAAAATCAACATGAAACAGAGGACTGTCAGAAGAACAAGCCATTTGAAGTCTCTCCTCCAGAGAATAATAGAAAGTGCCTTATTTATACCAATAAATATTGATAAATATTAGTAACAAACCTAAATATAGATCATGAATGTAGATTTTAAATGCTGTTGGACAGAAAAACATAAACTAAACATGAAACAACCTACATTTTCTAGCCATTGTTTTTAGTTGTTCTCCCATTCACATTGATTATTCTCAGGGCTAACATTTTGACAAATGCCTAAATTGGGGGAAAATGTGAATCCACCCATGCAAGAATTCCACAGTCCAGTAAGAAACTAGACTCATCTTCCTGCATTTCTACTTCCTGCAATCTACCTCTGTCCAGGATTTAATGTAAGTTGCCCTGGATAACATTGTGAAATATTATAAACAAACAGAACCTTTATGAAGCTTATTGAGTTAGAACAAGGGCTATCGGCTCATGAGTGTTTTGGAGCTATACTATTAGATAGTTGACAGAGATGGAAGATAAGTTGGGAGTGATAGGCTACCTTTGTTTAGAAAGTAATGCAAAAAAGATATCCACATCTGTCCCGTGCATTGTAAAAAAAAAAATAAATGTGGAAAAAAATACAATCACACATCCACTAAATATACATTAATGGGCTGCTGGGGCCTCCAGTTTGAGAAACAGGGCCCTAATGCGTCTTTATTTGTATGTGCAATTGCAAATGACATACACTCAATGCTTCTAGTTACATTGTTGGATCATCTAGCTCCGAAAGGTTAACAAAAGGACAGGTGAGGCAAGTGTTATGCAGCTCATTTGGAACAACAGGTGTGCCACCCCACTTTCTCCCCCTCTCTCTGTTTGACTGTTGATCTTTAAGAACCCGGCAGCAGCCTGCAGTGACAGATGATCCAGTAGCTTAATCAGTTTACCAGCGAGCAGCAATCAGACTTCCTCTGCCACTTTTGATTGCCTTCACTCACAGGCACCAACCAGAAACTGCCTCAAATTTCCCCCTAGTGTGACTACACATGCCTTTCATACAGCCCCATAGAGCACTTCAACCTTTTTTGTAACTAATATGTGTGAATATGAAAAGGAAGTTTAAAAAAACTTGCACAGAAGGTTGGACACATACAAGTGTGTAGTTACACATTACTAACACATGAAATAATAGTGTAATTTTGGGGATGTACTCACTGTTACAGATGAATTACTGTGGTATAGTGTGTGTAAATATACTCATCATTTAAAAAAGGGCTGTGCCTCGAAGGAATTAACTGATTTGAATGCACAACTGCAATGGTCTTGTGCCAGACTGTCATGGAGTCACTCAGAATCTCAGCTGGTCATCTTCATTGCTGAGTCCCACTTTTGTCTTGGTGGAGACAATCGAATAATCTGTGTGGAGTGATTGTGGTCAGTACCACAGAAGGCCTGTCACGGTGTGGTTTCATACAATGCCAGACCTTTGGTCATCATTACAGGCACTTTGACAGCCCAAATTTATGGTAATGAGGTCCTGCAACCAGTGACCTGATCCTTTTCTGAACACACACTCCAGTGCACTATTCCAACAAGAGTTTCAAGAGCTTCCCTTGAAGACATGTTATCAATACTCGGCCCCACGACAAAATCTACAAGAACTGGGTTATAATATTCAAGCTGCATGAGAAGGATTATTCCAGGACACCATTAGGAACCTCTTCAACTACACTCTGAGTTGGTACACCCAACACATATACCAAGAGACACTAATTCTGTATGTGTAATTTATTGTTCTTCGTAAGCTTTATTTTCCTTCTGAATAGCATTGCAATCCGACGCTTTCTTCTGGGTGCATTTATTTGATGATCATTGTATATGTGATTTAACCTTTGATTTGATTTCTGTGATTACACTGGTGTAAGTCAACAGGTTTAACAGTATATTTTCTCTTATGTGATGATAATTCATTATGAGTGATTGTGATGTATTCAGAATAAGTAATGGGTAGGTTTGTTTATATCAACTAGTGTTTTGGCTTTTGAGATGCATTTGTGGAGTCAAAAGGCTGATAAGCCTTAGCTGTAAATTCATCACCACTGTTATTACATTGTTACTACAAATATATAACTACATCTTACACATCTGCAGCTGTAGCTGTGAGTACCAATAGTTACATTGTAATTACATGATTGTTAATATGTAACTACATGTTATTATAGCCATTTTACACAACGTGGGAACTAACAGTCATAGAACCTCAAGGGATTTCCTTGACCTAGCTGATTCTTAGCCAAGAAGCTATTTTTCTGTGAAGATGAGAGTGGTGAATAGTATGCTTTTATGTGTCTTTGCTGGCATTTGCCCCGAAGCGGTGCAAGAATTAACATCAATATGGACTATTCATTATGCATTCCTAGCAGGGTATTCAGAGACCCTTAATTGGATCCATGTACCTTTATTTTTATTACAATAACAGAAGCGCATAGGACAAAACTCACAAACTCTCACCACAACCTGCAGTTTTCCATTAACATCAGCAAATACATGAATATGTTCCAGTATTCATGCAGAAGTGTGGAGAGCATGCCACATACGAAGCACATCTACATCTCCAACATTTCAAGAGTTCACAGCTTCAAACACAGGGTCACCACAATAAAAATAGTATCCGTTCACATGAAGTACAAACACCAGAGAAGATAGCATCAAGCGTTTACAAACTGCAACAAACATCATGTGAATAAAACCATTTCTACATCAAGTATGTTGGATTGGCACTTTGAAAAACCTGTTAAAAAAAAAAACAGGAAGACTTGAGCGTCAGAGCGGCTCCAAAACAGGATATAATTTCTGAGAAAAACATTAAAAGGAAACACTGGCACTCTTTTTTTTTCTTTAAACACCTTAATAGCTCTGAATCACACAGCTCTTAAAAGGAATGAGAAGAAAGTAAGAAAAGGAAAAGTCCTAAAATCTATAAACCTTTTACCTCTTGTTTGATTAAGCAGCATTTCAGGACTTAATAACAAGGGATCATTTGCACTCTCTGCTGGCCTGATCATAGGCAAGGTCGTCTGGCCTTTCTTGCAGGTAGATTTTAATAAGGAATACAACTCTTACCACTGATATATTATCTACATTTACTACATCAAACAGTGATTAGAAACATGGGACTTTTTCTACTATTATCATAATACTTAAATAGTAAGAATGCATCAAGAAAGCACAAGACTCAGGCTGAAGTACTGCATTTGAAACTTGCATTAGCAAAGACATGATGGCGCTCTAATATTGCTTTTATGATTTACATTGTGTTTTGATTCGGCATAATACTTGGTTATTTATCATCATTGTCACACAAAACCTTCTACCTCTACTCTGTTAGAATGTTGTATGGACCAATACAAAATGTTTTTGTTTGTTTGTTAGTTTTTTGTTTTGTATTTTTTAGCAATGGCACAGAAGAACCATGTTTATTTACCTTAAAATGTGTAAACAACCTTAACATTCACTATTTAAAGAGCAATACCAGTGAAGTAAAAAACAGTCTGTTAGCTGGTTGTGTGTTCATCTGATAGTGTATGAATTGACACAAGAAGAATGTCTGCATGCCACTGAAAAAAGCCTCAGGATAAATCATGTCATTGTGGACAGGGGGTCCAGCCTAAAAACAATGTTGGACAAGGACCATAGTCATTATTCTAATGCCACAATAGCAAAGTTTGACACAACACCTGTAGCTAGTATACTAATGCTGCACTTACAACACTGGATGAGCCTGGTAGTCAGAGTGCTAATGCTGTAGTAGTGATGTTGGATGAGTCTGGTATCCAGTGTGCTATTGCTGCAGTAGTGTTACATTTTTGCCACACCAACCACACAATAGTGTTATTGGGAGAGATCCATAGCCAGCAGACTTACAGTTATGTTTGATGTAGCCAAAAGCAGGTGCCCTAATGCCACAGTAGCAATGTTGGACAGCCAGCATCCTAACTGTGTGATAGTGTTCTAGGGCGTGGCCCATAGCCAGCTGGTTGGGAAGTTGTGGTTGAAATAAATGTAACACATAGCAATCAATCTATATTTTTCAGAAAAGTCACTTAAACTACTACACGAACATGATCAATACTACCTAACGTAGCTAATATTGTGCTCTTTTGGTAGTGTCTTTGTGTAAAATGATCTGGCTTTTATGTCATGAAGACCATTGGCCATTACTGCAAAGGAGAGTGGGAAAAGGAGACAGGGCTAAAAGGCATCATTCATTCATTCATTCATTTTCCAAACCGCTTATTCCTGAATAGGGTCACGGGTGAGCCGGTGCCCAGCCGGCAACTCTGAGCGCAAGGGCGGGAAACAACCCTAGACAGGGCGCTAATCCATCGTAGGGCACACACATGCACACACACATCCACACACTAAGGGCCACTTTAGAGTCACCAATTCACCTATCATGCATGTCTTTGGACTGTGGGGGAAACCGGAGTACCCGGAGGAAACCCACGCGAACACGGGGAGAACATGCAAACTCCACACAGAGTTGCCCCACCCGGGGATCGAACCCAGGTCCTTCTTGCTGTGAGGCAACAGCGCTATCCACTGCGCCACCGTAAAAGGCATCATTTAAACCTTTAAACTGATATATATATATATATATATATGGTTCTTCTATAGCATCTTTGAAAAAAAAAACTCTGCCAAATATTTATTTTTAAGAGTATAAAAATGACTATTGTTCCTTTGATGTCCATTAAAAGAAGGTTTTGTTGGAGTTGGAAGTTGGAGATTTATGCACGACAGTGATGTCATATTAGAACCAGGAACTTAGCACATAGCAGGTCTTTGTATTTATAGTTCCTGAGAATTTGGATGTTTAAACCTAAAACTTAAAATCTATTGTTTTTTTTATTCTCAAATATTCAAACACTGAACTGACACTACTTGTCCATTAAAGAGCTCATTGAAGATAAAGAGTCTGTGACTAATTGCTCGTCATTATAATGACATACAATAAATATATTAAATGAAGATGATGTTCAGTCAGGCTGCTCAGGTTGACGCAGTCTGTGCTAACCATGACACACCATCCCCCTCTTCAGTAAGGCTTCTGGGTCTCACAATAAAAAAACTATTCACAAAGGTGAGTACACACACACACACACACACACACGCACGCACGCACGCCATCACATTTCCATATTTACGCCAACGTCTGGTAAGACACAGTGATGCAACATCTTCTGATGTTAGTTATTCATCATCCAAATTAGTCAGCAGATGCATCCAGGATCAAAGCTAACATTTGCACGCTGGGTCATTTTGCTAGTTCAAAGGATCAGGGCTGAAAAAAGTTTTTACTATCAAAAAGCAAATGTTCTTTCTGCATCAGTGTGCGCAACAAGCATAGGACATATATAGAACATAGAAAATATATTTAAATATATATATATATATAACATTAGATCCAACAGAATATTACTTTTATATCCACACTATATTGTGAACACAATAACCTGCTATGAGTACCAAGCTCTAGAGTGTTATGAATACATTTGCCCAATGAATGTACTACATAGTGCTACATGGAAACAGGCTTAGCTATTTACTTCAGAGTACATTAGTTGCCTTTTGAAAACAGTAAGTCCGCACAAGTCCTTACTCAGAGCTTTAAAGACCAGGCAAGAGCTTCCCCAGAGGGACCTCTCTCTCTCCAAGCAAGCTGTCCCTTTTCAGGCTAGTGCCCTTGTTCACCACTTTGATCTTCAGAGCCAGGGTTTTCACCTGTGCTGAGCTGACAGAGTCAAAGAAGAAATCTTCGTTGAAGACAGGATTGCGGCTGTTCTTGATGATATTGCTCCGCTGCTTCTGCAGCTTTCCGGGATTGAGGTAGAGCGATACGCAACAATTGATGCTCTTCATATCGAACATTTGGTCGTACAGGTCCTCAGCTGCCACAATCCGAATCCGCAGGCGTGCCGTGCCTGCATCATAGTCAGCACAGAGCCGGATGATGCCACCTTTGTGCAAGTTGACCATGTGCTCTCTTTGCTGTCTGTCTCTTCCATGCAAATGGTCCAAGGGACCACCACCAGAGGAGCAGTGAACCCGTCTGGGCACATTGGGGCTTGGCTCTGCTGAACTGCACTCATCTGTAGACAGTGAACTGTGCCGGGCGAATGTTCTCTTGGCCTTGACCACCTTGGCCTGGGTCTCATGGGTGAATATCTTGAGAAGGGAAGCTGAGCGTGACAACAAAGGGGAACTGAATGGGGATGATTCTGCAGAGGAACACGTATCACTCTCACCCCCACTGAAGTAACGATATGGGCTGATGTGAGAAGTGTTGAAATCCACCGGGTTCAGATGGCTGCCTTCCGTGCTGCTCTTGACCTGGGACTTACGCTGGGTGTTTGGTGAGGTAACTGGACTTGTGTGGTCACAGTGGAACAGGGATTCTTTCCGGCGAGTGTGGGGACTCTCCATTAGTGTGGCAAACCCATAGGAGGTCTGAGTCTTTGGGATATATGGTAGAGACATAGCCGTCTGGGACTGTGGATCAGCATTGGTATCACCAGCAACAACGTCGTCTGCACTTTCAATCTGAATGATGTGACGGTTGGCGGCCCTTAGAAGGTTCTTGGTGTCTCCGGCCAGCTTGCTGACCAGACGGGGACTCCGTGGGCTGCTGATGATCTTATTGCCGATGGTCTGCTCAGAGGTGGATGGCCGCAGACCTTCCTTGGGCTTGACATCTGGTGTTTCAGCCTCTGGTGGGCAGCTGACCAGTTTAGGGGGGATGAAAAAGTCAGGTATCTTGTCAGGGGTGAGGACATTGCTGTAGATAGGGGTTTTGTCTTGTTTGTCGCCTGCCTCTCCCTGACGGGATGAGTTGTTCTCCACTGAGCTCCGGATTTTATCCAGAACCCACATGATTCTTCTGTATGTGATGCAATGATGGGGAGGAGGGGCTTTCTATCTGTAAGATCAGGTGGCACAGATTATTAGCATACACATAGGACAGAGAATAACATAAGGAAGCCAGTCAACACTACTATTTTATTAACCCGAGCTGAACTCCATGACAACCACTGAATTAACCAAAACCGTCAGTGAATCTACTTGTGTCTGAGCTTTAACATAGAACTTTGTTCATGGTAAAATAGTGGCAACTATTTCAGCTTTCACGTCCAATACCAGACCCTGTATTGACCTCTCCGCCACTGGTAATGAATTGGAAGAATATGTTTTAGGCTAAAAAATGTAATACATTATCTCACAAAACAATGTCTCAGGTGTCAGGCAATGCATTCAGAGCCTTTTCATATATTAGCCTTCTGTGAGGGATTTAAACACAATGGACATCTAACTATCATCACTGCAGCAAACAATTCTGACTTTAACAGCACCTTTCATTGAACCATTTTGAATACATCTGAATACAGAATTTTTTAAATCCATGGAATTGTCCTTTTACAAAGGGAAGATTTCCCATAGGAACCTAATATGTAGGACTGAAACATGCCATTTCTTTGTCTCCATGGCTGAATGTTATTTATATGTGGAATAACTTAATTATTTCTACCCATCTGGCTTCACATTAGTGGCTGGATCACCTGTCAGGTACCATGAGGTTTTATTGAACTGGGAACATCTGCTCTTAGCTACAGTGCACCACCGAGCTGGAATTCTTTTTTATTAAACTTTTATTTTTGTATTGTTCTTATTTTTATTTTATTGTCATTCTAACTATTTTGGTTCATTTTCATTTTACACTTATTTTAATGATCAGTTTTATGGTATCTTTTTTGTGGTATTTATATATATATATATATATATATATATATATATATATATATATTGTATTCCTCCAAATTAAAAGTAGTTTTTCTTAGTTTTTCTTTAGTTTTTTTTTTCATTCTATTTTATGTTTATTGTCAAATTGTTTATTAAAGCCTTTTCATTTAATGTATCCCAATTAAATTTCATTCATATTTCCTGTTTTTATTCTCTTTGGGCTGTAAATGCTGCCTGCATTGGACATGAGTCTCTGACTGAGAATTAAGGCTGACTGACATCAGCTCAGTTCTGTATCCAAACTATTTAAAGTGATGATTTTAACCAGGAAAAAAGGAGATAAATAGTAGATCATTTAACAGCTATTTCAGGATTTTATCAGCTGTTTACTAAAACCAAGAATTTACCAGAAGAGTCGAGGTGTTTCTTATCTAAAGCACAGCTGAGTTTAGATGGGATTATTGTGGGAAGCAGCTCAGAGAACATGCAGCAACAGGCAGTTTGGAGAGAAAAGCATCACAAATCACTCACATTGACCAACTTCACAGAAAAGCTGCTAAAGACTTCATTACAACACATTTGTAAAGGTAAATGAACAGGACTGGAGTCCAGTCTGAGGAGAGAGGTTCAGCCCAGACACTAAGAACATTAATAGACAAATTATTCTTGAATTTTCTTCTCAGAACTTAATAGAACCTGTACGTGTTTCTATAATGATGTTTATTAGGAATAAAATATTTATCAAAGAATGGACAAAAATAGAAGATTTCACCACATTTTACACTGTAAACAGGGTTTTTATCAAGTACTTTTTTTAAACCCATCTGGTCAGTAAATGGACAGTAAACTGCAGCAACATAGAGCAGGAACAGCAGAAAAATCTGGTGTTTAAACCTGTTACATTAGAATAATTACTTACAGCGGTGCCTGGATGTGTTCTTCTGCTTCCACTCCTCAAGTTCTGCCTTCTAACGCTTCATTTTGTGTGTGTGTGTGTGTGTGTGTGTGTGTGTGTGTGTGTGTGTGTGTGTGTGTGTGTGTGTGTGTGTGTGTGNTTAAAAATTCAGATAATTGTATTCTATTTCAAAACATTTCCAGCCAAAAGTTTGTTAAAGATGTCAAAGTTTACCACAACTGTTTTACTGGGGTTTTATTGCAAATCTAAGCAACATAAATTCCACTTTCTATTCCATATGTCCCAGGTTTTCAAAATTCACTCATTTCCAACTGAACGAAATCCCAGTTTAAATGCCAAAGGAGCATTTCAGTGCATGCTTATTGGTCTGTCCATGTGTACATGGTTCATCTTCATGGAGACTTTGAGTTTGATCAGTGAGAGGAGGCAGGACTGATAACATCACTGACCCAAATAGTGGATCGCCATGAAAAACAAGAAGGGAGGAGGTGTTTGCTCTCTTTCTTTACTCACACAGTGTTAAAAGAGTGAGAGAGAGAGAGAGAGAGAGAGAGAGAGAGAGAGAGAGAGAGAGAGAGAGACCCAAATTCCGTCTCTCAGCCTCCACTGAGAAGCTCAGGGTGAAGCAGCCCCTTGTCCTTTTATAGTCTCCCACCTGCTGCACTGGCCAATCACAGCCCATCTTCATTACTGGAGCATGAACATGGGAAATAGCTGAGAAAAACACTTACTTAATTTGTATCTCTAAAACACAGCAATGATGAACACATAAACCCAGATTTTGGGTTGAATATGAGTAAATAAAGGACATGGAGATATTTGGGGTTTATAAAAATCCAGCTCAAGACTTTTGACAGTCTGGCCTTTGATAGTCAAGGCTGAAAAGCTGATCATCCAATTGAAAACTTAGAATGAGCTGGTAAGCCAGCTGGTTTAGCTGGTTAACCAATGTAGCATATGTTTTGTTTTGAGTTGATGATTGACCAGCTGGCCTATAAGAAGGACCAGCTACTAAATTGACCAAGCAAGTTGTCAAATTGGTCTTATTGGTTGACTGCCTTGGTCATACTTGTTAATGTGGTCATGTTGGTCATGCTTGAACCAATTAAACCATCATGTTCAGGCTGATACATACCTTATGTTGGTTAAAACCTAAGTTGGTCAACCAGCTTAATCAACATAGGGCATTTTCTTTATCTTATTAATCAGCTTTTCAATCATCTTGACCACCAGATGGTCTAAGACTATGTTAGACCATCTGAAACCAGATATCTGTCTAGAAAATATGGACATAAGTATTGGTACACCTACACATTACGTCAACTGGAGCTTTTATGACATCCCATTCTAAATCCATTGGCATTTCTATGGAGTCGCCTTCTAATAGCAGATTTAGAGCAGCAGAGCATTAGACACTTGTGTGCCTCAGCACTCAGTGACCACGCTCTGTAATTTTGCATGGTGAAACATGACATTTTATGAATGAATTGCTGTGATCCCTGCATGCTTCCACTTTTCAAAATGACCACTCTGTTGATACAGGAAAATGTAGAAGAGAGGAACTTTCCCAAATGGACTTGTTGCAATAGTGATATCTTATTACCCTGCCATGCTCGAATGCAGTGACCTCTTTAGAATGACTCATTCTTTCACAAATGTTTGTGCAATGACTGTTCAGTCTCTCCTTGATTAGAGCGTTGTTTGTTGCCAGAGTAATTCTATTAATCTAGGATATTTTTATACTGAAGTATAGAGGGAGAAAAAGACAGTGATGAAAAAAACAGTACAGTAAATCAAAATGTACTTGAGGTTGAACTTTCAATTGCTTGTCAATCTGCTCTTCTCTAGCCATTGGTTGCCCTGGAGACCAGGCCATATCTATGGTAACAAATAGACTTTTACAGGTGGGGGGAAAAAGAAAAAAAGGTTCAGAAGAGTTCAGCTGAAATAAAGGAGGTTCCAGTAGTATCAAATGCACACAAAAAAAACCTGTCCAATGACTTTCCCTCTAACAAATCTTAACAGACTGCAATACATCCATTTACAAAGTATAGAAATAACAAGACTATGACCTGTGGAGTTAATAAAACCTTAGTGTAAGTTATGTAGACATTTTAAATGTATAAAGCACTGTGCCTCAACCCTGGTTCAAGAGTTTTCTGCGCTCCCATCACACCTGATTCAGCTCATTAAGGTGCCCTTCAGTGTTATATGTGGTGTGTTCAAACTAAAACATACAGGGTTGGAGTGCCTTCAGGACTAGAGTTGAGAGACAGTGGTAAAAAGAACCTTCGACTGATGTAATTATTAATTATTGATTGATTATTATTTATCAGGGTCAGAAACTCTTTATTTCACCAGGTTTGTACTCATACAAGGATTTTTTTCTTCATGAGATCACATATGTATGACATGTAACAAGCACATAGACTACAAACAAGTGTTACACTAAGATAAATAGTATAATAAAATAATATAAATACAAATAATTAAATCGGGAATAGAGAAAATGTTAGTTACCAATCAGACAACTGTTTTCAAGAGGATTTAAGCATGAGGAACCTCTGGATTCTAGCCTTGTCTACTAGTTAAAGATATCTAAGTGAACAGCAAAGCACTTTTGCAGCACTTTTCGCTCTGGATAAGGGCGTCTGCTAAATGCCATAAATGTAAATGTAGAAGTGGTTATGTGTACATGGATATACTGTACATATGTACAGTAGAAGTATGTTATAGAGCTACATATACAGAATGGTACAGACAGTGCAAATGAGCAATGTACTGAGAGTCAGTGCAGTGAATGAGATCAGTTTGGGTTCCAGGAAACAATTACACTTAATTTAAAGTGCAATATGACCACTGTAGTGACCCTTGCGGCTGAGGATAGCTACAGCTCTGGGGTAGAAGCTTTTGGCATGTCAGGTTGTGCTGGTCTTGATGGACCTGAGCCTTCAACCAAAGGAAATTGTCTGGAAGAGGTGATGTCCAGGATGAGAGGGGTCAGCTGTAATTTTGCTAGCATGCTTCTTCACCCTACTGGGGTAGTTGCCCTTGCATCTGATGTCCACCACCATTTCTACTGTCGTATGTGTGTTGAACAGGAGGTAATTGCTGCTGCACCAGATCTGTTCAACATCCTTTCTGTAGGTAAACTCATCAACATTGGTTATGAGGTTCACCACAGTGGTACCATCTGCGAACTCCAGGATTTTCAGTCATTGGTGTAGAGACTAAGAGAAGGGGTGAGAGCACCCAGCCTGGTGGTACTCCTGTACTGAGGGTCCAGAGGTCTGATGTATGTTTTCTCAGCTACACCTGCTGTCTACTGTAGTAGACACGGGGTATAGTATTGAAATATATGTCCACCATTGTACAACAAGTGCTCTCTGACTTTGTCTTTCGCGACAATAGTGGATCCATTCTTGGTGCTATATAAAACTATATTTTAAAAGGATCTTATTTCTGACATAAAGGTTTTTTTCTTTTTTCTCTTTTTTAATATTTCATAATAAAGTATCCTATTATGTGTTCTAATACTATGTCTTTCTCTGAAATGCAGTAAAAGAAGACTCTCTAAAGAATGGGAGGGGACCAAGAGCTGGCATCCAGTACACTTTACACAGTACACAGATTTCTCTGCTCCAACACACCAACTAAACCTTGTAATTAACAGATAAGTGGAATTAGATGTGCTTGGGCAGCAAAAGTACAAAACCACAGAGAAATCCGACCCTCCAGGACTGGAGTTCCCCACCCCTGCACTAAAGGAACATATGATGAACCCCTAAATCCAGTTATTCATAAACTGGAGAAACATTGCAGTGGAGTTCATGGAATTAAAGCCCAATCAATGTGTATTACAATACATCTTTTGACCGTGAAGTTTCTCAGTAAGACTGCTCAGGTCCCTCTGTTATTTACTATAATCTTATTAACAAGAAACAGATCCTAGATCAGCACTCCTACTCTGCAGCTTTATTTTTTCTAAACTCAGAGCTCACGGTTTCCTTCCATAGTCAGTGTAAGTAGGACAATATAATTATGGATGAATTATGACCACTCCTTAAGGTCTGAATTAGCAGATAGGGTAATTTCAGTACATTCAGAAACAGCCGTGGAGAAGATAGGATTCAAAGTCAAAAGTCCAGAGAAACAAATTACTGGCCTCATTCTCAAAACAGCCTGTATGACATCTAGTCCTTAAGGTTTTTGTTAGAACTGTGAGTCACACTAAATGATCTAATAGTGGATACTTTGAGTGTAGCCTGGGTTAGAATAACCAGAAAGGTCTGAAGCCTATTACACACACTGCACACTGTGGAGGAGAATTAACCATCTATTCTGAGAAGGAATGGCACAAAAGATGAAAGTTCTCATAGCAAAATGTCAGGAGACCTTTCACCGCCATGCACGTCTTCACGTCTATTTCAAGTTCTCAATGCAAAGGACAACAAAACTGGAACAAGAATAATTAGTGAAATAAACCTGACCTGATCAAATTACGCTGAGACTGGTGTCGGTGAAATGTACAAAAAAAAAAAAAAGAGAGGGGAGAAGATTCTGGTGTTCCAGTGAGTAAACGTATGCTGCCTGAAAGCATGACTAAATTGACTCCAAAGATTTAGGAGCCTGAATAAAAAAGCCAAACCATTTATTTCACAGTTGAGTTTACTGTTGCACTTTATTTCCCCCCACTGGTTTCCTTGGAAACTGGCTCACATTTACCTTGTCATGTAGCTTTAAGCCCCCCCACCCTAGTCTGCTCACCCCTTAAGATCTAAGTATTCCTATTCAACTGAAGAACCAGAACCAGAAGGCTTGTCCACAAAACTGCAACAGAAAAGTTCTTAATTCTCCATTTGCTGGACTAATCATATTGACCCTTAACAGACCCTTAGATGAAGCACAGAAGGGGCCTGTTTTCTCCAAAAACATGAGTGTTCTTGTATGGTAAGAACTGATAAGCAACTCCAGTCTGATGTTCTTCTACAGTCTCATGGTGTTCTGTCAACCTGTTCAAATAAACTTGGGACCAACCTCCACATGTTTCTCAAGCCTGGTCCTGAAGACCCCTTGGCCTGCAGATTTGAATGCTTTTCCTGCTCCCAACACACCTGATTCAACTAATCAGCACGTTCACAGGTGCAGTGGGTGTGATAACCAGGTAAACCACTAAAATGTGAAGGGCAGGGGGTCTCAAGGACAGGTTAGGAACACTGCAGTGGACTATAGTGTACTAGTGAGGTACATGGGAGGTATGTGTATTGAAACCAATGAGTTGTTTACTATTTGTAATGAGGGGCATGGCATTGTGGGCATCACCACTGTCTCACATGCATGCCAAAGTTCCTACTTCCAAGTGAGGAAGGAATGCTGCTGTACCAAAAAGAGTTCTTCACATGACACAACTTCCCCAAAAGTGTCCAGGGTAATAAATCTCAGGAATGCAGCCATCCAGATCATATGTGGCTCACATGGGTACAATGTAGGCTAAGTTGATGCTAGGTGGGCAAAGGCTCTGAGTGGGTCTGTACATGCCGTTACTGGGGACCAGTTGGGCTGTCCAAATGGGCCCTATGGTTATAGTCCACCTTAGTCTTGCATAGGTCCCATCTATGCCCCATCTGCAATGTGCAACCCAGAGACCTATGTTTAACCCCTCCTGGTCTCATTAAGGTCCCCAGTAGGCATGCCTACGTGCGGCCAACACGGAACCCAAGGACTAATCCTTCAGGTACCCAGTGGGGCTACCCATGCAGGCCCCACATGGACATTCCATAGAACTGTTTTAGACAGTAAAATATTCTCACCTCACCTATAGATTACATGCAGTTCATCTTAACAACATTCTATACCTGTTCATCATACAACTGAGGATGTGTCGCCACCTGGTGTTCTTCTTTTGACTTTCAGGCATAATGTGAATTTGGCAGTAGCTCATGATGAATAGACCAAAAGAAATGCTCCAAAATAAATGGGAATTAAATCTTTTCACATTGACAGTAATGTTTTTTTCCTGCTCCTCCAAATTTGGGAAGCTCCCATTCCACCACATCCCAATGGCTTTTTAATAGAGTCAGATCCAGGGGCTGGGATATCCGTTCATTGCCATGTTTAGGAAACCAGTTTGAGGTCACTTTTCTTGATTGTAAAGTCATTTGGTTTAAGGCCAGCAGAAGGTATCAATTATGAGACATCTAATTAAAATCAGTCATCAGTAACCAGTGTGTTTCAGTTAATAACTAGCCTACATTTGGCCACCACCATCCATTCTGCAGCTTAATTTTGTCAAACCAAACATGGTAGCACAGAGATTGTCATGTAGAGAAGACAAAGGTGAGAAAAAGGTTTGTGGACGCCCATCAATCTGGTAAAGGTTACAATTTACAATTACAATTATAATACAAATCAATACTAAGCCCCTAGGGATTCAATATACCTGGACAGATTCAAAATGTTAGGCCCAGGACAATGATAGAGTGATATTACAGGATTTTACATGAATAGGTTTCTTAGTGTTACATAGTTCTTACTAGTATAGTCCTGTCTGGTTCTCTAGTCACATAGTGCAGTAAGCAGCATGCCCATCCCAGAACAATGATAGAGATGTAATTCCCTTTATTACAGGACAATGGAGCTTCAATCTGATTTTGAAATAATAATGTTAAAGTAGAAATGCTACATAAAGTTGTTTTAACTGGAAAGAATCCTGGTAAGGAAGAAGTATGAACAAGGATATGGCTAGTGTTTATAGCTGAAGCACAACTGGATTACACAACAAGACAATGACCCAAAGCACACTAGCATTCCACTTTTTATGGAAAAGCCCAAAAAACATTTTGACAAAACTGCAGGGCTTCTAGATGGAAATATTGTGGCCCTTTCTTTCATGGTCATCTCTACTAAACATTTTGTAAAATTGTAGAGCACAGCAGCCTAGGCTATGTTCGAGACTCTTAGAAAAGATAAAACAGCAGAGCTTATGTACAGTATATGTGACCATTTATTCTGCCAATCTGTAATTGTCCTGTAAATTAGTCCATCCAAGTAACTCAATTTCTCAACTATATGCACCTTAATTAGGCTATAATGAGCCACTCATGGGTTGTGTCTGAAATGTGACAAATGTAGTCTATATTTACATGACTTTGAGGCAGGAAGGCAACAAATTATGTCTGAATCGAAGATGGAAAAGTGTGACATTCATAATGCTATAACACACTTAATACCACCCCCCGGTGGTAAAGTCGACCAGTAGGGGCAAGCTGGGTGGAAGCTGGTTGAAGGTCAATAAAACATATTTGACTATTTGTGCTGGGAAAGTTGGTGAGGGGGGTGAAAGAAAAAAAAAAGTCTGCGGTGATAAAGACTTTTATTCAGGTTTTAAATAGAAAAAAAGACTGAAAGAAATACAGACAGGATAAATGAACAATAATGCACAAATGAATGAAGCCAACCTCATATCTCAAGAACAAACTTCTCGAGAAAGGGAGAACAGCAATTTATTTTTACAATATTGTGGTCTAGCAGTCACTGTGTTGAGGTCTCGAGTCCATGGCTGAACAAACATGCCAACAGGCCTCACAGGCTGTTACAGAGGAAGCTCATGTTAGCCCTTTTCTGGCTGCTGGTGGCAGTGGGAGCAGCTGGAGCTGGAGCGTGGAAGTAATAATTGGGATACAACTGGAGAAGAATGTTTTTCAGCATTTTCTTTGGACTGCAGCATTAGAACTTTGAGGCATATAAACAGCACAAAGCTTGATGTATAAACTTTTTTTTACTCACTACCCCAAGGGGTGGTTTTTTTGTTTCCACATATCATGATCCTGCTTCAGCTATGGGAAAAACAACCGTTTTAAGGAAAAATAACAGTCTGCACCATTTTCGACAACAAAGATTAGAGCTTTACATAAGCTTGTCCATCAAGCACAACCTTAAAATGTGAAATAGTGGTAAAAAGAAATCAGTGGGAGTTGAACACAATAAAACCAAATGAGTATCTTCAAATCTCTGAAATAAACTATATTAAAGTGGAGGCAAACGAACCTAAACGAACCATTTATAGTAGAAATAAGAATCGAGCAGCGTTCACATGTACGCTCCATCATCACAAATTAAATAATTAAGTAAATATAAAGCTCACTTGTGGGATGTAGAGTGCACTCACTTGCATATTGTCATTTGCACAAAAACCTGGTCATCCTTTTGACATTTTACACCTTTTAACATTTTGTGAATACAGCAGTCGAAATTTCACAATGAACGGACCAAGAAAAATGCCCCAAAATGACTTGGAAGGACCTCTTTTTAAATTAACTTCCACTCAAAGTTCAGAGGTTTTGAAGATGCAAGGTTTTTGTGCGACAGCAACAATATAGTCATTCATACACACGGACAGTCCAAATATCAAGATCTTATCAGCTGGGAGAAATGGATTTAAAATGTCATTAGAAAGAGAAACAGCCCTGAGTCTGTGGTACTGTATATTATGTCTGTAGCAGCATCACAGAGACTTGAATGCAGCAAACACACACACACACACTCATGCTGAAGGTCAAGGTTTTTTTTTGTTTTTTGTTTTTTTACAGAATGCTATACTCGGGTGGGGAAAAAACTGAACAAACTGAGAGAAAGGGGGGGTTGGACTGGGTTTAACAGGATATACAAAGAAAATGGCTCAGCTGGATCAATGACTTTTGTGCTCATCACAGAACCTTAAGTTAACAAAACAAACAAAATCTACTCCTCTATGGTGACTGCTGTTTGTATGCAAAAAAAAGCCCTCAAAACCAAAAAAGTAAAACATGTAATCTATATAAACCCAAACAAACCAAATTGGAGCCTTCTTTTTCTTCCTTAAACAGGTTTAAAAGCAAAGGACAGGGAATGAAGAGTTCAGTTCAAACACTGAGATGATGTCATGACTCCTCTGTGCCAGAGTCGTCATCATCGTAACAACAGTCCTCTTCCTCATCATTGTCCTCATCCAGTTCCTCATCATCATAATATTCCTCGTAGAAGAGCGTGGAGCTCTCGTCTGGTGGTGCAGTGCGGGTGCGGATGCAGTACTCAGCCAGAGTGGTGGGAACTTTAACTCCATCACGTTCAGCATCTGCTTTAGTGGCTAAAACCTGCTTCCTACAAAAGGGACAGAGAACGCGGCGAAAACACTGAAGTTACTCTGAAGTAGTTTCACATGTGTGTACTTGTATTCTTTTCCTGACACAAAGTTACACTTTCAAAATCACTGCAACATGAATAACAGTGGACTGCAGAGCGTGTTGTTCATTTGCAGCATAACCGTTTCATCGGATGAGACAAATTGACCAATAAAACAAATGTGTATCAAAAATATAAGCAAAATTCAGGTTTCATGAAAAGAGTGAATGTGTGCTGGGCTCCACAAAAGAAACTGTCTATTGGATGGTGACTGATGGATGGTAAGCTTTTTTATTTACTGCTTTAGGTGCGAATAAGTGCTTCTAACTAACCTGATGATGTCGGCATACTCCCGATCTCGGCCCTTGCTGTCCCTCCACTTGCGGTACATAACTGAAGCATCTACGTTGGCTGGGGAGAATGTGTTGGGCTCGTTGAGCAGAGAAATCACACTCAATAAGATAGTCCTGCCAAAGAATTTACATGTAGCATCAGCTTTTGATGTCACTTGGTGACCTAGCATGAATGTAACCATTTTAACAGCACTTATGACTGATAACTCAAAACATCAGCAGCAGAGCAGATCTGTGACAAAATCCTTCATGTTAATGGAATATAGAGCTCCATTTAAATGTAAACATAATGAACTGGAAAATTACTCTGGTGTTAAAAGAGAAAACAGTATTACAACTATTACATGAGTAAATTTAAGATGCTCTGGGACATAATGTTAACTGTAATCGTAAATGCCTTATAATGCAAGAATTGGTATTTTTTTGTTACAGGGGTCCCTCTACATTTGGAAAGTGGCATTCACACTTTGAGCCTCCACCCAAGAGAGAGATGTATAGGCATTTTTGAACAACTAATCGATACAGAACAGTCACCAAAAGTGAAGAAAGTGCATGGTCTGTGTTGGCAGAGTAATATTACAGGATTTTACATCAGTATGACTCAGGTTAACATTATGTGTTTCTCTCTAGTATTGTCCTGCCGGCTTTTCTAGAGTTACATAGTGCAGTTAGCAGAGTGCAGAGCAGCAATTACATAAATCCAATTCTCTTTATTACAGGACAATGGATCTTCAACATGATTATGTTAAAGTACAAATGCTACATAAATGTTGCTTTAACTGACTGGAAATTATCCTGAAATCCTGGTGAGAAGGAAATAGAAACTCTTGCAAGTGCAACTACTTTAACCTACACCAAAAAGTCATACTACAGCAAGTCAAGTCTTACCAAGCATCTGATTATCGATCATGGTGAGGCATTAATTAGAGGAGTCTCTCACAGAACTGATTCCATTATTAAACATATTTATAGGATATGTGAGTACCTGTGCAACAGTAAAGAAAGAAAGACAGGCATGTTAAGAGTGTGTGTGCTCTACCTGACATTTTGTGTGGGGTTCCACCTCTCTGAGGGCAGTTCTCCACTCTGGGGGTCATCTACTGGAGGGTGCAGGATGGAAATACACACATCTCCATTCTGAAATGAACATAGACACATATAAACATTCACACAAAATTAGGCATAATCTACAGCAACAAACAAAACCCTACAAAACCAAAATGATGTGAGCAGGTAGTATGTTAGCCTCTTAATAGAGTGAATATACGTACTTCATAGATGTTGGGGTGCCACATCTTGGTGAGGAACCTAAATGATGGAGGGGAGTATGGATAATCGATGGGGAATTTGATACGAGCCTGCAAACACAACAGAATAAATTCCATAGCATCAGAAATCACCATAAGCAGAGACATCAAAGAGTCTCGAGGCTGAAGTTAGCTGAGAATCTGAACTGATAGGCAGGCATGGTGAGAGTAATACACTGCATTACTTTGTAGTCTATAGTCCACTAATGTAAATAGTTCCACCACTCATATGCGAGGTGTGTTCAAAAAATATCCATCCTCATTTCATAAAAAATATTTATATTCAGATACAACAATCATGAAAGTTGTCCAGAAGATGACCATCCCCCCATAAGGACAGTAAGCCACAGAAGGTCATTGCTCATGAAGTTCTGATGGTGGTAGTCCACCGTGTTTCATCAAGTCCACACTCAACACAAAATCCAGCAGATTTTAGAGCACTTCATGCTTTCTTTTGCTGACTATTGGGAGATGCCAATTTCCTTTTCCAGCAGGTTTCAGCACCTGCCCACAGTGCCAAAACTACAATCAAACAGTTTGGTAAGCATAATAATATTACTGTGCTTGGCCAACCAGCTAATTCTCTGGACCTAAACACAGAGATGGAGTATTGTCAAGAGGAAAATGAGAAGCATCCAGCAATACAGACAAGCTGAAGACCAAGATCATTGCAACCTGGGCTTCAGTATCATCTCAGCAGAGGCACATGCTGATTGTCACCATGCCACACTGCAATGATGCAGTAATGTATGGTAGAGCACTCCCAACCAAGAACTGGGTGTATAATTGAACATGCGTGTCAGAGAGTTAAGACATGTACCTTTCCCTGTTTGATAATATCAGTATCATACCTTCAATCAAAGCAGAGCCTCGCATAAGCAAGTAACTGTGTTAGGCTACCTTTTGACCTCATACTTTACTGAAACCGCAGTCTCTCGCAGCCCAATAAACAACAAAAGAACCTTACCACATGAAGTGAACACACAAATGCAACCTATACCATTACTTGCAAGTGACACTGTGAACTGGTTACAATAATAAGGGTCTCAGAAAAGGACACCTGCTTTCCATGACACAAGCAGTGAGATACAATGATCTAGGGGAGAGCTGAGACAGACCAAGCAGAGACAAAACCACCAACACAGAATCAACAAACTACACAAATCACAAATATGTTGCCTCTGGCTATTCTGGCAGGGTACAGTAGGCTCTGATCTCAAGGTTCAGGACATTAGGGAACAGACACAAATAAAACCCTCAAATACAATGGATGGGTGATATGGACAAAAAAAAAATATATTTTACATAATATTCTGATATATTTTATATGTATATATCGAATATCGATATATATATATATTGTACGATATAAACGATATATGTTATGAAACATGAAAAATACAATGTGAAAAAATGAGAAAATTAGACTTTCATCGCTTTACTATATTTAAACATATTGTAATTTCATTTTAATTTCCATTTCTTCTTTATAAACACTGTTATAAAAGAGCTGAGAGAAGGGGGTGGGGCACAAAAAAAGTTTTTCCACAAGCTTGAAACAGAATGTTACTCTACAATTCGGTATGAACTATTGTCCCAGCCCATATACTATATATCCCAATATCAATAAAAAAAAATCAATATATCACCCACCCTACAAAACACATCAGACTAACCAAAGTCATTCAAGTTACAATTGTGTTTCACTTAGTGTTGTACAACACCTGACAGCCTGTGATGTGTAAACATTAGCATGCTTGATGTCCACACTTACCCAACAACCCATCCTCATATGATCCACCACGATTTCATGATTTGAAATAAAAATGACAGTCTGCAACATCAGTGAAACACTTGTTTATTTTCAATGGTATATTTAAACTTTAACATGTTTTATTACAAGTCATGTAAACACTAAGCAAAATGCAGGGCTCTTTTCTTCTCAAAACAGTAGCAGCCTTCAAATTATGCAATCACTGAGCTGTGGAGCATACCCTCTATTTACAATTCTCCACATTCTGCTGTTGGTTTTAGAATGGCGAAGATGTCAGCTGCTCACTTGCTAATAAAAACCCCAACTGTTTAAATGTTTATTCTTGATTTAAGAGTGTGGTGTTTGAAAAGTGTAGAGACTGGCCAGAAACAAACAAATCCAGTTCTGCACTTGTAACTCCTCAGAGAAAACGAGAGACAGTAAGATTCCTCCCTTCAGACCCTCCATCCCTCACACCCTCTGCAGTCTCTTCCATGGGAATGAAGTGAATTACAAGAATAAGAACAGACAGACATTTGGCCTTGTTTATGGTCTCATTTGCTCACTTCTGAGAACAGAAGCTTGGCATTCCATGCCTATGTTTGGTCTAAGGCTGTAAATGACTATTTTGTTTGTCGAAAACATCTAACAATTATTGAAATGGAAAACTGATTAATCAGATTATGAATCACTCAATTTCCAAACAATTTGTGTCAGCTTTTAAATTTAGCTTGATTTCTCATGCATTTGCTAACCAATGAAAGTAATAAAGAGGAAACCTTTAAAAAAAATCAAAAAGAAAGACAAAAAAACTTCTTTGGATCAGCAAAATATAAAGGGAACCAAATGTAAGTCATTTTAGGTTTCAATCTGGAAGTATTTTGTTTTACAGATACATTTGTTAGCAATTTATGTTGACATGGCCTGGCCACTGCTTGTGATATAACCAGATACAGAGGGGCAAAAAAGCATTTAGTCAGTTCTACTTAAAAAAATCCAGGAAATCACATTTATATATTATTTATATACATGTAGGATTTATAAAGAATGTATTTGTAAATTATGGTGCAAAATAAGTATTTGTTCAACAACAAACTTCAACTGAATACTTTGTAACATAGCCTTTTTTGGCAATGACAGAGGTCAAACATTTCCTGTAAGTCTTCACCAGGTTTGCACACACTGTAACTGGTACTTTGGCCCATTCCTCTAGATCTCCTCTAGAGCAGTGATGTTTTGGGGCTGTCACTGGGCAACACAGACTTTCAACTCCCTCCACAAACTTTCTATGGGGTCGAGATCTGGAGACTGGCTAGGCCACTCCAGGACCTTGAGATGCTTTTTACAGAGCCACTCCTTCATTGCCTGTGTGTTTGGGATCATTGTCATGCTGAAAGACAGCCACGTTCCATCGTCAGTGCCCTCACTGATGGAAAGAGGTTTTGGCTTAAAATCTTACGATACAGGGGAGACCATCAACGGCCTTGTACGTCTTCCAATTTCTTACAATTGCTCCCACAGTTGATTTATTCACGTCAACCTGTTTGCCTATTGTAGATTCACTCTTCCCAGCCTGGTACAGGTCTACACTTTTCTTCCTGGTGTCCTTTGACAGCTCTTTGGTCTTGGCCATAGTTGAGTTTGAAGTCTGACTGTCTGAGGCTGTAGACAGGTACAGTGGGGAAAATAAGTATTTAGTCAGTCACCAATTGTGCAAGTTCTCCCACTTAAAAAGATGAGAGAGGCCTGTAATTGACATCATAGGTAGACCTCAACTATGAGAGACAAAATGTGAAAAAAAATTGAGAAAATCATTTTGTCTGACTTTTAAAGAATTTATTTGCAAATAATGGTGGAAAATAAGTATTTGGTCACCTACAAACAAGCAAGATTTCTGGCTGTCACAGACCTGTAACTTCTTTTTTAAGAGGCTCCTCTTTCCCCCACTCATTACCTGTATTAATGGCACCTGTTTGAAGTCGTTAACAGTATAAAAGACACCTGCCCACAACCTCAAACGGTCACACTCCAAACTCCACTATGGTGAAGACGAAAGAGCTGTCGGAGGACACCAGAAACCGAATTGTAGACCTGCACCAGGCTGGGAAGACTGAATCTGCAATAGGCAAGCAGCTTGGTGTGAAGAAATCTACTGTGGGAGCAATAATTAGAAAATGGAAGACCTACAAGACCACTACTAATCTCCCTCGATCTGGGGCTCCACGCAAGATCTCAGCCCGTGGGGTCAAAATGATCACAAGAACGGTGAGGAAAAATCCCAGAACCACAAGGGGGGATCTAGTGAATGACCTGCAGAAAGCTGGGACCAACGTTACAAAGGCTACCATCAGCAACACACTACGACGCCAGGGACTCAGATCTTGCAGTGCCAGACGTGTCCCCCTGCTTAAGCCAGTCCATATCCAGGCACGTCTGAAGTTTGCTAGAGAGCATTTGGATGTTCCAGAAGAGTATTGGGAGAATGTCATATGGTCAGATGAAACCAAAGTAGAACTATTTGGTAAAAACACAACTCGTCGTGTTTGGAGGACAGTGAATGCGGAGTTGCATCCAAAGAACACCATACCAACTGTGAAGCATGGGGGTGGCAACATCATGCTTTGGGGCTGTTTCTCTGCAAAGGGACCAGGACGACTGGTCCGTGGACATGAAAGAATGAATGGGGCCATGTATTGTGAGATTTTGGGTGCAAACCTCCTTCCATCAGCAAGGGGAATGAAGAAGAAAACGTGGCTGGGTCTTTCAGCATGACAATGATCCCAAGCACACTGCCAGGGCAACAAAGGAGTGGCTTCGTAAGAAACATTTCAAAGTCCTGGAGTGGCCTAGCCAGTCTCCCGATCTCAACCCCATCGAAAACCTTTGGAGGGAGTTAAAAGTCCGTGTTGCCCGCCGACAGCCCCAAAACATCACTGCTCTAGAGGAGATCTGCATGGAGGAATGGGCCAACATACCAGCAACAGTGTGTGCCAACCTTGTGAAGACTTACAGAAAATGTTTGACCTCTGTCATTGCCAACAGAGGATATACAACAAAGTATTGAGATGAACTTTTGTTATTGACCAAATACTTATTTTCCACCATTATTTGCAAATAAATTCTTTAAAAGTCAGACAAAATGATTTTCTCAATTTTTTTTTCACATTTTGTCTCTCATAGTTGAGGTCTACCTATGATGTCAATTAACGGCCTCTCTCATCTTTTTAAGTGGGAGAACTTGCACAATTGGTGACTGACTAAATACTTATTTTCCCCACTGTAGGTGTCTTTTATGCTGATAATGAGGTCAAACAGGTGCCATTAATACAGGTAATAAGTAGAGGCCAGAAGAGCTTCTTAAAGTTGTTACAGGTCTGCGAGTGCCAGAAATCTTGCTTGTTTGTTGTTGACCAAATACTTATTTTTTGCACTATAATTTACAAATAAATTCTTTAAAAATCCTACAAGGTGATTTCCTGGATATTTATTTTCTCATATTGTCTCTCATAGTTGAAGTGTACCTATGATGAAAATTACAGACCTCTCTCATCTTTGTAAGTAGGAGAACTTGCACAATCAGTGGCTTACTACACATAGCTGACTGGCCATATTAGTTGAAGAGCAGGACCTTTCCTGTTACCAGAAAGCAGACTGGCTCTTTTTCGAAGGGCAGGGCTTCAGGGCAAGATGCCATGACTCTTTAGCATTACTAGAACTCCTATTCATACTTCATCCAGTGAAAAAGCTCCTCGTTTTTAACATCTCTGGACTGACTCATTTGAAGATTTCTCCTTTTAACACTCAGCATCCCACCCAGAGTTCCACGTTTCACACTAATGTAATTCTTCGCTCCACTCACACACCAGTATGAAATCACTGCAGAATTGTGGCTGTTGACTTATGGCTCCATTTATAAACAAGATCAATTCACAAGACAGAGAGCTGCTCAGTCTGTATGTTTTAACTGCAGATCACTGTAGAAAAATAATCGACAGTAAAAGTGTATTCCACAAGGTTATGGTTGCACTTTGGTGATTTATCCACAGTTCAGATTCTTTCCAAAGAGTTCACATAAGAAATGTGTGATGACATCAACAACTAACTGCCTATTAAACCAGTTGCTAACTAATTAATTCAAGTCAATAAAGTGTTGCATATCTAGTTTGGTCAGTAGAATTTGTTGAAGCCAATGACTTAAAATGTTTCTTCACTATGTCAAATCATTTACATACATTTGAGAAAATCTGCTGCTAAATCATGGCTACACATCATGTACTGCAGTAGGAACTGACTGGCCACTTGTCACTTTGTTGCCTGCTAACGTGAACATAGGGTTCACAAATGAGGTGCGGTACCAGTTCTGAAAAGGTGTCCTTTGCTTTCAGGTGATCAGGCTAATGGAATCATGCTCTGCAATTCAAGATCATTAAAATAGCAACATAATTTCACTAATTGGCTGGTATAGTCCAGGCGCAACTGAAGCTAGCAAAAACACAGGCAGTAAACAAGCCAGATGAGCAGCACACTATCCAGAACTGTTCTGACAAAACAGATGTACAAGCAAAACCATAGAACAAGGGTTTAAACTGGAACATTAGGGAAGATGAAGGTACATGTGTTCTTTTGTATTGAATTAATTTGTGCTATGCCACTGATGATTAATAACATGCAATTTAAACATCTACAAGCGTACAAAATGTCAGAACTGATCTAGAACTAATATAAGTGGTGAAGTCCTTCAGGGGCATTCGCATTTTACAGCAATCTAAGTGTCCAGAGTTTAGACCTCCAGGAACATATTGTTGAGGCTCCTGAGATTGCAGGTTTGATTTCCCTGTATCTGTAGACAGGAATCCAAGAGACTACAACTGGCCTCTCCTTGTACCAGGAGTGGGGCTGTATGATATGTACAAAAAATAATAATAATACAATGAAATAATCAGGACACCCTATCAATCAAGTAAAGGCAATAATTAGGAAAGGCAGGTTAGGGTTGAACCTAAAGTCTGCGGGAAGGTAGCTCTCCAGGAGCAAGGTTGGTGACTTTTGTGGAGACTTAAGATGTAAAGAATAACTACACCTTTAGTGTCTCAGGCTTACAATGGTTTCATTAGCTTCAGCCATAGTCAAATGAGCAGCACTTCAGCAGAGATTACATGCCATTAACTCATGCTGTTGAAAGGTTATTTGCTCCTCAAAGTAACTCCCTGAGAGCTGAATGTGGACAGAGAGAGCCTCTCCCATTCCCACCCTCTGCTCGCATTTCTCCATGACACTCCATCAGCCCCAGAGGAAGAAACATGACTCGATCTGCCCGGCTATCTGAAGCTCGGCTCACATCACCTGCCAGAGGGGACTGAGTGCATGCACGCTCCAGCAGGTGCACGCTGCCGTCAGCTGACTAACATATGCATCAACACAAAGCGCTGTCCATTATTATAGCTGGAACAGTCTCAGGGATATTAAAGTGACAGTACAGTAAATAAAACACTCAAGAAAAGTCTTTAGCCATTAAACATGTCTTGGCTGATGCATGCAGCCTAAGGAGAACATAGCAAATGTGCTTTTTTGGCCTCAACTATAATTTAATGTAAAATGATGCCCAAGTAAAGTAAATCAATGGGTTACACTGCATAGTACTGCCCAGGTCATTAGTTCATTTGCCCAGTATAACTGAGTGACTACATATTACACTATTCTTTCCAATTAGAAAAAGTCTAGGAGGATGTCCGGCCACTATTGTCTTTTCCTCCTGATAGCGATGAAACTAGATTACCATAGTATATAAAAATTCTAGTACAGACACATAACTGTAAATTTACTTCTGACATTAGCTTTTTGAGTCAGGAAAAACAATTAAAAAGACACTGGTTCATAGACAACACTGTGCCTAGTGTTCTAAAATCACAAGGTTCTAAAAACCCACAAGGAATTAAGGACTACTAATAATACACTACAGTTAGTCCTGCAGCCCCATAAACAGACTGAGAGCCTGAAAGTGCTTTGTTTTCCTTTTGCTGTTTACCAGCACATGTGAGGACCTGCAAGAGGCCACATGAGGCATAAGTGGTCGTTATCTATTGATGCTAAAAGGGTGAATATGGTCAAATAAAACACAAGTAGAACAGCACGCAGCAGAAATAGAAAGCTGCAAAAGGATAAACAAACAATTCTTACACTTACAGAGCAATTATATAATGAAGGCTATAAAGATTAAATACAGATTAATCAGCAAAAAAAAAAATCAGTGTTCTGGATGAAAGGGTTACAATCTAACTAATGTTATCTTAATAATGTGAACAAAGAATAAGCTACAGCTGGTTACTACTCCAGGTACAGTATCTGTGTCATAAAGGAAAGTTTGAGATCAGCACAAGTATGCAGACAAGCGTTTTCTTGTTGGAACAGCACTCTGGCATGTCCATCCAGGAAAGGTAGCGCCACTGGTTGCAGGACCTCATTAATGTAACTGCAACTGAAACTGCACCCCACACCATCACAACAGGCCTTCTGGATATGTGACAATAAATTGGTGATCTTGGTGCTGACCATGGTGTCTCCACATGGATTTGCTGATTATCTTCACCAAGACAAAAGCAGGACCAGTCAATGAAGATGGCCTACTGCAATTCTGAATGAATCCATGCCAAAGTCTGGCACAACACTATTACAGTTATGCATAGCAGTCGCTTAATCTCTTCTGGGTACAAGTATATTTATATAAATGTGCATCTGAAACCATTGATTTTCCCTGTCCACTGGTGCATGGTGATGTAATCTAAAATCAGGAGATCCAGCTATTATTACAGGATAATTAGGATTGTTTCATTTACTGAGAAGTTTCAAATGTGTGGTATGTCCAGTACCAATACTAACTATTTTTTGAGTATGTAGTACAGAACTTTCTTGTGAGCAGAGCTATTCATGTCCAGAAAAACATTAAGAAAAATGCGGACCAAATCAATTCATCATTTTATTAGTTCAAAACTGGTAAGAGCGTTAATATTGTGTTCTCCAAATTGCCCTTTTAGAATAAGAATATTGTTTTCACATTATTGTAGTAGCATGTTTTACAAAACTGGGACACAGCCACTTGACATGACAGCCACTTTAAACTTTTTTTTTTTTTTTTAATTAAATTAATTAATTAAATCTTCGTTTTTAATCAACATATATAAAAATATAAACCACAGTAGTTGGACTCATCTGCATGACATTAAGCTCTGCAGACCTGGACGCACCTCAACTTTGCAGTTTTGAGGGAACTGTTTGTAAGTATTTCATAAAATATGGCCAACTTGACTTCTAGTGTGAACAACATTTAAAAAATGCCTTCGTGATCAACTGCAATTCCAATCATATGTTTATTAGCCACAGGAATAAAAACCTGTTCTCGGCATTGAGATGCTTCAATGTGGACAAAATTCATATTAAATTTTAATATGAATTACAGAAAGCTTTTATTTTTAGATGGAATTGTTGATCTGTGTCTGCCGGGTTTTAGCTCTCAACGTAAATAATACAACATTCACCTTTCCCCCACATTCTTTTACAGCCAATCAATTATTCAAAAGCAGAAAGCTTATGCTAATTCAGCCCATCACAACAATCATATCTGGTATTAAGAAAGACAGTAACTGTAATGGGGAAACGATGGAGCCCTCGCCACTGGGCTTTTCACTCCAGTCCGTGGGGAGCCCATGCTGTGCACATTTTTGTGTTTTCCCTGCTCCAGCACACCTGACTCAGCACATATGGGGTTCATTAATGAACATAAAGGAGATAAATGCTGTGTGCTAAGAAATGAAGAATGACTGAAGCCCAACAGTAAAGAATGAATCCCCTCACCTTCATTAACAGAAAGAGGTGTGTGGGAGGACTGAGGGGCTGACAGGATCACAGGGAGTGAATAAGAGACAGTGGTGGGGCAGGTGAGTCTGTTGGGGGTCAGGCCCATCCCTTCATGGGTCATTTCCTAGTTTAAGGCTTAGACCTTCAGTAACACACACTGTTAAGGTAGCTCTCTACACCCCACGGAAAGGGGCTCTTTCTTCAAAGTTGGCAGTAAAGCTGGAGCCCGACCGTTTCAGGGCGGCTTTGTTAGTTATGCTGAAACACCTGCGTCCGAAAGAGAGCAGATAACAGAGCTTCTTACCGCCGATCACACAGTTTCAACCTGCAACTAAAGCACAAGAGCAGAGTACAGGCTTTCAACCCACCTTAAAATATCCGCCCTCGTAGTGAGTGTTAGGAGGTCCGAAAATCGCCACTTCCCAGTTGTACAAGTCCGACTCGTCCACCAAAGTTATAGTGAAGCCTTCGACAGGCTCCTCCTGAAGACCCTTCAGCTCCAACATCAGCGCCTTCTGAGAACTCGCGACGTGATGTTGTCCGTGCTGAGCCATGTCCTCCACACAGCAGCTAACCGCGTTAGCAGCACACTGCTTACTTCTGCACGCGGCTCAACTGGGCTGAACTGGGCTTAACTGGGCCCGCTGTTACACGTACTTTAATACTTAACGGAAGCCTTTCCGCACAAACCCACAACAAACCCCAACTGGAGCAGAACAGCTTCAGCTGAACCAGCAGCGCCTCCTCCGGGCATTTCAGTCCCAGCCCGGGTTAGACCCTTACGTCCACCACCTACAATTCCTCCACCACCTCCTTCACCTCCTCCTCCACCCACACGCCCTCCTACACCCCACCTACTCCTTCACCCGTTCCTACACCTACACCTCCTCCACTTCTACAGTCACTAGAGACCCTTAAAGAAAGCCACCCTGGCCGTTAAACCCGCTCTAACGGTTCTGTGCCTTCACTGCGCTCTTTTAAACCGCTTCACAATAAACCGGTCTGTTTGAGTCAAACCGATTCGCGAGTTCCAAAAAACACGATTGAAACTCCAACATGTTTCTGTTTGTTGTTTCAGCCCGTTTACTTATAATATCGATATGAAAAGATAGACTGCGCTGAGCGAACTATAACAGGAACGTGTTTATTCAACTCCTTCACCGTTTATTTATGAATAATTAATTCGCTAAGCGTGACTTTTATTTTGGATTTTTTGCTGCGCCCAGTTTACTGCTCGCAGCAAGTTTTTAAACTAACTAAAACCTAAACAACACAATATTGTTTAAGCCGTGATGTAAGTTATTCAGCGATAATCCACCAGGGAGCAGAAATGAGATATTCTTATTTATGGAATGAATTGTTGCCTATATAATTATATTATTTCATAACATTGCAGAGGTCTCACAAATATGATAGTTTTAAATGGCTAAAATGATATTTTGTGCAGAGGAATTCATTTTTTTAAACATACTTGTATTTCCTATTTTATTGTACTAAATGCATGTAATATAATTTAAACATTCATTTAAACACGTGGTCACCATGAAAACACTTAAGGTAATTTTTATCCATTCAGAACCTGAAGGGAAAAAAAACAGGTGGAATATTGTAGAGAAGGCTGGCTGGCATCAGACAACTTATTTATTGAATCAGACCTCAGAGTATACTGGGATAAAATAAAATTAAACTTAATTCAAAATGACTCACTGAATTAAAAATTTCATTCATTAAAACTGTAAAAGAATCAATTTGTATAACTGATCCAAAGTCTCCACAACTATTACAAGTTGAGTTGTTTATATCTGAAAAACAAACTTCACCACAAAGTAACTATAAATCTATCCATAGCACCAGCAGGTCAAGGTCAACCACTGAAGAATTTTAATGGCTGGAGTGTTTTTATAGCCAAACCACTAAGAAAACCCTGAATTACTGTCATAAATCAACCATCATCTCCACTATCAAACTCATCATTCACAATGCAAGGCTAAAATATAATTAGCTACATAAATCAATGAGGGGCTCTTTATTGTTATATAAAGTAATTTACTGAGAATACAAACATGTGGCGCAGAGACAAAACACAAATTAATGCATGCATTACTCAGAAGTGGGAATTTATTGGTATACCATCTTCACACACAAAAGAAGACTACAGCAGCCTAAGGGTCTCATAATTCTTTTGGGTAGACCTCTCAATTAAAGGGAACTTGAAAATCATTGGTCATTCTCTTCAGTTATTTATTCTTGAAACATTATATTACATCATACGGTCAGAAAATACATAGTGAAGGAGCCAGACAGTACCTTCAAATGAAGAGCATTGAGAGTACATTGAATGATACAAGCGAAATCCAGCAAGATCTGCACTACAGTTTGCCAGGGTGAAATCCTTTGGGAGATGGTGGGCTGCTTCACTCGAGCTGCTGCTACCAGCTGCTTCCACACATCTGTGTGGACACATTCCTATCTCAGAGTCTTCAACACCAATGAAACCCGCCCTTCTAATGATATAATTTAATGAAAAACTTAAATTTTAAAAACATTCAGAGACTTTCTCTCGTTTAAATTGCATGTACTCTTAACAGATAAAAATACATTATACCATCAAAAGTGTAGCATGAAGAAGCCAACTTTTACTTAACATACTGTATATATTTATATATAAAATAAAAGTAGAAAATACACTGATAAAGGAATGGTAGGGAGCTTCTGTATGCATGTGTCCATGTACTGGACAAAGTAACAAAAAGTATACATTCCTAATCATGCAAGATATAAATTTCAAATCAACTGCACAGAAAATAGCAATCTTCAGTATTGTTAATAGTTACAGTTGGTTCTCTCGGTATCCTGTGGTTTACCCTGTGCTCATTTAGATGACCTGACGTCTTTAGGAGATATCCACCGCCAGTGGTTTTCACGTGATCGCTGAAAACTGAAACATGATATAGACATCAGGTGGATGTTCCTTAAAAATAAGCAAATCTACAAGACGTGGTGGTGTGGGTCATCTGTTCGAATGGCCAGCATGGTCAACATCTGCCACGGTGAGAGACATCTTGATTCCAACCACCCACACCCACATACACACACACACATACACACCACCTGATTACAGACTAATGCTGTTTAATGGAGCACTTCCGCGACAAACCTTACTGGTAGGTTTTTCAGAGGGGACTACTACTACTACTACTACTTCTAATAATAATAATACTACTAGTCAGTTTGATGTTACAACCGAGTGCTACGGCGTGCCAAACCAGGCAAAGAAAATCATTAGAGCAGGTCCTCAAATCAATTTATGAAAACATAAAAAGGCATTTGGGGAAAACCAAAAACAAAGAGGAAAACATGTAATTCACCAAAATTGCCAACAGAACAAGGCAGAAGAACAAACAGGCATAAATGAGACCCATGTTAAGGGAACAGGACATTTAGTAGATGTAAAAGTCACACAAACAGAGGTGGTATGGACGATGGAGGGCACATCTGAGATGGATATTAAAATTGCCACAAACAGGAATCTCCAGAGAGAGACAAGGAACCATTTTACAACAATACTGGCTGAAGAAAATTGTTTGAATCTGATGCTTCTGATTTGGTCGCTGCTTTGTCAGAATAAGAAATCCTTCATAGATGTATCATGGAGCCTTTCAGAGGACACAATGGCCTGGGCTCCTGATTACTCCTAAACTACCAACAGAGACAAGAGACCTGAAGTAATGACCTTGATAATTCAGACAGAATAGTAAGTATTTCACCCCCTGGTTAGTTACCTCTCATTATTACAAACGTCTTCAAAGTCTTTTAGTGTGCAGTAAACTTGTAAAGCTGTAGGCTTTACACTAATGTGGAACAGACACAGTGGAGTAACAGTGCTGCGTCTGCTTCATTATGTCAGTGTGAGGAACTCTTGTCACACGTTTCATGGGTAACAAAGTCCAAGCTATTCAAAACATGGTCCCAGGATTCACCCGTCCAAAAAGTGTCCAAAAGTGCAATAGATCACATATTTGGAACCATGTGGCAGGGCCCATGCAGTACAGCTAAAGGGGTGGTGGTGTTGGTGCAGGGGATGGGGCAAATTTCAAACTAAATTTCAGGTTTTTTTTGGAGGCTGGGCAAAGTTGTTGGCAGGGTTTCTGGTATGAAGCTGAGAAAGGAGGTTTATAAAGCTCTCCACAAAGGGTTTCAAAGAGATAAAGAGACAGGAGACATACGTAGGTGCAATCACGTGCACATCGCTCAGAGGGAGAAAGGCGCAGAGAGAATTCAGAACCAAAAAAAAAAAAAAAAAAAAAAAGCAAGAAATAATAATTAAAGAAAAAAAAAAAAAACGCAAAAGCAATACAAAAAACAAAATAAAAGTCTCACCCAACATCAATGACAAGAAATAAAGCCAGTTATTAAATGAATGTCAGAAAATTAAGACAATGGGAGAGCAGAATAGGACTGGGGAGGTTAATGAGACTGAATATGGGAGCGACACTTAAGCAGGAAAACTCAAAAGGAATGTGCATATGCTGTGAAACAGGAGAATGTGTGGATCCACGCAACTTAAATTAATAAGCTGTGTGCCATCTCACGAAAGAGAAAAAACACTAATAGAACGAGAGATCCAATAAATACAGGGAGGAGGGAGGTGGAGAAGAGGGGAAGTCAGTCTCAGCGTTTGTGATATGATTCTGAGTGTTGGAGGGGGTCAGTTGGGGGGGGGTGGCGGCGAGGCAAGGGCACCGTTGGTCTCTCAGACACAATCAGCACTGTGAGAAGGTCTGCTTGAGCTCATCCAGCACGTTCCCCAGCAGCGACGGCTCATCACATTTAGCGTCAATTGAGACTGTCTGATCAGCCTAAGAGAAAAAGAGAACAGCAGAGAAGAGGAAAGAACAGAAAATAGAATGCGTGAGAAGTGAAAAAGATCCCCCCCCCCAATATGTAGTGACCAAGAAAACTGATCTAATTTTACACATCAACTCCTGAAGAACTCACAGTTTTGACCAGCAGACAGACATGGTGACCCTGGATTGATCTGCTGTACATGGAGGCACAGGAGTCAATCCTCTCCACAACTGTCAGAAAGAAGTGAACATTAGGATACACCTTCTGTGACCATTAAGCAGATTCTTTGGCTCACTCATGTGTTTCCTATAAATTATTAAATCAGAAAACAATAGGAGGATCTTGATTTGTAATCCCTAATGTCAGGTTGTACCTCACAGAAACAACAATGAAGATAATCTGATACTATGTGATCTCTGGAACCGGTTTTCCTTGGTCTTTCCAACACTTACCAGAGAAATGGTGATGGAAGCAGATTCTAGCCAACAGATGGTGGAAAGGCATGTTCACTCCCTCCAGCCTCAGAGAGCTGCTTTTGAGGTCCCCGGACTCCAGCAGCTTGGCATACGCGTCACTGTAAACAGAATTATATTCACAAACTGGAAGAAAATAAATAAATAAATAAAATAAGATAGAAAGCATGGTTCCTTGCTGCTGACCTGTAGCAGGGAGTGGTGATTAGGTATGATGTACAGGTAAAGTGCAGTTTGAAGTCCAGTTTTTCGTGAGTTGAGGAATCTTCTGACTGCAGCAGGAAAACACGAGTTTGGTGATGAGAATCTGGTGTCTGTGAATGATGTTTAAAAACATTTCTTAAGCAGACAGTCTCACCTTGACAATGAAGGTTAGGGTTCCCTTCAGTTTCTGAGGCATGACGATGCTTTGCACTGAGAAAACAAAGCGGGCCTCATTGGACACCCCTGCAGAACATCAGAACAAAACAAATGCTCAAGCTCTGCATACAATAAGTATTGTCTGACAAATGAATTGCAACTTCAAATTTTAAGAGGCATTTCTAATATATTGTGGGAACCTGGAGGAAGCTGGAAGGGCACAATAAGCCCATCATGTGGACCTGCTCCCTCCGGTCGTTGCAGTTTGGAGTTAAGGGAGTCTAGCACATTGAACTCCATGGACTTGAGAAAGCTGTCGCTCTTGTTCTCAAATATAACCGACACAACCACCTGACTGCCATCCTGCAGATTGCCCTGAATATCATACACCTAGAGGGAGAGAGAGAGAGAGTGATTTGGAATACAGAAAGAAGAGGAAAAAAAACAAAAAAAAAAAAAAAAAAAAAAAAAACACGAGTTCCCGACTGTCCCTGAATATCAAATGAACAGTAGTTAAAATGAGAATAAAGTGGGACCAATTTGGTTTAGAACTTTGATGATATGAAGTGTATCCAGAAAGTGCTTCACTTTTTCACATTTTATTTTACAGCCTCATGCCAAAATGGATTCAAATCATTTTTCTTAATATTAATATTTTTCTTAATTTTTCTTTCTTAATTTTTACAGCCAAAGAGTTCAAGCTTTGTCACTTGATAGATACCATATAATTTTGTTTTTCATGGTCTGAGAGTCCTTTCGATGTCTTTAGGCAAATCCAGACGGGCTGTCATGCCTTTTACTGAGCCACTCTACAATGAGGGTCTGATTGGTGGAGTGCTGCAGGAATGGTTTCCCTTCTGGAAGGTTCTACTCTCTCCACAGAGCAATGTATGAGATCTGTCAGAATGACCATTTGGTTCTTGGTCCCCTCCCTGACTAAGGCCCTCCTACCACGATCACTCTGTTTGTCTGGGCGGACAGCTCTAGGAAGAGTCCTGGTGGTTCCTAACTTCTTCCATTTACGGATGTGCTCATTGGGACCTTCAATGCAGCAGAAGGTTTCTGTACCCTTCCCCAGATCTGTGTCTCATTACAATCCTGTCTCTGAGGTCTACAGACAATTGCTTAGACCTCATGGCTTGGTTTGTGCTTTGACATGCACCGTCTATTATGGGACCTTATATAAACAAGTGTGTGTCTTAACAAATCATGTCCAAGCAAGTGAATTTACCACAGGTGTCCAATCAAGTTGTAGAAAAATGTAAAAAAAGGGATGATGAGTGGAAAGAAGATGCACCTGAGTATGATGGCAAAAACTGTGAATACTTTTGTACAGGTTGAGTTTTATTGTTAATACATTCACAAAGATTACAAACAAACTTTTTGAGGGGGAGAATTGAATCCATTTTAGAATAAGGCTGTAGCACAAAATGTGCAAAAAGTGAGGCACTGAATACTTTCCAGATGCACTGTAGATTTGAAATAGCATGAACAGCTGTTTAAAATCTATATCGCCACATATTGCTGCTGTCCAAAGAACGTTTGCTGCTGCAATGTTGTGAATTTCCCCACTGTGGGACTAATAAAAGAACATCTAATCTCATCTTAAAACATCTGAATGTCATTTTAGTTCTCTCCATTGTTAGAAACATGCAGCTGTTCTCTACACTCCAATTCTGGATGTATAAACCAACAGAAATGCTCCAATTAGTTTTAATTACTCTCAGTAATTAAATAGTAACTTTCATTCAAAGTTACAAACATTTTTGCCTTCTACTGCAAAGGCACAATTTTGGAGACAAAATTCATTGAACAGCAATGATATGCTGCAATTTTGAAGCTTACTGCATTTATTTACATAAAAAGCATTTCAGGTTTCAAGCCTAAACAAAAACACTGCAAACTCTACTCCAACACATTCCACAGCAAATGGCAGAAAAGATCTTCACTGCAGTTGTATTTGGACTGTCATTACCTGATTTGCATCCTCCATCATCTTTAATAAATGGGAAACAGGTGAAAGTGCAACATCAAGATATAGTACCTCAATAATCAAAAAGAAATGTTAGCCAGAAAGGTTAATAAGGCTAACTGGTCTAGTTTGATGATTGGATGTTTAATAGTTAAACACTTTATATTTCTCCTACATAAAGCACCCAACAATAACTGTATATAAAAAACAACATATAGATCATTAAAGCAGGTCCATATTTGGAATGTAGTAGCTGAACCCTAAATGCTTATGTTCATTAATAGATATGTTCATGTTTTAAGAATCCATCTACTTGAATTCAAGCCCTTTACACACTTACCATCTTGATGTATGTGTTCTCAGCCAGCAGACAGTAGTTTGACATTGGCTGTTAAGAGAAATGGAAAATACAGTTAGAGAACTTGTAAAAATATGGAACAAGAATATACAAGTATTTAAAAATGTGTAGAGCATTTATGATTCTGTGTGCTTTAGAAACCCTTGAAAGGAACCTTTTCACACGAACATATGACAAACAAACTACCTATTAAAGTACTTATATTTTAAGCTACTTTCATATGTGGTACTGAAATCCAATGTCTGATTCACAACAATGCAACTCAGTCTTAACAGCCAGATTAGAATTCAATGTAAATTTTACATCAATCTAACAGTATATTCTTAATAACTGCAGGCTGAGGATAAGGGAAAATGGATGACAGCCTTGAGGGAAGTTTTCAGTGGAAGGTAACAGATCTTAATTATTTGTGATGTGTGTATTCAAACTAAATTAGAAGACACAAAAATGCAAATGCACTGTAGATGTGGCTGCAAAATCAAAGAAAAAGCTTAAAAGCAAAGAAAAAACACAAAACAACAAAGTGGCCATGGCTGAATAACAGGCCCTTTGTACAGTGAGCTTGAACCTATTCTTGGTGATGAGTACAGTTTTTCAGACTTGCATCACATTAAAAAGAAAGCTCAGAGTTGGCATGAAAACTGGATCTGGGGCACATTTCCTTCCATGTAAGCATAACCTTACATACTGTTGCAGTATGACTTACAGGCAGAGGTTCTTCTTCCTCCATAGTTCCATTCTGCACAGAATCCTCGCCTCCGTCACTGTGGTGATGATGGTGATGGTGACGCTTCTTCTTCTTCTCCTTCTTCTCATCTTTCTCCTTCTCCTTCTTCTGCTTCTTCTTCTTGTGTTTTGAGGACCTCTGAATAATAAGGAGGCCTGGTTAAAACCACTACGTTTCACTTTCCTCTAACATGGTATTTGCCATCCTAACATATGTTCAGCCCACTGCAAAAGTCGCAACCAACACCAACGCAGTCTGTTTAATTGGATATAACCAATGACGACTTTGAGACTTGGTTAAATCATTGTTCACAGAGCACTTTCTACATGGAACCATTAAAGATTTCCTAATACCCACCACCTCTTCAGGTTCTGCATCTTTGAGCTCATCTGCTTCAGAATCTGGAGCTGCAGCTAAGCTCGTCTCAGGGGCTGAAGATGGGGTTGGATCTGGGGTTGTTGCCTCCTGAAAATGCCCATAAGTTTAGAGCACACCACACAAGACCAAAATAATAAAGCATATATCTTAACCAGCTACATGCAAAAAAAAAAACAAAAAACAAAAAAAACACCACAAACAACTGTTCTTGCAGCAAATGTTCCTTCTCCTACAAATACATTATATTTACAAACCAACAAAATAGGTCTCTACATTAAAAGCAGATTTTAAAAAGTTGTTCCAAATATGACTTTTGTTTGTTGAGTAGCATCAAGAGCTGACTGAGTATGTGAGACAGGATCAACAGGAACGGTCAGCATGATTCCTTTAAGTTTGTGACAGCAAAAACGCTGCTTGCAACAAGAGCAACACAGACAACAGTGGTTACCCAATCTGTACACATACATACACACTTACAAAGATGCCGCATTGGCCCCCGGGACCAGGCCTTAATGTTGCCACTATACTGGTCCAATGATTATATCTCAAAAAGTAACTAAGCAACTGACATATTTTGAATCTGGCTGTAGTCAGCTGGCAATGATGGTCAATTATTAGGGTTTACACAAGACAAACTAAAAAAAACAAAAAAAACAAAACAAAACAAAAAAAACCCATTTCACAATATCAAGAACTTCTAGACATTTATGAACATTAAATTACAAGGGGCCATTTCCACAAGTATTAACCAATAAACATAATCCAAATAGAAGAAAAACTCCTGATTATAACTCATCAAATAATTTGAGAAATGTAAATGTTATTAGACCTGGACCAAAACAGTGGCCATGACACATTACAACAATAGGCTGAAGTAGCCAATGGGGCATCTATGTATATATGTCTATAACCAAGTTGGTTAGACACAAATACAAAGTAACAACCCACATTTAGACAGTCAGCAAACAAAGTCATGAACCCTGTGAAAAGTTTGATGGGACATGGGAGAGAGATTTTGGCACATGGGGAAAAAGGGTAGAGGAATAGAAAGATTTTGTTAGGAGAAAAATGGAGACCACATCGTGAGAGGGAGGAGGCAGAGAGGAACCGGACCTTGGCAGATGGGGCTACAGGAGCACTAGAGAGCCAGAAATCCAGATCGGAGGCCTGGAACAGAGAGTGCAAGGTGGGGAAGATGAGTCTAAGCACACAGATCCATGTTGTTTTAACCAACACATGTGGCCATCACACTGCTACAAGTTTCGCTGAGCATTAGGAAAAATTTGAAATGGACTTTAGATCATATACACAATAAATTACTCAAACAATGTGGTTTCCAGGGCAAACCTGATCTCAAATCACATTACAGCAGTGCATGGTCACAAGTGTTCTTTATTCCATTATCACATTGCTAATTTAGGCAATGTAGTCGTCAGAGACGGAGACAATGGAATACTAAAATGTAGCCATCATAGGTTACGTTTACATTGCAGGTAAAAGGTGACAATTTTTTTTCTTCTTCCCACACACTCATGCTCGTCCACCTAATCAAACAAAGTGTAACCACAGTAATAGGCCTTTTGATAACATTTCAGTAAGATTTGATTCCTACATGTGCAAAATTATGATGAAATTAAGAGTTGTATTTACATAAATGGCACATGAATTCAAATCGGGCTGTTCTAATTGAAGCTGCATTGCTATACAAGTAACAAAAATCAGAACTGGGTCAGATTTACCTGCTGTGTGAACGTAGAAAAAAAGAGACTCACCAAGAAGCACAATAGGAGAACATTAGCATGAATTAATAAGAAACAATCTAATTTCAGAACAGCCAAAAACTAGGATAAAAGGTGAAGTGTTTACTTGTCTGCTGGTAAACAATTCTTACGATCATTTTTGTCAAGATCAAGTTAAATTAATACAAATTATTTCCACTTGCTGGCATATTGAGTAAACTTCACAACAGCACAAAGATAACCATTTCAAAAGGTGGGGATCTAACAAAAACATCCCATCTGAGGACTATTACACTGACCTTTAACACACACTCTAGCGTCAGGTCCCCTATTATCAACTTGAGTCTTGCTCAATTCCTCTGTCATCTTTAGCCAATCAATATGAGTAAATTCCAAGGAATTTCCAATTTACTAAAGGCTCAGGAAACAAGAGGAACTAGGCAAAAATGGGAAGCTGTTTGGACTGGCTGATAATGGGTTCCCTTGTGCTAACAAGTTAAAGGGACAACACTTTGGCAATAAAAATACCATCATACTGCACACATCATAAACCAGGAGCTTCAGATTCTGCTACTCTCTTACTTGCTTTAGAACAAATTTCAACACATAATTCCCACGTGCTAATGAGATCAAGATGTCTTAAAGTATAATAAACTAAACACCGAGAGGTGCACAATCATATCAGAGACCTTCTCACAATGTTATACCTCAGCAGATGTGGAGGTGGGTGGGGCTGCAATCTCATTGGCCTCTTCCGATTGTACTGGATCTTCTGTCGGTAGCTCTACTGGCTCTTCTTCTTCAACATCATGTTTATGTTTCTTCTTTTTCTTCTTCTCCTCCTTGCTCTTCTGCAACATCAATTATGTCAATTACTGTTGTGTCTAGAATGCCACCTCAACTATTATAATAGGGAGTATTTCCCTCCCTTATGTAGCGGTGGGCAGCAACCTGATCAATGTTAATGCTCTCACTGGTACCATAAAAGACTGACCGGCTCATTCTCCGCTGCTAGCTCATCCGTAAGCCCCACCTTCAAGTAACTCAACACTGTCTTTTACAGGTAATACATATAATTATGTCAAATAATAACGTAATTTCAACATGTAGGTGTTAATTAAAAAAAATTTTGGGTGCTAAAAATAGGACTTTCTGGTCACAGCTGTTACAAAACTTAATTTAGAATAGAAGCGGATATACCTTCCTGTCCTTATCCTTGTCTTTCTTCTTTTCTTTCTTTTCCTTGCTGCTCCTCTTCTTGGGCTCCTGTGGGACTTGCTCACCATCACCTTCTTCACCAGGGCTTTTCAGAGCCTCAGAGCGGTGTGTCCTCACTGGGAGCTTCTCACTGTCTGCCAAAGGCCTGCAGGGAGACAGAGATGCACATCTTTAACACATTCTTTATAAAAGCTCAAAGCAGGGCATTTTGGGCTCCAAGGGCAGCAGAAGCAGACATTCCGGACTGCAGTATTTAGATGTTGTCAAATTAAACCAAAGTGTGAGGCTTGAGTATAATAGACCAAGGGGAGGAGGATGTGGACAACTAGAGCAACAGGAACTGGGCATCTGGACAGGTCAGAAAAATAGCATTCATTCAGCATGAATTATGTGGAAATAGCTGTGTGCCAGTTTATATTGTATGACTGTGTACTGGTTTCCAAACATGGGAAAATAAAACAAACTGAATGAGTGCTTTCATATTAGCCACAAAAACTACATACACATCTACAAGCACAGCTAAGGACAGGAGAGTACTGAGGGCTTGATTTTGGCTTGCCCATCACATTGGCCCATAGGACCCAATCACTCACCTGCAGTTAGTGCCAGAAAGCAGACTGACATGAAGGAAGGGGTGTGCGCACACAAGACAGAAAGAAAGAGGTGGATCAAAAAGTATTTGAGTGTGGATTGGCAGAAGATTGCATTCAGTGGTGCCTCCAGCACCATGAAGGAGACATTTAAGCATAAATACACTCAATTAGGGATAAAAGAATCACTGCTTTCATACAATTCTCCTGAATAGGTCATTTAAAGTAGAAGAAACTTTAGAAACTCGCAATAATTACATTAGCAATGTATTTTACAATACATGGACATGACCTTGATCATTCTGATGGTCCATATATTATGCATGGCGTTTAACTGTGTGTATTTAAGTCTCGCTGTTCTGTTCACTCTTCTGCTCTCTGCCTGCAGAGGGCTCGAGTCTGTTAGCAGACCGCAACACCTTTTGTATAAAAAAAATAGTTTTCATACAGTCAAAGCCATGGGTTGACTAACCCATCATAATGAGCAACTTAACAGCACTGTGCCTGCTCTGACCCACGATTTGGATTGTTTTCCCTCACAATTCTGTTTTCCTCAGAAATTCTTCAGTATACAAACCGAACGTACTGTTAGTTGCTTGTAAATACAAACATTATTCTATCATCTTAAATACCTTATTTTTACCTTCATATTGTATTCTACCTATACTTCTGCTGGGAACATTTTCTGAAAAGGTCCTGTTAGCCTAATGAAACTGGTTTTGGTCTTAAATGGTCTTAAATTTATGCTGTTTATTGCAAATAGTTATGTTTACTGCAATTATTTCTAGAATAATTTGTCAGCCTCGAAATCATGACAGGCCTATGCTTGACAATGAAAAAATATGTAGTTATGACAGCAAGAATATAGAGATTGAGCATGTATTAAATAAGACTAACATACTTGTCCAAGTCGATGTCTAGTGCTTTGTGCGGATCATTGGGGTCTTTATCATCGTCATCACTTGGTAAGGCATTCTACGAAAAAAACATACAGCTTATTAGTATGAACATCCAAACAGATTCCCTTAATTTGTATGCAAGATATCACTTTAGAAACGTCTGAATGCAGTGCGTCACTGGACTGATTTACCTCCGGCATTTCCTCCGTGACTATGTCTACGTGGTGAGCTGGTGTTATGTCTTCCTCGCTCTCCGGGCCCGAGTCAGCCTTCTTCCCTTTCCCGTGCTTCTCTCTCTTCTTCTTCTTCTCTTTCTTCTTCTTTTCAGCTTTTTCCTTCTGCCGGCGCTCCTCCTCCAGCTTCAGGTACTGGTCAGACATGGGCATCCCTAAGTGTGAAGAAGGTGACGGAAGTAATACAAAACCCTTAATATCACTTTCAAAAATGGTACATTTATAACCAATAATCCATAAACATTTATGAAGTTATATGCAAAGACAGAAAGTGAAAGGTAAACACAGGCTGGCTCACCTGGGACTTTGAGAGGCACACTGAGGTCTATCTGCACGACTGGAATGTGCTCTACACCTGGTGTGTCCTGATACACCTGTATTAACAAGTACATACACAATCCTCCCTTAGAAGTGCTAAAACCCGAAGACATTTTAGGATATTGGAACAATACACAATGATCTGTGTTCATTTATGAAGTGTATTTTTCACCTTCTGAGATGATGGCGAGGATTTAATGTAGAAGGGGTTGTTTGCCTGTTCCTGCTTCCTGGCTTCCCTCCTCTGTTTGGAATGAAAGGCCAAGATGTGTTAGTGCAAGAAATTGAACCACTAATTTCTTGCATTATTAATATATTTTGCATTATTAATATATTTTAGCACTTTTATTTCCCCCCCAAGGCCCCAAAAATAAGTGCTCAGAAAGTTTAGCACACAGCAGACAAAACATGCAACAATTTACTATTTTACAATTTTATTTACTACACAAAACACAGGCCTGTAATTTGGATCACTCTGCTCAAGTACACACCCGTGCCAGCTCTTTCTCATCCACTTCAGTGTGGCGAGGTCGAGAATGCTTAGGCTCCTCTTTAGCAAACACAGCTTTGGGCTTCTCATCCTCAGACTCACTCTCAGAGGGAGGCTCATTGATCCAGGCATCCAGGTCCAGACTGCAACAATATGACAACAGCAAGTTAGCACCCCGCCCTCAGTAAATAAAGATGCAGACTTCTCTATACACAGTATCCCAGACTTCACAATACAGAAAACATTAATATTCTGTTTTGGATGTTGGAGTGACGTCCTGGAGTGTATGTCCTGGCAACCAGTTAGTTAACTCACCCTTCAGGCACAGGCACTTTCTTTTGGGCTTTTGGGGCCACAGGGTTGAGCTCTCCAGCAAACAGTGCAGACACCTCTTCAGCTACCTCCACATCCTTCTGTTGCAGCTTCTGAATGTACTTCACCAGCTGCAGGATACAGGAAGCCTGCAGGGGGCAGGAATGTGGCATTAAATTATGTCCACTGAAAGCACAAGGTTTGGACACCACAGACATTTTGACTGTTCACTGATCCTCACCCTCTCCTGTACTTCCAAGTTAGCACTCTGGACAAAAAGGGGCAGTCTCTCTATGAGGAGCTGGCTGGTCTCCTGTGCAGCCTGGCTGTCTGTTGACCCCTCGTGCTTCCTTAGCACAGTGGCAAAGAGCTTTGCAGCATTTTGCACATAGACAGCCTGAATGTGTCCTGGAAGAGTGGCAACTTTGGGCCTCAGCATGGCCTCCAGTGTCTGCATTGGATCTTCAAGGTGTCTGAGAATGAAATAACAGCATTAAAACAGGCACAACCAGACCTACTGGATTTAGTATTGAATGGTCATCAACAGCTGAGAAAATGAGTCGTCCTATAACCTCTAAAGTAACTGGGATATCATATAACGGTCAAACTTCAGGAGACTTTAAACTTTAAGACTGCAAGTCTGGTGGCCATCGGATAATGGGCTGAAATAAAATGGTTGGGGTCTTAAGTTCAATATTACCTTTAACTCTATTACCCCCTCTCATTCTCATATTTTCTGCCATTCAAATGTTAACCAAATTTTGAGACCATCTATAGACCTCAACCACTTTTGGTACAACAATTCAGTCAGACCTACTCTGAGAACTCTCCACAGATCCAGGCAGCTGCGTAGAGAACCTCACAGATGCCATTTCGTTGCATGTTGCCTGTAAGTAAGTGAGCATTGTCCAGCAGCATAGCCATCTGAGCCACAGCAAACACCCGAATGGCTTTGACACGAATGGCCACATCCAGCATCTGAGAGGCTATTAGGTGACCGTGCCGCGTGCCTTCCAGTCGAGTTAACTCTACCAGGATGCTAATGTACCTGAAAACAAGAACAAAAGGTGAGCCAATTAAATCTCAAAACTCCAAAATAATCTATCAGATCAAAGCAGTAGTTCTTAATTACAGTTCAAAAGAGATGCAAAGATTAGCATTATTAACTAAATAAATGGGACAAAAGCAGTACAACATGGGGGAAAAAGGGTCATTTCCTCATGAAGACAAAGACACAATGTTTTTGGACAATGTCCTTACCACTCAAAGTTGGTAATGTACTGATAATTGCTCTGGCTGCAGATGTCAATGATTTTGGTTAGCAGTTCGTCTCTGTATGTTGTGCCTTCAGCTTTGTCGACATGCAACATCAACTTCTTCACAATCTCCATCAGGTTCTTCTTAGAGACCTACACACACAGTGGATCGGTACAGAGCAGGGAAACACTGGAAAATACAAAACTGTGTTTTTGTCCCCCCTGGGTCTAAACTGACCATCTAAATTTAAAAGGTCATGATCTCTTAAAGGGCAATGCTTTGCAACACAAATTGATCTGGCATGACTTCCGTAATCCAAATGTAAAATAGCAGGGGAGGTTCAGAAGTGAGATATCTACAAAATAATGTCATGTACACACATTATTTAAGAGAGAACCTGTGAGTGGATTTAAGCCTAGTTCAAATAAATAAACAAATAAATAAATCAATCAAATAAACAATACCATGCCATAGAGCAGGTCCAGTGCCCTAAGCCGAATGGACTCATCCTTGTCATCCAGACACTGCAAGATCAGGTCCTTATGAGACTGTACAGACTTTGGATGCGTCTTCAGGATCTTTGACATAGCAAGTAGACCCAAATACTTCACTGCAACAAGCACACATTCAGCCTGTGAGGGACAGTCTTGAAGTACAAAAGCGTTCCACTGCTGCAAATTTACTTCAGAATAAATATTCAGACTGTGGAACATCTATCCAATGCCTGACTCATTTTGAATGCTTTCCTGTAGCTATATGAGCTTCCTACTGTTATTTACTTCTAGTGTAGTCTTTTTACAAAAACTCCAACCATTCATTTACACTATCTAATAGATTAAAACATTGCGAATTATTAAAATAATCAGAGCTATTTTAAAAGATTCAAACTAAACAGTGAAATAAACATATAATCCTATTGAAATACCAGTATGTCACATCAGAAACCCAAAAAGGGTACACAGACATAGAACATAATGGGGAAAAACACAAACATACACAAGACAACAGAAACACAAGACATACACGACATTTAAGGTCTCCTTGAAATGTTCTGAGCACCCTGAGACTGATCACTAGCAAGCCTGCCAGGAATGCTGAATCATTATGCAGACCTTTTCAGAGTTGGCCAATCAGTCTCACATCATCTCAGAAAATGGTTTAAAATGGCCATGTTTGACACATCCTAGTCATAGCTTTTAAGCCCTTCACAAGTTAAACTCCAAGCAGAGCTATAGATTATGTCCAGCTAATAGTGGTAGCTATGATCAATGCTTTACAGTGACCTCCACTGCAGTCAATAGTGTCATGATTATCCTATGGATATCCAATGGAGAATTGTGAGCTCATACACACTGATAAGCACTGAAATGCAAAGGCCATATAAACAAGCAATGTTTCTTGAATTGGGTTCTATGCTTAAGCAGCTGCATTTAAGCACAAGAAGCACCAAGCACAATGCAAAGTGGCTGATAGAAGCTGGCTACTGGATTCTGTACAACTGGAAGAAAGTTATTATTGAGTGCTAAATAACACTTCACTATGTGGCAGTCTGATGGATGAAGCTGTGTTTGGCTGACGATAGGAGAAAACCACATATTGTGGTAACATTTTGGGGAAGGCAGTTTCCTCTTACAGTCGGACTGTACACAAAACAATGTCCATAAATAAGGTGAACAAAGCCCATGCGGCAGTGTGGAGTTTGGTACATACAAACTTAAGTTGGGCTGGGGTGAGGGATCTGTTCAGACACCTTGGGAATGAAATGGAATGCTGACTGCAAAGGAGTCCTTGTCAAACTTCAATATATGGGCAATTCCCCACACACCCCAAAAATCATACCTTGTGGGAAGTTCTCCCAGGAGGGCAAGTCAATACCCAGCCAGTTTGCATAGGTGTGAGGTTCAACTACTCACATTCTTTTGGTCATAGAGCATATAAGATCAGAGGAGCCACATCTTTAATACTGTTACAAATATTATTATGTTTAGTTGTTGTACCTCCCCACAAACAGAACTTATTGCCTGCAAATGCAGGTATGAAAACCCTTTGTAGGGAAGCAATCACCAATAAACAAACCAGTCTAGGTACTAGATATCTATTCTACACACTGCACTCAGTGGGATTCTGATAACTCGAACCCTCCTATTCAACAGACAACAGTCTTATCTGACAGGTGTGATTTCTGAGGTGTGGTGTTACGAATTAAATATCTAGAATTTCAGAAACCTATGTTTTCCAAATCCTTAAAAAAATGTGGTCTGAACTACACCAAAGAGGCAACTTCGAGTTATCCAGGATGGAGGTCAAAAGGGTCTCCATCTTCAAGGGCTTGGGGGACTGTGGGCTAACACAAAAACACGCAGACAATGAGAGAATGACACACTGCAGGCATTGACAGAAGGCTCACAGTTCTGGTCCGAGTCTTCAATCAGGATCCGCAGTTTCTGCACACAGAGCTGTAGATGGTAGGGAGACACAGAAAGAAGGAACCAAAAGGGTGGGGTGGGGTGGGGGAGACAGGGAGATAGAGAAGAAAGAGAAAAAAAAATATTACTACCATATTAAAGACCTTTCCACATCAGTTCTAGTTCCAAACTTAACATTTCTAAAATAAAAGGACTAATCTATGGTCAGTTTTGGCCTACCATTTCCTAATGAACACAGAGCTGCATGAACAGCAGTGAGCTGAGATCAGCAAACCTTCTGAGATACTTGGAGACACCATTGAAAATAACTATGTTACTAAGGAATGTAACTGTAGATTAACTGACTCATACTGCAGTAAATGACAGAGCCATTCTGATTCTACTGGAGCGGAAAGGGTTGACCTCGTGAGGAAAAAGAAGCACACTGTGGCCAAGAATGCAAAGCACTGAGACCTACCTGAATACTAGCACTGTGGTTGGGCATCCCAGACGACAGAGAAATCAACACTGCATGTAACAGAGAAGGACTAAGATGAATTTAAAAAACAGCCATGAGCTATGCATTCTATTTAAACAGAACACAACTTAGCTTACCAAATTATTAGTTACTGACCTGCTATCACTGTGTTGACGCATTCATACAGGAGGGACATAGCTGAGGTACTAAAGGAGAGCAAAATGAAGACAAACAAGAGATGTTGTAATCTCTTGAAATCTCACAAAAACAGTTTGTCCTCAGGTAGGCAGTACTGATAATCGTACCTGTGGATGAGGTTTGTTAAGGGCTCAATCAGCTTCTTTCCTAGACGAGGCTCCAGGGGAGTGAGGGCACCAAACTGAAAAACATGCACACAGCTATGTAACATCTCTGGAGACAGAAACACAAATGTACACAGATACAGTAGCTTGTCCTCCTCTTACCAGCTTGATAATCTTGATGAGGACCCAGTTGTTAGTGGATGAGGTCATGAGCTTGAAGAAAAGGGGGGCCAAAGACAGGTAGTTTTTGGGATTCCTTCTGGCCAGTTCACAGATGACATTAACGGCTGCTGACTGCACCCCTGGTACACAAAGAAGAAAGGTTCGTAGTTCATTTAATAATAACTATTATTATACATTTATTTTTATCGCCATATATTTCTTCTCTCTTTTTCCTTTCTGCCACACACACACAAATTAAGCTATGGGAAGTGTGGTTTGGTGCACGTATGTAGGAGATCCTAATGCACATGCATACATTTTTTCCTACAAGCAGAAGAAGTGAAGTGTAAATGAGCACCATCGGATTTTCATTTTTGACAAGTGATAGAAAAATGAATAACACGCATGCCCATTCTTCATATCTGATACAGAGTTTCATGGCCAAACAACACACCTGTACACACAGTCTCCCTAATCTACCAACATGGCTCTGTGCGATTTCTGCTGAAAACGCCCCTGAAAGGGACTAGATTTCAGCCCAGAGAAGACATCATGCAGAATGCAATAGACCAGCTGCAGGTCATCTCAAAAGACACTGGGAGAACTGTAAGGCAGCCCAAAAGGACTGCTATGAAGAAAATTAGAGTAAGATTGTTGTATCTGAATGAGTATTTTATTAATAAAAGATCAGATTTTTTTTTTTGAACATGAGAGAAATTGAGGTCAAGCACTATGCAATATAAGGTGGAGGTTCACCTTCCAACAGGACAGTGACCCAAAGCATACTACTAAAGCAACACTTCAGTGGTTCGAGGGGAAATGTGTAAATGTATTGCAGTGGCCTAGTCAAAGCCCAGACCTTAATCCAACTGAGAATCTGTGGTCAGACTGGAAAATTGCTGATGATTGAAAGAGCTAGAGCAGATTGGCCTTGAGGAATGGGCAACAACCCCAGTGCGCGTGCACGCACACACACACACACACACACACACACACACACACACACACGCGCGCGAAAGTATGTGTCCGCTTCACTTCTTCAACGTTCATTTTATGATACAGACTTATTCCAAAATAAATTAATTTTCCCCCTAAAAACTGTACATACCATACAATGAAAGGTTTTTTTAAATCTTTGCAAATTTATATACAACTTATTATATATAACTATTATATTATATATAATATAATAATAATTATTCATAGCTTTTGCTCAATACATTAGTCTTTTTGAGTATGATGCTATAAACTTCGGTTTTACTCCAATCAAGCTGTAATAGCATCTAAAAGATGATCAGCATGCCATGGCAAAAGCTGTGAATACAGATAGAGTTTTCTCTTAAGGAATATCATAGTATCATAGAATCAGAAATTTAAGCTACTATAATGAACTGATTTGCATCTGCATTGGCATCATGCAGCCACAGATTCACAGATACTATTTTTCTAAACTAACAAATGAAAGGACTTCAATGAGTTCTGCCTAGGTTGTACTAACTAGCCATCCCTCACCTGGATCTGGATCCTCCAGTTTCTCTTTGAGGCGTGGGAAAGCAGGACGAAGGGACTCCGGATACTTCAGGAACACTTTATACATGATCAGCACAGCCTTCTTCCTGATGTACGGTTTAGTGTGGGACATCTGAGTTGAAAAAACAAAGATAATAAGTGAGAGAAAGAGACGAGCACATGGAAGTGGGCGAAAGGGCACAAGAGAAAGTGAGAAACAGGATCTGTGTAGAACATACATGAGCAGTGAGTGCAGGATAGAAGCAAGACATCTTGGTTTCCAGTTTAATCGTCCTTAATTAAGTAAACAGCGATATAATGACAATTTCTTATACATTAAGATCAAAGCTCACCAAAGTCATAATGTCATTTGCCAGATCACGGGCCAGGTCAGGCGTGACGAAGCAGGAAAGGCCGGTCAGGGCCACACCAGTATCGTACTGATTAGGACTACTGAGATCCTGGTGAGAGGGAGGAAAAAGTAAGATAGTATATGACATTTTTTCTGTGTCTGTCAAAGCCAGTAATCATTCTCAGTGTTAAAATCAGCCATGAAAGTGAACACACGAGCAAACTAGGGCAGTCAGAACAAACCTACAGTGCAGTGGGTAGCCACCTCAACACCCAGAGAGCACCTGAAGTGCCTTGAGTAAGACACCTCAGTCTTGAATGTTGAGGGAGGAGCAAGTGTTGTTCGTTCACTTAGCCTGAAACACCTCCCTAAACTGTATGTTGAACATGCACAACCATCAAGCACGTCAATATGCTTGGAAGAAAGAGTAGTAACTAAGCCGTCTGATTCAATTGATGTGAGCTAGCAAATGCTGACCCTGGCGAACAGATCAGTTAGCTCAATGGTGAGAAAGAAACCATGCTTCTGTATTTAGCTAATGAGAGCATGACCAGTTATGCACTCATCAACCTCATCATCATTAAAATGGATCAACATGCAATCAAGCAGCAATTAAGAAACAACAGGTATTTGCTCCTGGGCCTGAGCCCCACGCAGTATATACTATTCTGTATATAATAGCTCTTGTAATATAATTCTACTTCTACTACACATATGTACAGTAAAGCCATATACATATCACCAGCTCTTTATTATTCTTTTTTTTATTTTTAGATTTATTTTATTTAAGATTTGTAAATAGTCTGTGTGCATACTTGATCAAATAAAGAGAATCTGATTCTAATTCTGTTTACGGAGTTCGGGAGAGGCCTAGATGTGCAGCTTCACCAAAATTACATAGTGCAGTGACCGTGTTCTACCCTGGAATGGAACTCCAAGACTCCATTCTCCCTATTAAAGTCAAAACTTTCTATATTTTTTTAAAGTACTGCTAAATAATGTAGTTTTAACAGAGTAAAAACTTAGTGAAAATAAGGTACAGGTTACCTTGCGAATCTGATTGGTCGTCAGCATGATGACATCAGTGCCCTCATGAAAGCACTGCGAGGCAGCCAAATAGCCAATTCGCTGAGAGAAAGAGAAAATAAACTTAAAATATAAAATTTTCTACTGCTTGAAAAAATATGCACCATTTTATGACAGATACTCAAAAATTGCTTTGAGTGAAACCTTGCTTGCATTAAAATGAAAATTTCCGCATCATTCTACAGAGTTATCCCTATGTACATACAAGGTTCCATGACAACACTGATACCGGCAGATCTAACTGTAAGGATTTCTTCTGATGTCTCACCTTGTATGTAAACTTGGAAGAGCTCATCACCTCCACAATGTTGAAGGCAGCCCAGCTGACATCATAGCCCAGCATCTGCAACTGCACGCACACACACACACACAAAGTCAAACCACAGTGTGTTCATATAGGGAAGGAGTAATAACAACAACAATAAAAAATGCAGTTAAACCTGCCTACAGAATATGATCTGAAATACAATATTCATGCAAACAGATGCAGGGCAGATTGGTCGCCTTACGTAGGTGAGCTTGCAGACTGCATTGGCTTTAACAGCAATGTTGTCCTGCTTAAGCTCCTGCTTGATTTCATCGATGCACGTGGAGATGTATTTGGCCTATGAAGAGATGGTAGAAAGGTTGGTATGACGTAAATGGTAAATTAAACACAAAAAAAAAGAAGAAGAAACAGGCCAACACTGATGTGTGAGATACTAAGAAAGGTTTCATTTCCTCTTTGCAGCTTCAGCAGTGAGGAAATCATTTTTCATCAGATATAGGACAGAAACCACTGTATTTTCAACACAGACACCAGATAGAATCCCTCTGTTCAGTTAAGGACAGCTTCATTTATACGTAATTAATCCAAATTTGACAATTGTTTTTCCAGAATTTGTTTAATAGTAACTCCATTTTTGCCAGTATTTTGTCCACTTTGACTATTGGAATCTGACAGTTATTTATTCTGTCTTAGAATTTGAACCAATGGACCAACAGAAATGCTCCAAAAAGACATGAATAAACAATTTTGTTTCCTGCTAGAAAAAGATGCCATTTTGGAGGATTTCCATGGAAGTGACATTAGGTACCCTTTAGAGATGTGTATTGGCAACAATCTGGTCATACTATGCATATCTACATAAAGGTTTGACTCAATATATTGTAATATAACACCATAAACTAAACAATGCAATTGCAATTTTTCAAATTTTAGGAACATTGTCATATTATAAATCAAAACACACCATCATATGCTTTAAATCTGAGACAAGACAAGTTATACATTTTATGCAGTCAAAACAAGACCTGAGCACAGGTTTATAAATAACCTAAATAATTAAAACAAATACTAATCTAAATTAGTTTTTTTAAATTTTAATAAAGTTGACATTCATGTTAATGTGGTCTGCTTTTTAAAAAAGGGGGACAGCACTGAGGTGAGCAAAAATAAGTGAGGTCATGTCCATATATTGCACAATACATTAATAAACGTGATTATTGTCACAGACCTAACAATTAATTAAAAACTGACAGTGTCTGAGGACCGAAACATCACAACTCTCAAGTGTACTGATACCCCTCTTACACACTCAGTAGACTTATACACTTTCAGTGATACTGAAAGATACAGAAATATCCTTCATTTTCCTAAATAATCAGCCTCAGACTAAACAAGCACCCAATAACACTTTAAAACACCAAACAGATCAGGAACTGATGCAGAGCAATTCAGTCCATTTCTAACAGCTAAGCAGATCTTCAGTGAAACACTATTGAGCCAATAGGTGTCTGATATCAGTCCAGGAAGACCTTAATCCAGCACTTGGTGGGTAATTTCCCTGCTCATTCACACCTACTATAGCTAGTAACACACAGCTGAGTTAAAACAGGTGTGCTTCAGCCAAACAAACAAATAATCACAACCAAACTGTCCTAGACTATGAAGGTCCTCCTTCAATGAACTTTGCTGAACTACTGAAGGGGTTTATAAATAATGTGTATGTGATCTCAAGAAGAGTGTAGAGCTGGTACAAAATAACACAGTGAAACATTTCAGTCAGAAGACCTTGAACACAGCTCATTCCATCTACAGCCCGCCCTTCTCCCATCCCTGCTATCTCACACATTTATAAAGAGCAGCTGTATGGAGTGAGGGTGCTGGTCATGTGTATTCAGTCATAAGACAGCACAGAGGCAGAAGGAGGGGAGGGAAGAAGAAAAGGGAGGGGGGCAGGATGAGGGCAACTACATTTGCACACAAGACCCCAGCTGCACAAGAATGAGCAGGAGGGCAGATCGTCCACAGCAGTCCATCCCTGCTGCATCCTTATGACAAGCTTTCTCAAACAGGCTTCAGGTCTCCCACTGGAATAACGGGAATATATGTCAGTTGGAATTCTGGAATTTCTAAGTTAGCAGCCTCTTACTCTACAACCTTTTTCAGGCACATAAGTGAGCATAGCAAGGGGCACTCAAGTTCACAAGTCGAGACTCTCTCTCTCTCTCTCTCTCATACACACACTTAGTCACTGTGCAAATATTCTAAGCTGGTGAGATTTTGGAGAACACTTCACACACACACACACACACACACACACACACACACAAAACCCCTGGAAAAGCAGAGTCGATCCAGAGTAAAATACACTTCTTGAGGAAAACCTCTGGGTCGGATTAGAATATAAAAATATTTGTCTTTTAAAAATGTTTTCTTACTGTCTGATATCTGAGGGGCGTTTCATACACAAAATGGGGCACAAAATTTCACATGTTCCAAATAACATTCATTTAATCACCAGGAATACAAACACCAAAATAACCAGTGTACTGTAGTGTAGTGTACATTCCATTTACTATTTGGTGTTCTTTCTACTTTATTTGGGAGGAGGCATTTGGAAGAGACAAAACTGAAACATGGGGTCGTGTGCACCCTTTGCCCCTAGCTTTTTTAATTATGACACAGGGCAGAACCATGGACAAAAGACAAATGGACATGCTGCCACTCATGCGCTCATTCATTTTGGAACCCATGAATATTTCAGAGCTCTGTCCACTGTTGGCCAGGTAACAGACACCGTATCTAGGTGAGCAAGTACACGTTACACTAATGGAGCCTTTCGTGAAACCTAACTCTCTAGATCAAGCACAATGATAAAAGGACATACAAGTAATGTGACATCCAAAAACTTTAAGAAAAATAAGAGACACGTACCACAGTTCAAATAAATCACTGACACGATGACATGTCTCACTCTAATGTGGTTTAAAGCATAATCAGTGGTAGGAAGCGGAAGCTGAATATAAGCAAAGGTTTTGCTAATGACGGGGGACTTTCAAGACATCAAGTCCACACCCCTGTAAGAGGCTTCGGCCAAACAAATATTTGCTTTTCTTTAGGCTGCAGTTTTGAACAGCCTCAGTTTATCATTAAATAAAAGGTATAAATACATCAGCTGCACTTGTACAGTCTCACACACCCATTTCATTCTCATCATTCACACAGCTGTGATAATTTCAGGTCATTTACATAAATAAGCTAACTGATCAACCACCTCTTGCCCTACGAGACCGTGGAGGACTACATATAATAGTCTGAATTTTGTCCTTCTTTTAACTATTTATAAATTAGTTGTGCAGTCAATGGGTTTCAGATCAGTAGTAAATATAATTTATGATTGCATACTGGCCATCTCAACAAAACCCTGAGGGAAAGTAAAGCTCACTTACTTAATGAAGTTAAATGATCTGTTTTAATGGACTGAATGTTTAAGCATTCATTAATGCTTAAACAACATTCATTCATTAACTATCATGTGTTATATTAAAGTGGTATTTAAAGCTGATTAATCGTTTAGTCAAACTTGAAATTAAATATTTTTATGATCAACATAGGGATCAACAGAAACAAAAAGAAATAGTATGAACTGTCACTTTACATACAACAAAATCGGATACTTTTTGTATGAAATTATAAACACAAATTAAACAATATATATCTTTTGAGATGCATTAGATTAGGTTTATAAGATGCAGAGGAGTTGCAGTACAATGCACTCAGGTCACACTAAGGGCAAGAGCAGAATTTGACTAAACAATATATTTTAAAAAATATAAATAGAAGACACAACCGTACTTGTTTGCCTATTTTAAAAAACCCTGTAGGCCACTGTGGTCATTTTCAGGGCTGAAGAATGAGTGTGTTTCAGCGCATGACCATGCCCATTCGAGCAGGCATGCAGTCTGCCCAGGGAGACTATAGCTGAACACGCACTAGGGACAAATGGAGCATTGCTAATACACATACAGCGAAGACGGGTGATCAAATTATAGAGCAACCTGGCTCACATTTACCGCTCAAACACACTCCCAGCCAGATGAAGGACTGGTGATCAAACCTGATAAACAGCTCAGTAAACACCTGTGACGCATCTGTATGTAGATACATTTCAATTTTAATAGGGGATGAGGGACAAGTGAAACAGGATGGTCACAAAATACCCCAATTTTAAAATATAGCAAATTTCCTGGATATTGATTCAGCAACAGTTGACAGTTTGCACAATGATCATGCATATTTTCAATTCTGCAAGTGCCCTCTCTCATAGTATGCTAAAACCAGATGGACACACCCACATTTCATATAAGGCTTCCTTGTTTATCTTTTCTTCTAACTGAAGTACTCTGGATTGTCAGGACAGAAACATAAGGTCTAGTTCACAAAAAGTCCCATTACTTGATGGTCCTTCCTAACACCAGTGAATGGAGCTGTGAAAAACATTGATATTTTGCAGAGTTGGAGAGAACAATTCATGGTGACTGTTCAGCAGAATCACAACCCAAAAAAATGAATTAAATCCAGAAGAATTCTCATTCATTTAGAAACAGCCAGTAACATGCTGTACTGCAGAAAAAGCACCAACACAATCAATAATCCTGGTGCCCAGGGTTGATCTTCCCTAACCTACTGAAAAAATCCAGCTTAAGAACAGCTTTAACTGGACCAGTTTAGGATGGTCTAAGCAGGTCTTTGATGCTTGAAAAGCTGTTCACTCAGGTGCCACATACCCTATTATGGCAAACTAGCTTGTTAACCAACTATTGACCAGTATAATGTTGTATGTGCATGATTTTATTTTGGTCCAGCTGGTCATAATGGTTGACCAATTTGCTCATACTTAGTCAGGTGGTGAACTTTTCCAGCTTGCTGAGGGTACTCATGCTGGTAGACCAGTTAAAGCATCACTCAGATGATAACATACTTTGTGTTGGTCAAAAACTAAGCTGGTCAACCTGCTTGAGCTGGCCAGGCTGTGTGTTTCATCAGGATAGGGGGGCTAATCCAGGTCCAAAGAGTACGGATCCGCTCCAGTAGAGCTGGGCGGTCTGAACGGGCAGTCTGGACAAAATCCTGGAGCAGATTTCGGCTCTTTGGATCCGGATCAGCCAATCAGCCCTGATCTTCTGGCCTGCCAGATGTTACCTGGTCAGCCAGGTTTTAGACTCTAGTGCCTCTGGACACAGAGTCCAGTCTCAGACAGAGGGTGAGAGAGCACAGAGCGTCTCTCAGCAAGAAGCAGAAACACTGACAGCTATCGTCCAGGACCAGTTCTAACGCACAGAGATTAGAGCCCAGTTCTAAAACACAGAGATTAGAGTCCAGTTCTAACGCGGCCTTTAATTAAAACACACTAACAGCTGTTCACTGACACTTCACCCTTGGCCGAGTCTGACCCCGCCGTTGGGGGTACTGAGAGAGGCCTGGTAGGAGCGGAGGAGGAAAGTGTGTTTAAAGCTCGTAAACTCAGCTGAACACGGAGACGGCGACCGTTACCGTTAGCTTAGCCGCTGAGCTAACGGTGGTCCCGCTGTGGCTTAATCAGGTGACCGGCCTCCCGCTTCCAGACAAAACAGCACCTTTACGGCGGAATCATCCCGCACACAGAACCAAGGCCGCCTCACCTCATCTTCCTTGTGGTTCCTGATGCCACGTACGAGGTCCTGCAGGTTCTTGTCGAACATCCGATCGATGCTGCCTTTAACGATCTTCAGAGCCATGGCTGCCGGAGTCGAGGCGGCGGGTCTGTGAGCTCTCAGGCCGCCGGACAGGCTCGCGTCCACCCGTGAGGCCCGAGCGAAGCACCGCCGGGTTCTCCTGCTCCGAGCCGGGGAGATGACAGGTGAGGCCGCCGGGTCGCGTCCTCCTGCTCGCGCTCAGACCGTCGACTGTCCGCCGAGCCCGAGCAGGAAATGGCTGACAAAATGGCGTCCGGTCAGCTGACTCACTGCGCTCCTGTAGCTGCTTTACAGAGGGAAACTCACAGCATCTCCCTTCATCACCACCTCATCACCACCTCAACTCATCTTCATTTCATCATCATCTCATGACCACCTCATCATCATCTCATCTTCATCTCATCACCATATCATCTTCATCTCATCACCACCTCATCATCTCATTACCTTCTCATCACCACCTCATCTTCATCGTCACTATCTCATCATCTTCATCTCATCTTCATCTCATCATCATCTCATCACCACCTCATTTTCAACGCACCATCTCGTCACCTCATCTTCATCTCATCATCATCCCATCTTCATCTCATCTTCATCTCATCACCTCTTCATCTCATCTCTTCACCTCATCACCTCATCTCCATCTTCATCTCATCTTCTCATCACCTCATCTTCATCTCATCACCACCTTATCTTCTCATCATCTTCTCATCTTTATCTCGTTTTCTTGTCTCATCTTCTCATTTTCCTATCATCTTCTCATGTTCATCTCATCATCTTATCATATTCTCATCATAATATGGATCTTTGCTTCAGAGGAGAGCAGCAGCAAAACACTTCCATCTGTAACCATCTTGTAGACGTAGGATTTGTCCAGCTGTACAAACAATCTGAACATCTGCAGACAGTTACAGACACTTAAAGCACATATTGATTCATTAGTATATATCTGTTTATTTAGGAATGAATGAATGAATGAATGAATGAAGGTAAATTAAAAAAAAGTTACCCGGTGTTTGGGGGTGTGTCCCAAATAGCAAATGTATATTGAATCAATGTTCATTGGCCTGATGCATTGATCTCATAATCAACGTGTTGGTTGAAACAACATTGATTCAATGTTATTTAAAAAAAAAAATGCCTCGAATTGGAAGTGGGGACGCAAAACGCCCGTTTCCAGGAAAATCAGATCAGAAAAAATAGTGATGGCAAACCGAGGCTTTCTGAAGCACTGAAGCCTTTTTCCAAACTGTATCAAAAAAAGATTCATTACTCGGAGCTTAATAACACAGTGGACATTAGCGGAATTTCGTGGCCAAAACCTGAAATTGCTTTGTGTATTTAGTGGACAAGGGGCTTTAAAAACTGATAAAACAAATGGCAGAATATTTTGATGTATGGATAATTTAATGTAATATATTAAGACATTACACCGTCATATATTTTGAATGAATATATAATACACTCAGAATGTATCTTGATAAGGCAAACTGGAGAAACTACAGTTATAATTCTAATTGCACATTGCTGCTTGTTTCCCCTTCACCATGTTATTGATCTGTTAATATAAACTCTAAAATTATATTATTCATTATTATTCACATCCTATCACTATTCCATTATTCTCTCTCTCTCTCTCTCTCTCTCTCTCTCTCTCTCTCTCTCTCTCTCTTATATATATATATATATATATATATATATATATATATGTCAGTCTGTCTGCCTTTCTCAGTCTCTCTCACTTTCTCTCTCTGTCTCTCTCTTTATATCTCTATGTCTCACTCTCTATCTCTATCGCTCCGTTTATCTCTAAATCTCCGCTAACGACCCTCAAATTGAGCACCAGGTTTTGCTGCTTTTGAATCGTTCCCTAAAGCAGTCACTTGATTGTTCGCCAAAATGAAGCTTCGGACGTTATAGGTCACCTGATCAATGTAGAACGAACCAAGCATCGGCACATTGATTCGAACCAAATGCATATCGGTTTTTTTTCGACACGCAGATTCAAGAGTATCATCACTAGAAAAAAACAAAGAAAGTGAGAAAATATGATGAAAAGTACTTGGAAAATTTTACGATTTTAAGTTTTTTTGCCGGGAGTAGGGGCGCCACGGAATTAGGTAGGGTAGGGGGTCGCACAGTGAATAAGGTTAAGAACCTCTGCTCTAAATGCAAAACCAACATAAATTCGACCTCTGCCTATTACTGATTTATAATTGTTTTGTGGTTGAATATTGAATTAGGCCCAGGTGACCTATTTTTATACATTAATTCAACCTTATAATGTGGTTTTATGACTTTGAACAGTAATTTTTGAAACCTGTATAAATAATTCTGAATTCTGGTCTGAATGAACAGACTAATAGAAATGCCCCAAACTTACTCTACTAGCTATACATAATTACTCCTGTAATCACCATTTTTGGAGATACATGTTTTTCATTCAGCGATGGTATATTAATTTTTGGTAATATTAATTTTTATTTTACCATCAAGTTCATACATTTACACATACCTGCCTCACACACAGAGGAAATGTCAAATCCACTTCTACCCATGTTGTATCTATGTATCTGAGAAAGCCACTGAGAACTGAACGTATCATCATGTTTTAGATGATGTTTGCTTTGTGAGATGGTGCATGATCATAATGAAATTAGCCATGAGAAGATGGTGTGGTCATGCAGAATTGCACAGTCAGCAGATATACTCAAAAAGATTCAAGTGATAATTGGTTTGTATTAACAAGCCCAAAGAGATAACATTCCTTGCATCAATCCATGTTGACACAAGGCAGGTTGGGTCCATGGGCTCTGGTCACAAATTAAGATCCTCCCAGTTGCGTGCTTCAGCAGAAATTCATCAGACCAGGATGTTTTCTTCAGCTGTGCAGTTTTGGTAAACCTATGGCCACTGCAGCTTTGGGTTTCCATTTCTGGCTGTGAAGAGTGGAACCTAATGTGATCTGCTGCTGCTGTAGCTCATCCATTTCCAGGCTAGACTTGTTGTGCATTTTGAATTGCTTTTCTGCAAAGTTGTACTGAGAGGATCTCTCGGATACTGTAGCCTTTCTGTTAGTTTCAGTCTGGCCATTCTCTGTTGACCTCTCTCAGCAACAATGCAGTCCAGTCTGCAAAACTGCTAATTGGATTTATTACACAATTGTAAGTCAATTATGAGTAAAACAGAAAAGATGCTCATTTCACGAACCCCTATTGGGGGTGGCCTATCTAGTACCAATCACACAATTTTCCTTCACATCAAGGCATTGGTGTGCTTTAAATATCAGAGGAATTTTTGTGAGTTATGACCTTTCCATTCACTCTAACCGAATAACACTTATTGTAGGATCTCTGCCACAATAAAACATGTACAAGGCTATTGCTGACCACATACTGACCTCAACTCCTGCTCAAAGTGTGTACAAGTTCCAGCTCTTTTTACGTAGAACGTGAAAAAGGACGGTGCTCATATATTGCAGACAAAACCATCACAGACAAGAGGGTCAGGGGGTGTAAATGTTTGTAACAGAGGGACACAGTCTACAGGAAGGATAAACGTCTGTGCAGAATACACGAATCAATGACAAACGTCTCTGATCAGCTGAGAAAAGAAAACCGCAGTTCCAATCTTCAGCTCTGTACCGGTTCTGTCTCTGCTGGTGAAGATTGATCTGTTGCTTCAGGTGTGTGCGGTTGCTCCTCAGGACTATCTGGTCCAGGCCTGAAACAATGCACATTGTACAATTAACCTCATTCAGGTAATAAGTTTTTCTTCAATTAATTTTTTTATTGCAATGGCACCTGTCAAAGGTTTGTGATACACTTTATAGGACTAACTGAACAGGTTGTTCTTAATTATGATGGATATGTGAGAACATGGACTGTGTCAACATGGATCGCACAAACCCATGTTGACACAAGGCAGGTTGGTACTTCATCTGAAATTAAGATTCATCAGACCAGGGTGTTTTCTTCAGGTGTCCAGTTTTGCTAAACCTTTGGCCACTGCAGCTTTGGCCTTCCATTTCTGGCTGTGAAGAGTGGAACCTAATGTGATCTGCTGCTGCTGTAGCTCATCCATTTCCAGGCTGGACTTGTGAATTTTGAATTGCTTTTCTGCTCATCTAAGTTGTACTGAGAGGTTCTCTCAGATACTGTAGCCTTTCTGTTAGTTTCATTCTGGCCATTCTCTGTTGACCTCTCTCAACAAAGCAGTCCAGTCTGCAAAACTGCTAATTGGATTTGTTTTATTACACAATTATGAGTAACTCTAGACATGGATATATTGAAAACACCAGATTAGCAGTTTTAGAAATACTCAAACCCAGTCCTGGTATCACAAAGTTGAAAAATTATTTGTAATATTCAGTTTCCTCTTTGTTTAACTTGAGCTCCAGGATTGGGAAAGTAGAATGTTGAGAGAGAAATGTGTCATCACCTGTGCTTGAAAGACATATTCAACATTAGGGCCACCATGCTGACTTTTATTGTTTTTGTTTCCATTAATGATTAAAAATGATTTGACCAATTTACAGAGCACTAAAAACATGTCTATAATACACAAGACAAGCAAATGTTTAAATGCTTTCAACAAAATATTGTCTGTATGCCGTTAAGACGGTATGTAATGTAATCTTTGCAACTCTGTGTGCACTACAAAGAATTAGTTATGGGGAAACCTGACAGGATCTAACAGTGTAAGTCAACTGGAATACTATTTTCAGAAATTATGCTCGACATAGGTTAAAATTCACATGTACTACTGTATGAAAATATTTCATTAGTTCCTGTTGTATGGCTCCATTTAGACAGGGCTTGAATAATGAAAAACAGATGTGATTTTTTTTTCTATTTTATCTTTTTTTTTATACCAAAAGAGTTTGGGGAAAAAAAATAACAGAAAAGAAGGAAGTTTCACTAACACAAGGTGGCCAATTTAGTACCAATCACACCCTTTTCATTCACATCAAGGCATTGGCGTGTTCATTAAATATCAGAGTAATTTTTGTCAGTTATGACCTTTCCACTCACACTAACCGAATAACACTTATTGTAGGATCTCTGCCACAATGAAACATGTACAAGGCTATTGCTGCACATTATGTCTCAACTCCTGCTCAAAGTGTGTACAAGTTCCATCTCATTTTATATACAACATGAAAAAGAATGGTGCTCATAAACTGCAGACAAAACCAACACAAACAAGGGGGTGTAAATGTTTGTAAAAGAGGGACACAGTCTACAGGAAGGATAAACGTCTGTGCAGAATACATGAATCAATGACAAACGTCTCTGATCAGCTGAGAAAAGAAAACTGCAGTTCCAATCTTCAGCTCTGTACCGGTTCTGTCTCTGCTGGTGAAGAGTGATCTGTTGCTTCAGGTGTGTGCGGTTGCTCCTCAGAAGGACTATCTGGTCCAGGTCTGAAACAATGCACATCGTACAATTAACCTCATTCAGGCAATAACAGTAAAAAAAAATAAATACAAGTGACATAAAGAACATGAATTATTTCATTGCAACAGCACCTGTGAAAGGGTTGCAATATATGTCATGATATAAGACTAACTGAACTGGTTGTTCTTAATTGTGTTGGATGTGGGAGAAATGCACAGCTTTGAAGACATGAGATACTTGACCAGGGCTACAGCAAAGCCTCTGGGTACTTTGCAATCTTCAATAGTAGGTAGTACCTCTCACTGTAGAGTTGGACACCCAAAATAGGAAAAACAAACATATACAGTATGTAATAACTAAACTAAAATGTGTATCATTTACTTCTAGAAATGAGAAAATATAATGGTTAAATATTACGGGGCGAGAACAAGGACACACAGGCGGGGCTTCAGAAGCCAGCAAGTGAGGTTAACAGCCAGTTAGAGGATTTTCTGCTCTTTTACTTTGCAACCCACCACTCATTTGAGGAGGAGTTACAGATGCAGCAGGACTGAATTCTTAAATATATGGGGTTGTACGCACTAATTTTAGAACCAAAAAGTTGTAATTTATCTACATAAATGTTTTGTTGGACATATCACTTAACTCATATATTACAAGGAGTATGAGTGTGAAAGTAATTACAGATTAAAACATCTTTAGAGTTTACGTTGCACTTTTAAGTGTCTGAATTGGTAAATTCAGAACCAGGGTTGAGAAACTTAATACACTGAGCAGATTTAACATGTTAGACAACATTAAAATGGTTAAAGAAGTGATTAGCATTCTGTGGGTGCTTGCAGAATATGAGATATGTAATGTAGTTAATGTATTTCTTCTCAATTATAAGTAAAATACCACCACTGAGAGTTGAAGAGTGAAGGAGGGTGTATTTTACCTGTCGCTGTTTGGCGATTTGTGCTCAGTTGACTCCTCCTGCTCTGTGGACTTTGGGTTACATTCAGATTCAGAAACGACTTCCTTTTTCACATCAGACTCTCCATTGACTGGTGTGGAATCTAGTGGATGTCAGTGAAATACAGAACAAAAGCATTGGGTGGCTTTAAATCGGAATAGAACCAGACTAAGTATGTTCAATTTGTGCTATAAGAGAAATTAGGTGGCTAGTTAAGAAGCGTTCAAACTGTGCTGTTAACATGCCACAACAGTGGCAACAACATGTTTTTCTGTTTTTTTAATAATAATAAAAAAAAAATTTAAAAAAAAGCAAAAAAACCCACCATCACTCTGCGGAACGGAAGCAACCCCTTAAATAACAAATGCTCAGAGCAAAACAAAAGTAAATGGATTAAGACAAGAGATGCTCCTATGAGAGCAGCCAGTTTCTAGTCTGCTCACCCTGATTTTGGGCCGAATGCAACCTCAGTATATGGACACAGTGCCAGAGAATCAATGAGACTAGGAAACTGTGGATTTCATCATTGTAGCTCAGGGAAGTGTTCCTTCATGTTTAAGGTTCAGGATTGTCTGCCTGTGCACTCTATGCACAGCCCTCTCCCACAGGGATGGGATCACAACAAGAATTCACCATAACAAAAGACAAAGGAACAAGAAATATGGTGAGCGGGAAACGGAGTTTAGCCAATACGCTGGTGTCAGGAGCTGGAGACTGTGCAGTGTGAGTGGAGATTATTTCTGTGATGTAGCTGCTAGTTAAGAAAGTATAATTCAGCAGAAGAAACAAACTGGGTGATTAAGACCTTCAAACACAGCTAATTTCACCCAGCATTTAATTACTTGCTTTAGGAATTTGTTTTAAGCAGGAAATGACAAACCTGTGCAGTAGGCCAACCTGGCAAATAGAACCAAGTGAAAGATTTCGCTTGTTAAATGAGGGCTCAAGAGGTCACCTGTATTCAGTGTTTCCATTGTATCATCTTTCTCCTTATCTTCTGGTTTTGGTTTATTTGCATCCAGCTTGCCCACAAATTGAAGTTTTAATTTGTTGTAGATCTCAGTAGCTTTCTCCATTACTGCACTGCTGGCCTTGTATCGGCGGATCTGTCAAACAAACAGAGGCGGAGGTGAGATTACATCAATAGTATTAGCATCAAACCTGGTTACTTACAATTAACAGAAAATGCAATATATTTGACCCCAAAGATACATTAATGAATTTAAAGTAAGTCTAAAAAACGTCAGCAAGCTTTTTCCCTACTTCCATCCACTGTGTTTAATATGACACCATTCAAAGTGTGGGATCACATCTTTTCACTAAAGTAATTTTAGATAGAAAACGGACCTTTTTGAGTGTGGTAATGACATCAGTGTTCTTTTGTAAAATCTGACTGGTGACCTGTACAGAACCCAGCTCTTCCAAGGCCTGTAAACATTTCTCAATGTCCTGAGATGTAAAAAGAAGAAAATTAATCACAGGCAAATCACAGCATTAAACCTACAGAACACAAGAGATGTAATGTACTGAAGGTTAAGACGTTTACAGTGACAGATCTTGTGTTTGAGGTTAAACACTACTCGACCTTTAACAAAGTGCTCCTCAAACTGATAAAGATTAAACCACTCACTGGGTTGTCCACCTTCAGTGCAAACTTGATGTCTGTGTGGAGCTTCTGGAGCTTCTCTTCTGGAGAAGGCTCTGAAGAGATGTAAAGCAAGAAGCACATTCAGAGTGCGAGTAAGTTAATGAAGATGGACAACAAGCAGAGAGACAGATGTACTTTGTTGACACTCAGTGAGTTTTCTACAGATAGTAAAATGAGATACTGTAAATGACAGCTCACGGGGATGTGAGACAAGGCAGAGAATCTTAACTGTCCATAACTGAGCTCTGAAGTTGATCATAGATACAAATGTCCCTCTCCTATTGGATAGGTGTGAGAATGGCATCTCGTGCATCTCAAAAAATTATAATACTGTGAAAAAGGTTTTTGATAAGTCATTTTATATTAGTTACATTTAAAGTGATATATTTCATCTTTTTTTTTTTACAGATTAGTAATGCTTCATATTAGAATAAAAAAAAAATATTTTGAGATACAAAATTTCAGTTTTTTATGAACTATAAGACATACTGATCAATATTAAAACAAAAAAGCCATGAAATATCACTTAAAATATGACACCTTTTATCTTCTTTTCCACTTTTTTCTCAGGTGGACGTTCAGGTCTTCTTCTTTGCTTCTCAGGCTTAGACCTGGGAAAGTAAAGTAAACAGTTTCAATAAAAATGAAAAAGAGAGTAAAATAATAATAAAAGTTAGAAAAAGAGAGGCAATACTGAGACAAAGTCTCTACCTTGCTCTGTGTTTCTCCTCAGACCGCTGCACCTTCTTCTCCTTCTTCTCCCTCTCCTTTTTGTCCTTAACATCCTTATCTTTCTTCTGCCTTCCTTTTTGGCTCTCTTGACGTTTGGCTGACTTTTTCACCTGATGAGAAGAAAATCAATATTAATAAAAAAAAAAAAAAAAAAAAAAAAAGAATAAAAAAATCTCTCTTAAAACAGTCTTGCCTCCGCAGGTGGGGGAGAGTCAGAATCTGAAGGTGCAGGAATGGGAGGTGGTGGAGGCTTCTTGGACTTTTTGAGAGGATGGTCATCCACGCCTTCATCTGAACTGCTGCTACTGCTGTCCTGCCGTCCTTTGGTCTCCTTCTCCTTCTTCCTATTCTCCTCCTCCTCCTTCTCCCGCTCCCTCAGCCGGCGAAGTTCCTCTGCCTCCTCCTTCTTCCTGCGTTCCTCAATTTCCCGCCGCCGTTGCTCATCTCGTTTCTTCCAATCACTGATGCGGTCTGTGTCACTGTCACTGCACAACCACCAGCATATAAAAGTCATAATTCTATTTCATATATGACTTTACTGTTCCTAATATGTTGACCGATATGTATACAGGAATAACCTGTTCTGAATGACTCCAACTGCCAGAAAGAGCACAGTGTTCAGTAATTTCTGATTAATAATTAATTCTCGCTAATACAGTGTTAACATATTTACTACTGTTGTAGGATAAATGGGTGGTCATATGTAAATTTGTCCAAGGTTGTAACATCACAACTATGCCTTGAACGGTAACCATTTTTGCAGCTTAGATTGCATTAATGTGAAGAGTACATTTTGACATATCCGCTCACATTCAGTCACTACTATATTTGTGTGCTTGTTGTGAGTTGACTGTGAATTGCAACAGCAAGTGTAAGAGTTTAGTTGGACGCACCTGTCACTGTCTGAAGAATAGGAAGCGATTCTTTCTGGTGCTGGTTTGGGTTTCCTTGCACGTGGCTTTGGTGGAGGTTTCTCTGAATGCAAATAAAGGAATGTATGATTTAGTATTCTATTACACTCACCTTGAACTGCATTCGAGGAAATAAGGGAATACTTTAGCTTCTTCTTTTGCCGTCAAGGAAATAAATGGTTATGTTTACATGCACACTAGTAATGCATTAATAATTGCTCAGTCACAATAGAATACGCCCATGTGTACTGATTTAGGCTATTCCGATTGCAATTTATATCTGAATGATATAAATGATCCTTTAAACAGAAGAATAATAGCCATGTAAACACCAAATAAACACATTGTTTATTGTACTCCTTCCTAGTGTAATGTTTGTAAATAGTCTGTGTACTCATTACATGTCATACACGTGTTGCTCTCACCAAGAAAAATTCCTTGCATGTGTAACATACTTGGCAAAATAAAGAGATTCTTATTCTGATTCTGTATCCGATTACATTCTCAATTGGAGTGTTTTACACGTGCATTTGCGTCAGCAAATTGTTTGGACATTGGTTTTGGAGCCCTAAAAATGGTTGGTTTGCAGTAAAGCATACAAGAAGTTGTTGTTCAGACAAGTATTTGAGCAAATAAATGACAGTGGGTTTTTACATGAACCGTAGAGCAAAATAAGAACAGATGGAAGTTTCTAAAGTCAGCTTACTACAGTTGTTTCAGAGCCAGAGAAGCATTTCTGATATTCCATTTTATGAACTTATGGATTAATTCATGGAAGCTCGACCCCTTAATAACACGGATGAAAATGGCGTGCTGGACAACTTCAAGGAAGGTACAGAAAGTATTTTTGGGTAACCTAAGGTAGTTTGATACCATGCTGAAAATGGCCAACTGAATGGTTAGCTCATAAGACGCTACAACTATGATCCGAGGATAGCAATTTTGAATCCTAGATCATGCTGCTTGCCATCGGCAGCCAGGATCCAGAGCGAAAATTGGCCTGCTCTCCCTCACTGGGTGGGTAGATGGCACTCTCTCCCCACATAACACTCTCAGTGTGATGCTGGTCAACGCAGGCATCTGTCAGCCATTGCATCAAAACCGGGGATCCTGCGCTCTCCTCCAAGCGCTGTTTGAGTGTGTGTGTGTGCAGGGCCCACCAGTGGCCAATGTCATACTATAGAGAGCCTACACCTGGAGATACAGTCATGGCCGTAAGTGTTGGCACCCCTGAATTTTTTCCAGAAAATTAAGTATTTCTCGCAGACAATTTTTGCAATTACACACTGTGTCAGCAGTGGGGTCCTCCTGTGTCTCCTGCCATTGATAGTTTGAGTTGACACTAATGCACCCTGCGCCTTTAGAACTTGCTTGGGGCTGCTTATCCACCATCCGGACTATCCTATGTTGCAACCTTTGATCAATTTTTCTCCTCCGTTCACGTCCAGGGAGATTAGCTACAGTGCCATGGGTTGTAAACTTCTTGATTATGTTGGGCACAGTGGACAAAGGAACATCAAGATCTCAGGAGATGGACTTGTAACCTTGAGATTGTTGATATTTTTCCACAATTTTGGTTCTCAGACAGTTCTCTTCTCCTCTTTCTGTTCGCCATGTTTAGTGTGGCACACACAGACAAACAATGCAAAGACTGAGTCAACTTCTCTCCTTTTTATCTGGTTTCAGCTGTGATTTTTAAATTGCCCACACCTGTTACTTATCACAGGCGAGTTTGAATGAGCATCACATGCTTGAAACAGTTATTTACCCTCAATTTTGAAAAGGTGCCAATAATTCTGTCTGGCCCATTTTTGTGTTTATGTAAATTATGTAAAAAAAATTTCCTGTTTTTTTTTTTGTTTTGTTCCAATACAAAGGAAATAAACACGTGTATAACAAAACATGTGTAATTGCAAAAATTGTCTGGGAGAAATACTTCAAAACCTGATTGGCTGATGGTGGCCATGCATTTTTTAATATTAGGCTGTCTGGCGAAGATGCAAATGGCAGAAAAAAGGTGGTAGGCAGATGTCACATGACTCAGAGAAAGCATGTGCTTGTTCATATTGGTGGTCCACATGCTCGTCATTTTGTAATTCATTCAGATTACTTGCAGTGTGCATGTAAACACAGATTTATCAGACTGTTGAGACGAGCATGTATGTAAACACCGTTCAACTAGGAATGTAGAATCGGAATCAATTCAAGCGGATTGTGAAACTCTTTACATGTAAATGTAGACATTGAGCCACTGGGTCAGGTGTCAGGCACAATTAATCAGCAGCAACTGCTGGCCTCACCTTTCTTGCGCGCCTGTGGACCCTTCCTTGGAGCAGGCTCAGAGTCAGAGTCAGACTTTGATCCTGACTGAGATTCAGAACCAGAGATGGCTGGCCGTGGCTTCACATCCTCAGAGTCACTTCTGTCCTGCTTATGATCCGACTGGGAGCCTGATTCAGAATCGGAGTCTGAGGACGCTTTCTGGAAAAGGTCACAAATCAGGGAGTAAGAAGATTTTACTGATTTGATTATGACTAATTATGACTGTTTGATTGTTATACACTCACCTTTTTTCTACCTCGGCCTGGAGGCTTCCTTCCACCTCGACCACTCGACTCTTTCTGTGGAGTGAAGTCCTGAGGAGCACACAATCAGAATATTGTGTAAGCTGTGAAACTCTACTCAGAACAGTGACCAAATGGCAGTATGGAGCCAGAGAGCCTAAGTTACACACACACAATGCTTTCACAGCCACCAAATTTAAGATGATGATTTCCAAAAGACAAAGTCAAAAGATGACACATTAACTTTGTATTTAAAGCAAAAACAAAACAAATATTAATCTTTTAGGCTTACAAAATAACAAAAAAGGAAAAAGGTGTGAAACAAAACTTTGGGCACCCTGCTTGGTTAGTACCTAGTAGCGCCCCCTTTGGCAAGTACCACACATTGTAAATGCTTTTTGTAGCCAGCCAGGAGTCTTTCAGTCATTCATTCTTCTTTGCAAAAGTTTTCCAATTCTGTGAAATTCCACAGTACTTTTGAGGTCTATCCACAGATTTTTAATGATGTTCAGATCAGGGCACTGTGCGGCCCATGGTAAAACCTTCAACTGCACCTTTGGATGTAGTCTATTGTGGATTTTGATGTGCATTTATGATCATTGTCCATTTGTAGAAGCCATCATCTTTTCAACTTCAGCTTTTTTACAGATGCTGTTATATGTGCCTCCAGACTTTGCTGGAATATCATCGAATCCATTCTTTCCTCTAATGTGAAATGTTCCCCGTTTCACTGGCTGCAACACAATTTCCCCACTGCAGGACTAATAAAGGATGGTTTGAGAGGTTTTCTTTTCATAAAATACTCTGCCCTATTTTCTCCAATTATATCTTTGCTCATCTTTGCCAAAAAGTTCTATTTTGTTTGCAAAATGCATCAGGATTGTTTAGATGTTCTGTAGCAAGCTTGCAAACTGAGTTTTCTTCTCATGACTCGTCCATGAAGGCCATATTTGTGCAGGTGTCACTAAACAGTAGAACAAATAGCCCCACAGCTCCTGCTAAATCTTCCTCAAGGTTTATTGCAGTCAAGTGGAAGTTCTGATTTGCCTTTCTAATTTTTTTTCTAGTTCCCAATTACTGCCATTTCTTAATTATATTTCACTGAGGAAATGGGAACCAGAAAATGCTTTGTTATCTTCTTGCAGCCTGATTTGTGGGCCTCAACCATTTTCATTTTCAGAGTGCTAAGCAAGGTTGGACAAAAATAGAGACAAGTTTTGAGGAGTCTGGCTTTTCCTAACGATGATTGTGAACTCATTACCCTAACGTGCTAATTAAATTCTGAGTTATAGGTCAAAGTTATCTGAGCACTCAAATCCCACACGTCCCAAACTCTGGCATTGCACTCCTTTCCTTTTTCACTCTAAAATTATACAAAACCAAAATAATACACTGGCACTGCTTAAAATGTTAACAGTGTGTGTTTCATCTTTTAACTTCATGCCTTTTGGGGATCGTTTCATACTCAACTTGCTTAACTGTTGAGAATCATTTTGACCAGGAGTCCGCAAACTTTTGCATGCCAATGTAACTGATTATTGTCTATAATAATTAAAGGCCTTTTTATTATCTAAATGGATGTATTTTTAAATGTGCTGCTAATTCTACAATATAACCTAATGATCAAAATTATGGAGATATTTCCTGAAAATTTGAGACATCAAGCGAAGAAATCATAACTTCAGAAATTTACACCAACAGTAGTTATAAATACAGCATGGCATCTGTAATTTGAGCATAGTCTTAGTGCCAGCAGACAAATACCTGGTCACTGTTTTTGCCAGAGTCAGAGTCGGAGCTGGGTGAAGGTTCTGGCTCAGAGGGTGATCCACTCTCCTCTTCATCTCGCTCACTGGACAATGCTCGCCCCCTCTTCGATGGGGGCCGCTACCAAGAAAAAAACAATACTTTTTCCACATAAAACGAACACATGCCATTATAATTATATATATTTAACCACACACAGCCATATTATATTCAGTCAAATGTACCTAGTGAAATTACATTTGGCATTTTTCTGAAAAGAGCTCTTTTTCTTTTTTGTGCTAATGTTAACATATCACAAAAATGAATCAATTATGAATAATTTCTCAGTGTCAATTTAAGAAAATACAGTCAGTAATTGTACATTTATGAGCTGAAATGTGTTCTCTGTAGAGCATGTGTACATATATTCACTAAGAAAATCATACAATCCAAATTTAGCTTAACAAGTTGCACCCAAAGATTAGAGCATGATTGTATAGCTGATGAACCACAATATTTCTAACCCTAAAACCCATCACCATCATCATAGGTAATTGATGAAGATGAAGCATAACAGTGTGTAAAAATCGTATTCGATGCATATCTGACACTCTTCAGGATTTGTCTACTTGCCCACAAACATTAGAGCCAATATTAGAGTGTGGTGTTGTTGTTTATCTACCTTTGGTGGTGCTGGAGCTTTCCGTTTCACTGCTCCTCTGCCTTGGTCTTCACTCCCGGACTCAGATTCATCACTTCCAGTTTCTGCTTTCCTGGGTACCACTGCTTCCTCTTCATCTTGCGCATCACTTCCTGCAGCAGCTTCATTCTCCTCACTTTCCGATGAGCTAGCGGGCTAAGCATTTAGTACTTGGGTTAATTAAACAAAGTCTTTTTTACATACTAAAACTAAACATGGTGTTCTCTGTGATGCAGTCTAGTATCTCGTGTTACTGTGGGGGTGATTCATTTGATCTTGACAGAGAAACATGGGCTTGGACATTTAAGACATTACAATGTTGTCAAAATTAGAGCTGGTTAACAGGGAATTTTTGGAACAAAATCTGATACATTTTTTTAAATGTAGTTTAATAAGTTGCACCCAAAGGTTTGAACATGATTGTATAGATGATGATCCACACGAAAACTCATCACCGTTATCAAAGGTAACTGATGAAGATGAAGCATAACAGTATGTAAAAATCATGTTCAAGGCAGATCTGAGACATTAGGATTTGTCTACTTGCCCACAATCATTAGAGCCAACGTAACTCATTAACAGGCACTGATCTTTACAGAACATGCTTTAGTGGTTTTACAGGAGTGTTGCTGCTTATCTACTTTTGGTGGTATAAAGGTTAAATTGCTGATGTTTCAGCTTTAAAAGTACATCTTTCCCTATATTGACTCCACTTAGACCACCTTAACATACCAGACATAACCCAGATTTTATCCTGCTAGCCCTTAGTACAAATGTAATGTCTGATTGAGCCCATGTGTGAATACAGCCCCACCCCAATGATTTAAAAAGTATAAGGTGCACAGGCACATGCAGGCATGTGGGCCATCCTTAGCCAGTGATTAGAGGACTGAGTTATTAAAGAGTTGGGGGTTTGATTTTCAAGTCTGCTAAGCTGCCACTTTTGGTCCCTTAAGCAAGACCTTTAAATCTCTCAGCTCCTGGGTCAGTAGGATGGCTGACCCCATACACTGACCTCAGCTTTCCAAGATGGGACATGGAAGAAAATTTAGCTGCACTGTACAACCATGTAAGCATAATTTCATATAAAAGACATCTTCCTTTTCTTCAGACTTCTAATGAGAAACATCTTTTTGTCTGTGTCATGAAAATGAGAGACACTTACAGCAGGAGCACTGTAAGAAGCATGGGGGTTGTTCTGGATCTCCCACAATCCCTCATTAAATCCTTTCCTTTTGTTGGGTTTCCCATAGCGGTCCTGGTACTTCTCATAGGCAAAAAGGTCCTTTGGTGCAAGGAATGCTCTATATTGAAGGAAGGCAAAGGAAAAAGTTACTGTACTGCCATCTATTGGTTCTTAAAAGCAAAAAGAGACCGTCTACCATTTTGCATACAGTCACATCTGTTTTCACCTTGAATTCAACAACTGCTCTGAGCTTCTGTTAAATTTTCACAGAACAATCAGAAAAGAAAAAAAAGCAAGCTATAAACTAATAGAAAACACCACCTGTCTTCATTAAGGATTGCTATTTCTCACTGACATTCACAGTTGTTCCAAAGATAACATGTCTGAGCATTATGCACATGGAAGCGATTACGTTTCTTTACACTTACGTTTCATGAGTCCCAAAGAAAAAAATGGGGATTTTGTTAGGAGGTGGTTTCACTGCTCCTTCAGCAACATCTTCAATCTGCAAACGAGGACAGAAGACAAACACAGTATTAAAAGTGGTCTAAAAAGGCAGGCAGACAGCACCCCAGATTTAACAGCAGACCAACCGTACAGCAGAGCACACAAATTATAAGAGGTATGATAAAATTACCTGAGAAGTCATTGTAAGCAGATTCAAACACATTAAAGTTTAAGTTCTTACATTACAACCAGACAAACAATGGACAAAATGCAGACAAGAGGAATTAAGTGTAAAAAACTGAAAACACAACATGACGTCAGACGGGGTCCAGGGTGCAAAATGAGACTCTTAATACAATGTGATCAAACTCCATCACTTTAAGCCTGAACTGAAGCCCAACCTGCCTGGAGCTGATCTTCAGTCTCCTCAGCAGATGACTCCGCCTGGGGCTTCTGAAGGAACTGATAAAGAACTGATACTGACACTGCAGCGTTTCTCCGTTAGACGAGGATGAACTTCACTTCTCCGTTCCACCTTAAACGGAGGCGCACTGTGCAGTCTGTTGTGTAGCGCGTTACACGTTTTAAGGTGGAATGAACAATTCGGCTCGGAAGCGGACTAACCAGACTACCAGAGTGGGTTATGCAAAAAATGAAGACTGCAGGTGAGACAGCAGGCCCCGTGCAGAGTGTGTGAGTGTGTGTGTGTGTGTGTGTGTGTAGGTGGGGGGGTGTGTGTGTGCTCCCGCTCACCCTGGCTGGCCAGTGCGGATACCCCTTCATCTTGGCGAAGACCAGGTCGCCCGGCCGAAAGTTGTGCGGCATGTTTCCGGCGCGTGCAGTGTGAGCGCGGGGTGAGCGCGGGGTGAGGCTGTGTGTTTTGTGCTCCTCGGCTGCGGCCCGTTCCTCCTCCCGGACCGGAGCTCCACAAAACGCGCTCACAGCTCCAGCACAGCTTCCGCTCACACAACCGAGCCCCAGCGCGGAAGTCCCGCCCCCACCCGGCGTTTCATTGGCGGAACACCCTGCCACTCATTCCTCTGAGCCAATAGAGGCTTACGACGAATATTGCGTTTGTTATGACAACCAAGTGGAAATAAATCCAACCGAAACTGCACTGAAATAATTATTTAAAGACGGAAAAGTATAACTGTGTGCGTGAAACAAATAATGTATACACAGAGACATGTGGGAATCTCACAAAATATTAATCAATGAATTATTATCTGAGCCCCAAATGCTCGTTTCAGCGTTAGTTACTGTTAAATACAGTTAGTGGGATGTTTATAATACCTAAAGTGGGGTTATCAATAAATTTACCCAAAACCATTAGAGTAGCTGCAGTGGGCCCTGTGTGTAGCTACAACTTGTGAAAATTGGGATGAAAGACACTTTCATCAAAGAAAAAAAAGGTATTCCACAAAGCACAACATAAGTAACAGGTATATCTGAGGAGCACTGAGACAGATAATGGCTTTAAAATTGATTTAAAATGTTACTTATTCCTTTTTACCATTTCCTTTACATGACATCAGCTGTGTCTTCTTTGTTTTCCAACAGAATTCTTACAGGTTATTTTCTCACATTTCACAAAAACAGTAACACAAATCACCCTTCAAAGCATTTGCGGTAATACAGTGTAATGCACACATTTTCCTGTTTCCTATTCAATTTGTTACATTAACTGTCTTCTTGGTACAAATCAACATGTTGGATATTGGTGAAAGTTGGTGGCTGTTGTATCAAGCCATGTCTGAAATGGTCCACTTGTTTATTCACTATATAGATGATATAAAACAGCATGCAGGGGAGTAGTGAGGAAACAAGAAAGCAGAATTCAGAAAGTATTTACTTACTGGGAAAATGTTTCACAACCTTTGGACACAGTGATGAACTCAAACAGGTTCCACTGTGAGCAGTTTATTGCTCTTTCTCTTCTTTTCTGTTGCTCCATTTACTGCTGGTCTGAATGAGGGCTGTGATGCGACATCAGAGCAACAGTTTACCAGTGTATTTATACTCAATATGTTTATTAATTCTTGATATTATCAATAAAAACTATTCAATCAATTTTGAATTGGTGCAGCTTTAGTCTGCATGAACTTTCTGAGACCCCTTTTCTAACCTGACTTAATTTCCCAAAAGCCAAACCTAGTTCTGAGACAAACCTGACATCAGTGAAATTAACACCTCAACACCTGTATGTGTGATTTATCTTCTAGTCCAATTTTCTCTTCCGCAAGACATCCAAGCTTTAAATACCTGTGGAGGTAAATCAGGCCTACTTAGGAAAATTACAGGCTTTAAAACTTTGAGCACTAAATGCTCAAATGCTTATTAAAGCATATAGTAAGGTTAAATTATAAATAAATACATAAATAAATAGATAAATAAATAAAATAAAATAAAAAAATAACCACGCAAACAAAACCACTACAAATAAGTAAATAAATAAAACCTTCACATATCCTGACTGTGTAGTTTGTCAAAAAGCAACAACATTAAACACTTATACCATGGGGTGTTTTCATTCTAAATAAAAAGACAAACTGTTTTGATACCCAACTTCATCTATTTAACTCGCCGAGGTCTCTTTAGAAGAGAGCGCATCGGTTGTTCGTACATATTTCAGTTTATACACTATATAGGCAATATAATTCGCGCCACAACAATTCGGACAACACTACAAAATGACTGACACCCGAAATAGAACACTAAACAGTGTATAGGGTGCGAAATCGAACACTGCACCAAAGGGATCTCTGCCCGCCGCCTAAAAGTGTCCGACTGGAATTTTTTTTTTTTTAGGTTAGTTCCGCTTTGTCGCTGTTTGCTCGCAGAAGTGGGAGATTTAGAGGGTCGTAGGGGTGTAAGCGAGTGTTCTGAGAGGGGCACAATCCAAAATGTAGGAATGAAAGAAGCAGATAAACAAAAGACTTTCCTCCTGAATTCCATACAGATCTGCAGGACAGTTCCAGCATCAGTCAGTATAGAAAGTGAATTGAGTGGCTGACTCTGTAACTCAGAGAGACTTACAGTTGTTCCTCGGGCAGGAGAATGCAAAGTGTTCATGTTGCCACGGAATCAAACCAGATTGTGCCACAGGGAAGGAGTTGTTGTCGGCTACACTACACCAACCGTTTTATTCTCCTGTTAAAAATACCAGCCCAGAGCAGCACAGCTGATCACCAGCTAAATCAGTGTATGTTGTGTTTAGAATGCTGGTATGCGGACCACCTAACCAGGACCAGAACTGCAGAGTAAAGGTTAATGGCTATTTTTGGAATGTATTTTTATTCTTTTAAGTAGCTTTGTTGAAGTATGGGTTTTAACTTATAAAATGTAACCAAGTAATGTGAATTGATGTAACTTGCTCACAAAAGCATTATTTGAAAATAGTAGTTATTTATGCATGTCAGTATTTTCTTCACTTAACCCTTTAAAGCAGGATCCATCAAATAATTACTCCTTTTTTTATTGTTTTTTTTTTACCTTTAAAAATAAATTAAATAATACTCTGCATGTATTACTTTCAGATTGCTTTAGTTTATTTACTGTGCATGGCAGCTTTGTTTAACCTCATAATCTGATAAATAGCTAAATATGCTTTAGACAGAATGCATCTTTCTGGTGGATATAGTGCACAGACAATCCAGGAAACATATCTTTAGTTTCTTATTTCTGTAATTATTTTTATTTAATTTATTAAACATTATTGGTATTTAGATATCACTGAATGTTTTACATATTGCAGAGGTTTAAAAACCAATGTATCAAATATGCTATACTTGGCTTGGCTTTACGTATTAATCACTGATTTTCCTCAAAAATAAGTGAATTAATTATTAAGCCATTATTTATAGAGGTGGAAAATGCAGGTCCAGGCAGATGGAACAATGTCCAGGGACGGATTTGTACTTTCTGGACCTGGATTCCCACCTCTCCTCATTTACTGTGTAGCTGTGTTAGTGTACATCCGTGACACTAGAGGTCGCTACAAACCACTTAACTTAGAGAGGCCCCGTTTCCTGCCCTTCCCTCTCCTAGATGTAAACAGATTAGTTTGCTCGATTTCTGTCCTGTTATCTGCTCCATTTTTAATTACAGCTGCACTAACAATGAAGAAGTTTTTCGATGATATAAAGAAGGACATCAAATTCAAATCAGCGGGACCAGGGAAGAAACTTACTGACGACACCAGGTAAACACAGCACCTGAACTGACAGCTACTCTCAGCTCTGCTGCTTTCACTCTAAATCCTGTGGCTGCTTGTCCTTCATTCATATCCCCTACAACTGAACACCAAACTAAATGTACCAGCCCCCTCCATCGGTGTCCCTGCGGCTAGTCAGGCTGTTAGGGTTTAATAATACAGATATTCACATCTGTTACTATCATCAGTACCTTTAGAACCCGGGCCATTTGTTTGTGATTTGTTTGGTTGTTTTATAAACTGTTCACTAAAAAAGATGGAATATAGAAGCGGTGTCTGTATGATTTTGACCATGTTTTGATCAAAATTTGCTAGTGTGTACATATGTTATTGTTTTTGCTTATTAGGACTTTGATCAAACACTTCATATCTTAGAAATCCTGTGGGAATTGGATTATTTTGATCTGAAAATGCAAGATTGACCATATTCATCATAATACGTTCCTTAAAGTACTTGACAGTGCGCCAAATAAAAATTAAATGTCCTTTATTATTTTTGTGATTTATGTGTGATTTATGATCTCCCTTCCCGTGACTTTTATTCTGAACATTGTGTGAACAAAGAGAGCAAACCCCCTCCCTTCTCATTTTCCTCTGTAACCCAATATCTGGATCTGTGGCATCATTAGCCCCGCCCCTCCTGCTGATCAGTTGGAGTCTGTGCGCAGGTTATGTTGATTTTTTAAGTCGCTCTGGATAAGGGCGCCTGCCAAATGCCGTAAATGTAAATGTACATATGGACAGAGCCGCAAACACACTGAAATGCCCCTTTGACATTTACACTGCGACTTAATTCAGTTCAACATGACTCAGCTGTTTTTCCAAGCTTGATTACTCTCTGATAGTTTGTCATACAACAAAGACCCCATGGTTAGATAGATAAGTCTTGCAGTTTGACATGTGTAGTGTCTAAATCATAGGTCAAAATTGAATTCCGTTTATATGTGTAAATAGTATTAATTTTGCATAGACTAGTTAGGCTGAAAAATACACATTTTAATTTAAACAATAGAATGAACAATCAAAAAGCTTGTTGTACTCAATTGTGAAATTCTACAAGCAGTAATACAGTATTATATACAATTTAAACATTAATTCTAAATCTAATAGCTATCTAATTACTACTTTCATCAAATTGGGAAACTCATTGAAAACGCCACAGAATTTTTTTGAAGCCTTCCTTTCTCACTTTGACTCTGATTATTTAGAAATTTGATAACAGGGTCAGAGCCTTTAAGACACCTTTAACTGCTTATTCCAAAGCAAACAGTGTTATTAGGATCAACACTGTGCACATAAAATCTACGTGTGTGTTTGTTTTTTCAGTGCTAGGCCCCCAGTGGCTCAGAGTAGCAACCAAACAAAGTCTCGCTCTGCACCCAATGAAAGTGCTCAGAGGGCTGCAGCTGCAGCACTGGCTCGAGTGGAACAGCAGCACCGGCCACGCGTACACACCTCACAGGACGCCATAAGGAACCAGGGTGAGTTAGCCTAAGGAGTTAAACCCAATTACTGACAGTTAAGGTGCATTAGCTGCAAATCCTGCAGCTTCTGACATATCCAGTGTTTTGCTTTAATGTGACCCAGACTTGATGTTTTCAGAGCTGTGTGGATGCACAAATCTGATTTTCTCAAATCAGATCTGAGGAACTTTCATATGTGGTCCTAGATCAAATACAAATCTGATTCCTGAGCAATGGACCTCAATGGGAAAAGTTGTGTTGTCTGACAGTGCAAACATGTATTCATCTTGTTTGAATAATAAACAGCTGAGCTATTTCGATTCAATCTGTCTTTGCAGTGTTTTTGATGGTAATTTGATAAGATGAATCTCATATGGCTAAACAAAGAGCTATTTGTGAGTCAGTCTATATGCATGCAGTGTGGGGTGCCTTAAGCATATGAGCAATCACTGATCCTTGTCATTGCAAAACAGCAACTACAGCAACCAAATTGTCCATTGAGTACTATTACTGTATCAGTTAGTAGTACCTATGCCTGGTTAAGAATCTCTTCTGTTTCAGTGAGGAAGGAGCTTGAGGCAGAGGCTGCTGCCACAGCGGTGGGACTGAAAAATGTGGATGCTGAGGCAAGAAGCAATTTTTAGCTGACCTACAGCCTGTCAATGAATATAGTGATTGCTTGTCATCTTGTGTTCAGATCATCTTATTATAGTAATAAGTTCTGCATTTTCTCTTTTTTCAGGTTCCGGAGAAGGACCCTGCATGTTTCTCCGTATCCGGAGTGTACTTTATCTGTCCCCTGACTGGGAAAACCTTAACGAAGAGTGAGAGAGAGATGCACGTTAAAGAGGCCATTCTTCTGGTATGTGTATTTACACAAACAATATGAACAACTTCAGCACTAGACTGACTTGCTGTGTGGGAAACTTTAGTCATGGATGTTCCTTTCTTACAGAGATTCTCTGAGAATCCAGTTGAGGCTTCTGTTATGATGATCCACACTTTCAACAAGGACAGAGAGAAAGTGAAGGCTGCTGTTGATATCATCAGCAAGTGAGCATCATAGACAATGCATGTCCTCTTGTGTGTTTAGCAAAACAAGTGCAAATCATGATATTGTTTTTCTCAATATTTTTAGATACATTGACAACATCTGTAAAAATCCAACAGAAGAGAAGTACAGGAAGATTAAAGTCAGCAACAAAGTCTTTCAGGTTAGTAATAAAACCTGTTAGGATGGGATTCATTTGGTTCATTCGGTAATTCTTTCAATATCTGAATTGACCATCTCTGTTTTTCTCTATTGTCCTATTCAAAAACTACAGACTGAATTAACTACTTTTTTTTTTAGATTCCTGTCTTGGTTTCCAAGGCATAAAGAAAGGATTTTGCCTAGTCTTTTGAAATTTTTAAATAGAATTTTACCCCTAGTCACTTGCAATGCTCCGGACACTAGGAGGATAAGCACAGGACATGCATGTGTCTCCTCCAATACATGTAAAATTAGCCACCACCTCAAACTGTCATCCTCAAACACCTGTACTGGCCAATATAACGGGAGGAGTGATGGGAAGAGAGTGTCCATGTACCCATCAGTGAGAGTGTGGCCATTTGTGTTCTGTCAGGTTTCAGATGCTGATGTTGAAGCCACTCAGCTTGGTTGGGTGCTCAGAAAGATGCAAGAGGAATACCAAAGGAACTTCACATGACATTTTGTCTTTACCCCTGTGTGTTTTATCCTATAGGAGAAGGTCAGTGGGATCGAGGGGAGTCGGGATTATTTGCAGGCTCTTGGATTTGAAAGCACTATGCTACCAGTGGATGGGCAAGGTAAACTAAATATACCATATAATTTGTAAACCTAAAACTATTTTCTACATTGTTAATAAGTTGGTTCGTGATTTGCATAGAGCAACAGTATTGGACAGTTGATGTAATGATGCACCCTATTGGTCTGTTAATTTATTAGCTTGTGAGACTTCTATGGCTAAACTCTCTCTACACTCCTGTTGGAATTCTTCAGAGGACACAGAGGAGTTCCTGTGTCTGCCAGAGCAGGACGCAGCATCCCTGGAGGACATAAAGGAGAAGAAGGAGCAGCTGCAGAATGGGGAGCCTGTTCGAGCCAAGCTAGACCGCCAGCCTCAAGCCTTTAGACCTTCGCAACACGCTACTCGTTTTGAGCTGCCACCTGACTTCTACAACCTGACTGCAGAAGAGCTGAAAAGAGAACAGCAGCAGAAGTATGAAAGCAGTAAAATGAATGCAGGGCATTTCCAGTGTCCATGCAGTTGGTTTCAGTATCCATCTTGATATCATCCTTGGTCAGTTTCCAAATAGTTACTTAGGGTGAGATCCATCCGTTAATGATTTCCATTTCTTATCGGGGCATGTTTTAGAAAGAGCTAACATAACCCATTAAATGATTGTTAGATGTTTCAGGCTGCATAGACTGTCTTCTGGAATAATCTGTGTGCTCCAGGGAAGAGTTTGCCTGGTTCTGATTTCCTGGAAATGTCAATTGTCTTTCAGAAGCGATATAGTTGAAAGAAATTCCATGCTGCGGACAAAAGCGATGCGGGAAAAGGATGAGCAAAGGGAGAGAAAGAAGTACAACTACTCTCTCCTGAGAGTACGGTTCCCAGATGGGAATATACTTCAAGGTATGCAGGTCTTCTTTAAAGACATATTCCAAAATCATACAGTTGCAAGTGAACTCTTCAGAGTAACCTGTATCTGATCATTACCTTAGCAATTACACTACGTGGACAAAAATATTGGGATGTCTGCTCATTAATTAGTTATTTTGAAATCAAGGGTATTAAAAAGATCAGCATGCTCATGGCAAGGTGATGGGAATTTGGTAGAGAATTTGGAAGTGCCAGTTACCCAATCCTGGTAGGACTCTCCCCCCACACATATAATGCTCCCAGCACTTGGAGGGTAAAGACAAGCAGCCAACATGCTCAGAGGAAAGCACCATGTCCCCAGCTTCGATATGACTGCGTACAGATGCTTGTGCCATTGCACTGGGTGTGATGTGGGGAGAAAGAGCCATCTACCCACCCAGAGAGACCATGGCAAATATCACTCTCTCAGATTCCAGCATCCCTGGATCAGAGAACTAATGCTCAGTTACATTTACATTTACATTTGCGGCATTTAGCAGACGCCCTTATCCAGAGCGACTTACAAAAGTGCTTTGCTGTTTACTTAGAACATCCTTAGCTAGTAGATAAGGCTTGAATCTAGAGATTCCACACATTTAGACCGTGTTGAAACAAAAGTCTTTATGGAGTTAAGTACTCCTGAAACAGATGAGTCTTCAGTCTGCGTTTGAAGACATTGAGGGACTTGGCTGCTCGGACTCCCAGGGGAAGTTCGTTCCACCATTTTGGTGCCAGAACAGAAAAGAGTCTGGATGCATGTTTTCCTTGCATCCTGAGGGATGGTGGGTCAAGCCGAGCTGTACTTAAAGCTCGAAGGGCTCTTGGTGCAGCTCGAGTTTTGACCATTGCCATCATGTATGGAGGGGCTGGTCCATTTTTGGCTTTGTAGGTCAGCATCAAGGTTTTGAATCTGATGTTCAGCTACAGGGAGCGAATGAAGGGAACGCAACAGAGGAGTTACGTGACTGAATTTAGGAACATTGAAGACTCATTCTGGATGAGTTGAAATGGTCTGATGGTCCGCATAGGAAGGCCAGCCAATAGGGAGTTGCAGTAGTCTAGTCTTGAGATGACAAGAGACTGAACAAGCACCTGAGTGGCCTCTCTAGACAGAGAAGGTTGAATTCTCCTAATGTTGTAAAGGAGAAATCTGCAGGACCGAGTCAGATTTGCAACATGAGCTGAGAACGATAACTGGTCATCCACTACTACACCAAGTTAAACAGCTGAGCCACTCAGAGCACCGGCATGCTGTTTATGAAGTTGTGTGGGCATTTAATGTTCTGCAGTCCACAGTGTTACATGTGTATCAGTAATTTTATGGAATAAGTTCTGGACAACTTGGGCCTGATGGCACAGTGTATTATCCTAAGTGTTGTCATTTTAAGGGGCTTGAGATTTTGTAAAATTCATTGTTCTGTTATGATTGTCCTTTTGGTTTAATACATTTAATAAATGAATGAGGGAATGGGGAATGGAATAAAGCTTCAGTGCTTATCAGACATTTTTAAATGATTTAAAAAGCTGCTTCCCAACGCATTGTGTTTCACAGACCACTCAAGGTTCTCAATGGGATGTAAATATGGTGATTGGGTTGTTCATGACATCACGTGAACCACTTTACTCAACCCACTCAGGCCTTTGATGACCAGTATTACCCTGCTCACATATCAAGTCATATTTATGGTTGTCCCCCCAAAAATGAATAGATGGATCCCTTCAAGTACATCCAGAACAGTGTACTGGTAACAGACATCAGTGTATGATCGCCAGTGTATTTGACTCAACCCTGTCAACACTGATTTCACAAGCTTATTACCATGTACCCACAGGGACTTTCCTGGCCTGGGAGAGAGTGGCAGCACTGTATCAGTTTGTGCGAGATTCACTGGAGAACAGCTGGCAGCCCTTCGAGCTGTTGGCACCTGGTGGTCAGAAACTGAAGGAAGATGAGGACCTGATGCTGAATGAATGTAACCTTGTAAGTTCAGCAACTCTGTGATAAATAAGGCGACTGAACATTCAGTGGTCCAGGTGGCATAGTCAGGAGGAGAGTAGCGGTCATGTCTACTTTTTATTAGACTATTAAATGTTAAATATAAAATGTGGTAATATTTTGACTACAAGACCAGACTCCAATGCAAAGCTGCTTACAGCCCTGTTTGATCAATGTTTGGCTATATTCTAGTTACTTGCAGTTGTCTGCATTACAAAGAGCAGATGTGATGGGTCATTACACATATGTACAATAATGCACATTTTATTTTTCCCATGTGCAGAACGTCACGTTCTATTCAATGATCCAGCAAAAAATAAAGCATTATGCATTATTTGAATAATAAAGTGGCAGGTTTGGGAACACCTTAGCATTTCAGCGATTTATGTTACTAGAGGTTTACAGTGCCATTTATAGTTTGTCAGCCTAAAGCTCAAAACTTAATTTTTATCCATTAGAAAATAATAAAAAGCGATAATGACAAACTGTCTGAAAATGACCCCCATTCTCATATAAAACCCCCATAATAGTCATAAAATAATATATCTTTTCCTCTCGTCTCCTAGTCATGTAGTGTGTAAGTTTATGCAGCTGATACTTAGCCAGGCTTTGTATTTTGTCTTTTGGAGGGACAGAGCCGTTGAACTTTTTTCCATGACTTACTTTTTTAATTGTTTCTGCAGTCTTTCAAAATAGTAAATGTTTAGTAGATCTGTTTATTGAACTTGTGGTTGAAGATTGGTTGAATCTGGTGTGTTGGGGGCAAAAGAAGATCTAAGATATGCAGGGCAGGGGTGCCTCCGGGACCATGGTTGAGAAACACATTGTGTCAAAATGTCACAAGTAATGTAATAGAAACGCTTGCCATTTTCGTTTGATGTTTTTGTGTGACAGCGACAGTATGCTTAGTCTGAAACTTGATCCATCTATGTTGAATGGCCTGCTATTTACTGATAGAGTGTGAGACCAATGAGCTCTTGGATTCCTGGCCATGGATAGCTGTGGCATCACTGAGGACTAAACCCTGTTCCAGCATGCATACTAGTTGGTATCCTCAAAAATTTATTAATTTATTAAATCATTAATAAAATAAATTATTCTAATTGTAGGACAGTGGTGCTGCAGGTAGTGCATGTGTCACACAGCTCCAGGGGCCTGGAGTTGTGGGTTCAATCTCTGCTTGGGTCGCGAGCGTGTCTGTGTCCGTCTGTTCATATGTGTACCCTGCAATGTACTGGCACCCTGTCTAGGAAGTATTCGTGCCTTGCACCCAAAGATTCCAGGTAGACTCTGGATGAACTGTGACCCTATTCAGGACAAAGTGGATAGATAATGACTGACTGAGTGATTACATCTATTCTCTAAGAATTGAGTGTACTGGACAGAATATTAGGGAATTAGTAAAGCTACCCGGAAGCTCCGGGTACTTCGGTTCCCCCCACAGTCCAAAGACATGCAAGGTGAATTGGTGACTCTAAAGTGGCCCTTAGTGTGTGGATGTGTGTGTGTGTGTGTGTGTGTGTGTGTGCAGCCTACGATGGACTAGCGCCCTGTCTAGGGTTGTTTCCTGCCCTTGCGCTCAGAGTTGCCGGCTGGGCACCGGCTCCCCCGTGACTCCCCGTGGATGGATAGTAAAGCTACCTAAAGTATCAGCCTCCCAATTACAGTGGCACATGGAATTGTTCACTTTCCTGGTTTCTCTCCTTCCTTTCCTCAGGCCCCTGCGGCTCTCCTGACCTTCTCATGGGATGCTGCGGTCCAGGCAGATATTGCTGCAGCCGGAAGACCGAGCAGTTCGATTCTGAAGCCAGAACTGTTAGAGAACATAAAGAGCCTGAGCTGAACCCTGACTCCAAACCCTCTGTGCTCTCCCTGCCTGTGCCTCTTGTTTCCACTCTTCTGTTAACAACCCTCTTTCCCTGCTGGAGTCCACGCAACCCTGAGTACAGATTCACAGGCTCAGAGCATTACTGCACGTGCTGGTAGGGTGTTACGGGATGAGAAGTGTGGGAGAATTCAGTGATATTGCTTAGTCAAGCGATTAAGCCGCTTTAGCAGTGACTGCTTTGGATAAGGGTGTCAGCACTTTTACAGCTGTGCAAAGGCATCGTTTGCCTCGGTGGAGACGGAAATGTGTGATTAAATGTTCAGTGTATTGTTCATATGCTGGAGAGTCAAATCATTTCTATTGCACTGTGATGCTGCTGTAAGTCCAGTTACTCTCCGAACCTGTGTTCTACTGAAGAGTTATTTTTGTTAAACCTGGATTGAAAGCACTTTGAGGCTTCTTTAACAAAAGAGAATGGTTAAATATGGTATGTTAAACTTCATCTGCTTTGCGAGATAGTGGAAACCAAGTGTAATAAATGTGGGAAAACAGAATTGTCTGATTAATATGTCTAACCAGTTTAGTCACTTTTAGTCACTGACCACTACAGCAACCAGGATAACAACGAGCTACCTCCTCACAAACCAGTACATGTCCTCTCACATTTCATGGGAACACCAAACACAAGAATGCAGTTATAAAATTTGCTTGCCTCTAATAGTAGAGTGCATTAGTGGTTCCCAGCATCCGTAGGGAACAGCAAAGAAGCAACTTTGCTTCTTAAAGTGTTTGTTTCTGTTTGAAGACATTTTAGGTTAATTAGAAATCAATGCATAGCACAAGAAAAAAAATTGTCTACACTAGCATTGTTTTGTTGCTTTGACTCATTTACAGTATGTAATAAAGTATTAAATTGCATCAGATCTGTCAATTTTTGACTGTTTTTGTCAGCAGGTAAAGAAATTCAATCAGCTTCACAAATCTGAGGCCCTGTCCACATTTGTACGGGTCATTTTGAAAAGGTTTTTGCATATTTTAGCATCCTGTCCACATGAAAATATCTAATGCACTCCACGGTGGAGATTTTTGAAGTGTTTTCATTTTGTGCGGACGAGGAAAAAGTTTTCACGGCATTTAGCTGACACGCTTAGCCAGAGCGACTTATAAGATTACTCATATTAAAGAGGATGGCCAGAGTAGTGTTAGGAGTCTTACTCAAGGACTCTTATTGGTGTAGCATAGTTGCCCAGACCGGGAATTTAACTCCAGTCTCCCACACAGTGTCGGGGCTCGCTGGTGGTGTTATATGAAAGCAGTAATATTAAAACACAGCATGTGTCTGGATGAATCTCAAATACCTCCTTATTCCCTATATAGTGAAGTCATAACACTACATGGTCTGCAAGCAGAGAACTAGATTTCATTAATACACTAATCGTCAAAACACAAGTGACGATGGCATTTGCACAAAATTGCATGATACCCACACTATGACACCAGGCCTACTGGACAAGTGATGACCACTGATTCGTTGGTTGTCTCCAGTGAAACAGAAATGGGACTCTTAACTCTGCTGCTATTCTGACTCCATGACGGTGTGTCCCAACACCATTGCAGTCATTCACCGCAACTAGTTCATTCCATCTGGGCATAATTCTTTTAATGAGTGGAAATAGTGCTCTATTTAGATTTGGAATTCATAATTTTTTGACTTGTATAATGCGCCGCACATGGAATGGTGTGGAATTTGGAATTACGCTTGTTTTCCTTCTTCTTCAGTTCTGACGTTTCTCTTTATTAGGTTTGATCACCCCACACCAGGCTAGCATGCTCATCTCTGTAGATAAAAATATCTTCAAAAATGTTTTAAATGTTTGACCAGTTGTTGATAGATTGATTGACCATTCTTATTTCCTATACATCAACTAGTGGTTCACATGAAAACATGTTTTTTTTTTTTTAAATAATGCTTTATTTAAACAAGTATTAGACACCTATTACAACTGAAAGTTGTGATGCGGTTGTTCTAGAGCTTCAGAAATCTTTATGCCAACAGACGGATTAATGTTTATTTCCCCCCTTTATGGACATTGAACATTTCCACCTCTAAACCATTTTCCAAAAATACATTAGAGGTATGAAACATCATTTACACCGTGTTTAGCAGCTTGGAGAACAAACAGCAATTTCAAGGTCTTTTTCTTTTTTTACTTTTTACAAAAGCTCCAAGAGACTAAAAGAGAATCCAACTGCACATTGGAAGGTATACATGAGCCAGGATGTGGATAAGTAAAGGCATATAAAAGTGCGATACATTTGAAACAATCACTTTTTTTTTTATGAAATAACCCAGTTCAAGTATTCTGAAAACAAGAGAAACACATATATATATATACTTTATGTAATAAAACACTGAGCCGACACTGAGCTATAAGTCCAGCAGACAGCTACTACTCCTGAGCTCATATTCATTAAGCTTCAGGGAGCACAATCGCTGATCCAGGATCAGATTCCTTTTTTTTTTTTTTTAATGGCCTTACTGACAAGAACAGATCCTCGATTAGCACTTGTGTTTTGAAAGACTTAATGAACACCTGCCCAGGTCTTACAAAAGGTGTGAAGTTTGGACCAATGAGGACCAGTAGAGTCTGTTTACAAGTAAGCCCACCACCACTTATCCATGAGGCGGGGATGATTTAACCACAGCTGCCCCTTCAAAAGAGCTTGTTTGATCTTAAAAATGTCCACTGGTAGTATTTTACAATTTATGACCAGATTCTTAATTTAACATTTCAGTGGCATGACCGCTCATTTGAGGGGCCTTTATATTGTGTCTTCCCACTAATTGTAGACTAGATGGTTCAGCCTCTCACATCAGGCACTGGCTGGTGTAGGACAGGGGAGGGAGAGAGCGGTATCACTGATGTCCACTGGCTCTTCGGGCTTGGCTTCTGCTGTGGACGTCTGCCTGTCTTGTTCAGAAGATCCTAATTAAACAGACAGTCAACATTAAGCCGTTTCTTAACGTGGCAGTTGCTTTAGAGATCGGTCGTTCAAAATTTGACTTACCAGACTGTTCACACAACACAATGCAGTCATCGTCCTCATCATCTTCAGTGTCTGCTTGAAATCCATCAGTTTCCATTGCATCAGTCTAAGGATTGTAAACCAAACTAACTTCATTGCAGTCCTTTTTCTGACAATCAGCATTTTCACAGCAAATCAGTAACAGTCCACTAACAACTGCAACTTTTAAGACAGTGGTGGGAAATAGATGTTCAATACCTGTTCAGGGTCAGTACATTTCTTCATGTATTTGGTGATGGAGTGATTGCTGGCACTCTTCCTCCTGTTGGAGGGGGTGGTGGATGAGGACTGGGGTGCAGTAGGAGAGGTGCTCTGTGACCCTGGCAACTGCCCCGTGGACTCATCTCGGGGCGCATGGGCTCCAGAGGTGAGGTAGGTCCATTTGCAAGGCACAGGCAGAGCCTGCTGCCCAAAGCGTGCCAGAACATCATCATGCACGTACCAACAGCAGCGCTTGTAGGTTGAGCGCTTCTCATATACTGCATTCTCCTTCATAAGACGCTTCACGTGAATCCTAATAAAAGATTCAAGAAAATGTCAGAATTAAGTCTGGAAGCTGGAAATGTCAGAAAGCAAACAATCTGCAGTTTAAGATGAAGATGCACAAAAGATAATGTCTCAAATTCAAAATGTTCTTTTTTATTTTGCCTTACATTTCTTAAAATGTAAAAAAAGCCTTATTGTGATGTTATTGTAGAGGAGGAAGGTTAGGCAGGCTGAACACCTAAATTAATGCTTTAACCATCCATGTAGGCTTAAACAACTGTCTCAGGTTACATCACATGTTAAATACATAAAACAAGGGGGAACAATTTTCATTTAACTCAACATTATAACCCAATAATACACTAAAACAACAATTAATACTATACACTAACAATTTACTCCACTGAGTAATATGCAAAGGTTTGAAGACATTACCTGAACACACCAAAATACATTTTAGGGACATGAAAAAATCAGAAACAGGATTCTTTTTTAACATTCAAACGTCCTAGGGTAAACATATCTGGTGGAATGTTATGTTACGTCAACAAATTGTACCTTTATGCCTGAAACTAAATATTCAAAATTATTTTATGATAAGCTTATAATGTCAAAGATAACAGGAAGATGACTTCTGTGAAAATGTTCCATTTTGTAGATGCAACACACTCCAACAGCAAAGAAATCTGGCTCACCGAGGGGGAATGTTGTCAGAATTCTGAGGACTGCCACTTGCTGATGCCGTTTGCTGGCGACAATACTCCTGGAACTCTGTGATTATCACCTTACTGCTGTTCACATTGCCATGCAGTAAAGGCAGCAGCTGAGAGAGCACTGGAAGACAAGCAAGGATGTGTGGAATTTCACAGAACAATTTAAAGCAGTTTCATGAGCCATGACATCACTGACACAATGGACTTTCCTGCTTAAACACGGTAAATATTCTTCTGTTAAAACATTTATTTTTCTATGAAAAGCAAAAGTCCTATCCGCAGTCCGAGTTATGTTAAGCCAATTACACTGCATATGTGTGGTGTTAAAATTGAGAAGGTACTAGCATTTAGTTTCAGCTGAACCAGAAATACTTTGGGATTCAAAATGTAAAAGGCAAATCACAGTAACAACCTGAGAAAACAAACAAACAAACAGTGCAACAGATAATTCTGTTCGGTAAAGGCCTCAGTAATCAGTAACAGAGTAAACAATCCCAACTCACATTGCTCTTTTTTCTGGTGCCGTGATGCATCATCTTCAGGTGTGCTGGGCTCCTCTCTGGGCAGAGGCTCCAACATGCACACAGCATAAGGTCGTAGAATCTCTAGTGAAGGCTTCTCCCCCTCCCATACACACCCCCTCACTACTGCCTCCAGGACCTTCAGCTTCTTCTTAGACAACAGCTCATCCCACTCCCGAGCCTTCAGTTTCTGATGCACCTTCTGCTTTTCAAGGTCACCGCCCTCCTACACACAGACACACACACACACAGACACACACACACACAGACACACACACACACAGACACACACACACACAGACACACACACACACACACCTCAATATTAACAAGTCCTAATAACCACTTAATTCCACACCCTTTGCACATCACAAGTAAAGACTTCCGGCTCGCTGCTTATTAATTCAAGGTTATAAAAGATTAAAATGTCAGCCAACTTTTAGAATGATACTCCTCATTAACACCGCAAGTTGGCATAAGCAGGCCCCTTCCTTAATGGGTGACCCCCATGAACCACTACGGTTCATCTGTGCAATTTAATTTATTTGTGCAATAAATTCAAGGTGCAATATTTTGAACTGCTTTACACAAAATGTTTCATATGTATCATCATAGCCACTGCCTTTTCATGAGTCATATAATGTGTATATTTTAAAGTGTTTATTCTTTTCTATTATTATGTTTACTTTTTATATAAATGGATGCAGCTGTAATAACTGATTTTCCTCTGGGATTAAAAAAATTATTTCTAATTCTGATAAAACAGCTTCGTACACAAACTCACTGATGCTCAAAAGACACGTTAAGTGGGGCCAAGTGGTAGTCGACCGAAACAAGAAAATGACAATATGACAAAGAATCAAATCAGTTTGTTACTGTGCTGATTTGTATTATTAATGGGCTATAATGCATACAAATATCTTTACAAATATGAATCTTTCACTGTGACAGAAACTGAAGGAATATATCACAACAGAAACCTTTGTTTTGATTTACTGCAGCTCTGGTCAATTAACTGATAGTCAAAACAGACATTAAGAACAACATCTAAATCTTGCCAACAAATTTCCCACACGTCATCATGTAGACTCTGCGTCCATAGTATCCAGCCTTATTAAAAGCAAGATAAAATGCATTTCGGCTATTTAACTTACAAAATGGTGGAAAAAAGCAGCACAATGAATGAAAACCCATATTTGTTATTTGGCCTTCAGCCATATTTGTTTTTGGTTGGTTTAGGTTTTGGTCAAAAAAGTTAATTTATGCATTTCAATTTCATAATTTGATGTTAAATGGTGCACTGATATCTGTTAATGGTGGTGACAGAAACCAGGATTTATGATGACTAAAATACAAACAACGATTTTCATTGGACTATTTTTTTTTTTTTTTTAAACAAAGAAACATTTAAATCTACAATTGAAAAATGGTGGCTGATGGAAGAAACGTTTTCAATATTCATGCTCACACAGCAGAACATCTCAACACAATTTACAATGACTGCAGCCAGACATACCTCATCTTCGAGTGCTCCTTCCCCATCTGAAAGATAACCATGTGGCACAAAGAAGCCATCATCATCGTCATCTTCCTCTCCTCCTTCATCGTCATCATCCTGCCAAAATAATAGTTAAGTGCTATCCATTAAAAACAAACCATTGTTTATGAAACATTTCAGTCCTATAAATAGTTATGCCTGCATATTTGCTCCTGATATTTATGATTTGTCCCAGTTGTGATGCATACAAACCACAGTTAAGACCTGAAGTTAATACTGAAGTTCTCAGTATCCCATAAACTGGGTACAAAGGCCAAAGAAACTCATCACGGTAAACATTTGATTTGACACCAGTTATTTAATGAAAGGCATATTTTCAAAGCAGGATGCTCAAAAAATAAAGCACAAAATGATCAAAACTAGAATTAAAAAAAAGCTGCTGTTCTCCCAACCAAGGTAAGGTTTTTGGTCTATGCTCCAGACACATGACTGACACTACAAAACACAAGTGACAACCAGAAAAATCTGTTTAACTCCAACATCCGCATTACGAGACCCATCCCTGATCTAAAATGTGTGGGGTGCTACTAGATGCACTATTACCACTTCACCCCTACAGCAAAATCTACATGAACTTAAGAATTGAGACGAGAGCATATTTACGCTGCATGTGATGGATTATCACAGGACTCCATTAGGACACAACCCCATGCTGAGATGTTCCTCTAAATTCTGAATAACTTATTGTTTGCAGTAACCATTTTTTTTAAAACTGAGGGAGGGAAATCTGTTTCTAAATGTATGTACGGATTTAACTGGATTTGCTTCATCTTAACTCCTTAACTGGTGGCTCACATGAAGAAAGTCATTTTTTTTTTTAAATAATAATTGTATAGTGCTTGTGTTTGCGAACATGGCGGCCCAACACCATACAGCGCGACTTCTCCTTCTGTACGTGTAGCTGAATAAATATTACCCATATCAGACTACATTTTAATAAGATATTGTTCCTGGTATCCTTGATCATCCAACTGAACAGCACTGTAATCCAACACTTCCTTCTGGGTACAACTAAAAACAAATACACCTTACCCCCTCACTGTGGGATAAAGACTCTCCTGGTTCCTCTTCTTCCCACTCTTCATCACTGTCCACTTCATAGTCCAACAACTCCTAAAATATAAACAAATTATATTCACTTGTGCACTTTCAACACATACAAGCACATTAGAACGTCAGTGAAAGAATTCTGAGAAAAAGAATTCAGAGATTTTTTTTTTACCTTGTCTTGTCTCAAAGGGCAACGAGGTGATATGCTTTTGCTTATTTTGCTACATGTTCCCCAGTATGCAGGACGATAGTTTTCATGAAACTGTAGAAGCTTCATTCGTCCATAGTGTTTGCGGTCAGGACCATCAGCTGGCTTCAGGCCATCACCGAGCACTAAACAATCGCTGAGGGCAAAACAGTAGTTTTAGTAACAGAAACGTGCATCAAAAAATGAGTAAACATTAATAGCACTGAAGCAACACCAGCTTCTCTCATCTTATAGGCTCTGCCAGTGCTTCTCAAACATTTCACCACCCATGATCATCCTAAACCTAAGTACCACCTACAACTCATCACAGGAACACACGTGCCACACACGTTTATACTAGATGTGGCTTTGACACATCATACATGCCCTCTCTTGCCAGTGTTATTCGGAGTTTGCCCACTTTTACTGCAAGCTAGCATGGTATGATGTTTCTTTACTGTTTCTGGTCTGTAGGCCTGAGACAACACAAAGCTTGAGGAGGAAAAAAAAGAAAGAACAGTGTCGTAAACTATGGATTTTACATGACCTCCCCTTGAACTCTATGTTAATTATGCGGCTATTAATCCTCATGCAGAGATTATTGTGAAACTTTTGTTTACTGGTTGGTGTAATATGTGTTGTGGAGTTCCACATGGTTCTAATGTAGGGCCATTAAACTGATGTTAATAATAGTGAAGAACTGAAGTTGGGCTCTAACAAGTTAAGCACTAAACACAAATACAAGTACATTTCAGGAAAAATGATTTTAGTGTTGGCACTGGAATTAACACTAAAATCATCAAGAATTTACTGACCTCATTGTATTTATGTGCCGGGATATAGTTGAGCCCGACTTCCGGGGTTTGTGGGACAACCAATCCTTCAGGCCATTTAGGGAAGCACCTGGTTCGGCCAGGTACCTGTCCAGCTCCTCCAGAACTGAATCGACACACTGAACTCGGGTCAGTGGTGCCAATATCATGTGTTCCTTGATCTCAAAAGGCGCAAACTTTCCACAGACAGACGCCAGTGTCTGAAACACAGAACAGCATTTAAAATCAGGTAGGAATAACAAGCACAAACCGTTTGCAGATAAATAAGCTCACATGAACAAGTATACACAATGCATCACAAAAATGATTAGCTGGTCAATTGCAGTCTTTGCCCTACCTTTGGCGCTAACTGAGTTTTGGGTTTCTGAAGAAATCTGGTGATCTCCGCTTTTTCAGCTTTGATTCGCTAAAAAAAGAGATCAGATCGTTTTTTGAACACTAATCAAAAAATCTAAATGACTTCAATTGTGTTTTCACTAGCACTAAACTCTACACTCACCTCTTTCTCTTCTTTCAACCGTTTTTCCTCCTCTTTCTTTCTTTTCTCCTCAAGTTTAGCCCTTAAAGAAGGACCACATCAATGAGCATCAAATAGAAAAGCTGTCCAAGTATGAAAACTACCAATAGTCAGTCCACTCACTCTATCTTCACTTTACGCTGCTCTTCCTTTGCCCGGATTTTCTCTGCCTTCTCTTTATCTTCCCTCTCCTTTTTCTCTCGTCGCTCCTTTTCCTCTCTCTCTCTCTTCTCTTTTTTCTCCTTCTCTTTCTCCTCTTTCATTTTACGCGCGTCCTCTCTTTTCTTCTCTTTGGCAGCTCTAGCCTCCTGTTTCTGCCGCTCTTTCTCCTCCCGCTGTCGTTGCTTCTCTTCCATTTCCTGAGCACTCTGAGGGATGAGGACAGAATACTCATGTCTTAAGAATAAATTTACACTCATTATCAGCACTTTAAAATGCCAAAATCCTAAAAGCACTACAGGAACAGAATAGAAATCACTTGCAATTAAGACAGAACAAATTCACTTGGCAAAAACTCCTTGAAGCTGGACAAACCTTGAGTGAGCGTCTTTTTATTTTTTTCTGCTCAGTATCAGTCCTCGGCACCTAAACAAGAAAAATAAGTGTATTTATAATAACGATTTTTACAACAGCTACAATTTATAGGAACAGGCCAACACTGCACAACAGAACATAGTGGTCTCCAGTCATTTCGCAAAATTTCGAATGGAAAGAACTTGATTATTAGTTTAAGGAATCGCTGTGACCATGCAGATTTATTCCACACATTCTGATGCTATAAAATTTCTTTGTATCATTATTATTATTTATTTATTTTTTAATTACTTAGCAACATTGTCCTTCAGTTTGGTATATAACCTTTGCACAACTTCGCACTAACATTACTCAGTGTATTTCCAATGGGGACGTGACAGTCATAAAATGCGTACATTGTATTCTTGGACACGGACATAGACCACTTTTATCATCAACTAAAAAAAACCTTAGAACACATCATGGGTGGGTCAAAGATCACGATCCTTTTACTCACAGAGGCGGGAGTAGCTGGTGTGCTCTTGCTGTGTTCTGGTGAACTCTCAACAAGAGATACAGAGCTGGTGGACACTGGTGACAGCAGAGACTCATTCTGACTCACTTCAGCCTCTTGCTGCTTGTCATGCTCAGTATCAGTTTCAGATTCCAGAGTGAGGTCCATCTGAGGAAGAGAAACACTGTCCTCGGCTTCTTCCGTTTCCATATCTTCTTCGGAAGACTGGGGGGCAGCAGGGGCAGTTTCTGGGTCTTTCTCCTGCACGGCATTCTGGACACTTGGTGCAGCACTGCCTGCAAGAGGGCACAAGGCATCCACAGGAACAGAAGACTGGTCCCTGACAGCATCAGTAGAGTTAGAGTCCTCTGTAAGGTCAATAGTGACAGAAGCTGTAGAGTCTACTGGAGGACGCTTTCTCCGACTCATAAAACAATCAAGAGGCCCACGGCCATTAACCAAAGCAGGTCTACGTTCGAGGGGCAGGGAGGGTGCATCTACTTCATTCTCTCTATCCAAAGCACTGGATTCATGGATAGGTGGAGTAGAAGGTCCGGTTCTTGTTCTTTTGTTCTCTCCGCTTTCCTTAGGTTCTGGGTTAAGTCGTTTGAAGGGAAGACGGGCTGCAAAAGAAGGAATATACATCTATTTCTTGTACTGAGTATCTTGCTATGTCTTTGCTGCTGTAATAATGCAAATGTTCCCACTGCGTGACTAATATTATTGATGACATTTGCAGACACTAATGCATACGTTTTTGCTTCCACGACTTTCAAACACCACGTCCACAAACACTCAGACCGTAGAGCATATATATATTCTGTATTTTACTTAATGTACGTGTATTTTGTTGTACTTTAATTTGATACTGTAATTTACTTGTAATCTGGGTGATTTTGATCGCACACTAAGTGCTTGTTCCTCTGTGTATATGACATTACATCTTAAATCTGGATTCTATTTAAGTCTCAATCAGGTTTTAATTCCCGGGACCTTTTTTATTATTGGACATGCCAAGCCAACAGCCACAAAGGTTTCAGCTTTAATTTCATACACAGATATTTGAATATGATCACTGTCAAGCCAAAACTTTGCATCTCCAAAATGGCAACATCACAGGAGATCTTAACTTTCACTGGAAGTCAAAGTAAATAGTTTAGTCCAAATAATGCTGGAGTAATTCTATTGTTCCACTGACAGGGATGTATTACCTATAAATGGTGTGTAACAATGGGCCACAGGACTCTTTTTTACAAGATTAAAAAGAAATGTAAACCATAGACACTTTGTTAAATGTACATGTTTACTTAAGCTTTGGGTTTAAAGTCGCTGGTGGCCGTTCAGTTCTTCAGTTATGATTACCTTGCACAAGCTTCTTGGTGGCAGCACTTGCTTTGTCCGCACAGGCCATACCTGCAATGAAAACAGCACTGAATCACATCACTGCTGCAGGTTTCAGCTGTAAATGACCTGCTATGTTGTGTGTGTTGGTGTATGTTGTTGTGTGTGTTGGTGTATGCTGTTGCGTGTGTGTGTGTGTGTTGGTGTATGTTGTATGCTGTTGCGTGAGTGTGTGTGTGTGGGACGCTTTCTCTGACTCATAAAACAATCAAGTATTGGCCACACACACACACACACACACAATAAATATATAGTGACCACGGTGTCACAATGCAACACCTCACTCAGGGAGCCATAAAGAGATTATATGAAACATGGATCACCCTGAATAACCACTGAGCGCGCGCGCGCGCACACACACACACACACACTCTTCACTGTCCCCTAGCTTACACCGCCTGAGCGCTGCGGTTCCTCGCGACTCTGAGAATGTGGGCTTTTTCTCTCCCGCCATTCAGCAAATCATTACGCATCAGGCCTGCTGGATCCCCAGCTCACAGAGCTTAGCTCTGCCGACCTGCCTCCCACTGAAGCCTTTAAACTGCCCCCGCTTCTCTGAGACGTCTCACCGCGAGAACACAGCAGCTCCAACCACGGAGCTCCACGACAAAACACCACTTAGCTTAGCCTTAGCATGTCTGTCCCCGGAGCGAGGACCGTGTCTCCGTCCAGGAGAGGGTCACGGACCTGACACCACTCAGACACCGAGACACAAAGACACTCATACACCGAGAGACTCGGAGACAGACACACTGAGAGACTAAAAGACAGAGACGCAGACTGGGAGGACTGAGAGAGACGCTGAGGGGACACTGAGAGGACAGAGAGGCCTGTCCCCTCAGGCGTAGCCCGTTCTTGCAGCAGTGACGAGCTTAGCTCGGCGGCAGAACCTGCACAGAGCAGGCCTGCGACTTCAGACAGACAGAACTCACTTCACCAACTACAGCCCAGAACCCGAGCAGTGAGAGTCGCACCTCTGCGCGGGGTGGAGGCTAAAGGCCCGTCCGCGGAGGGCGCTTCGGCCGCGAGCATCACCACCACCATCCGTCTGCAGGCCCAACCGTCTGTTCGCTCCCGACACAAGCGGCGCGACCAGGCTTATTTCACTCCTAAAGCGCACGGGTTCATTGAGTCTAGAACCGGAGAACAGTGTGAGGCGCAGTAAACAGCGCGCTCCCTCTGCCCGTTCCCCGCTGTTCTCCTCGCGCTTCGCTCAGAATTGGCGGGAGCTCTCCGCGAGCTTTCCTTGCCGTCGCTGATTGGTTGCTGGCGCTTTTCGTCACCGGAGACACAGAAAGCAGCGATTGGTTCCTTCTGAAAGAGCATTTCTTCCTCCCCGGATCCCCGTTTCCATAGTAACGCCGAGAGGCGACAAAATCAAAGTCCCGATACACAAAACAAATTCTACCTACCCGTGGCTTTTTCTCCAAATCCACACTAAAACACATAAAAACTGCTTCTTAATGAGAAATAGAAACCTCCTTCAGAATTAAAAAAAAGTCTTATGAAGGTCCTTCGTTTCTTAGCAAGTCAAATATATTTGACACATTTGTTTGAAATCACTTTTCTAATGTATGTGTACTACATTTTCTCTTCATTCCCACTATTTAAATGTGCATATGACTTTTCTGGATGCTCCTTATTTTAGAAGTGTGTATATTACATGTTTCTGGGTGTTCGCCTTTCAAACAACTTTTCAAATATTTGCAAAAAAATAAAAATAAAAAAATGGACAATCACTAATGTTCAAGTGTACATACTAATTTTAATGCACAACCCTTTTCTCTGAACTTTTCACTTTTAACTGTGCATACTATTATTTCTGTAGACACTATTTTTTTCTTATTCTCACTATTTCTTAAGTGTTCATACAACTTTTTTTCTTGGTAAATACTTTTATAGTGTATAGTGCTTTTTGTTGATGTTAACTACTTTTGACACACTATTTTGTTTTTTGTTTTCTCTGCACACATCTCTGCATATATATGTATGTATATATATATATATATATATATATATATATATACACTGTTCAAAAAAATTAAGAGATTGAAATTAGCAAGACACACTCAATAAATGAGTGGTTCTGCAGGTGGGGACCACAGACCACGTCTCAGTACCTAAGCTTTCTGGTTGATGTTTTGGTCACTTTTGAATGTTGGTGGTGTTTTCTCACTTATGGTAGCATGAGACAGATTCTACAACCCACACAAGTGGCTGAGGTAGTGCAGCTCATCTGGGAAGGCACATCAATGCGAAATGAGGCAAGAAGGTTTGTTGTGTCTGTCAGTATAGTGTTCAGAGGCTGGAGGTGCTACCAGGAGATGTGGAGGAGGCCTTAGGACGGCAACAACCCAGCAGCAGGACTGCTACCTCTGCCTCTGTACAAGGAGGAACAGGAGGAGCACTGCAAAATGACCTCCAGCAGGCCACAAATGTGCATGTGTCTGCACAAATGGTAAGAAACCGACTCCCTGAGGATGTTATGAGGGACTGATGTCCACAGATGGGGGTCGTGCTCACAGCCTAACACCGGACGCTTGGCATTTGCCAGAGAACACCAGGATTGGCAAATTCGCCAGTGGCGCCCTGTGCTCTTCACAGATGAAAGCAGGTCCACACTGAGTACATGTGACAGACGTGACAGAGTCTGGAGACACTTTAAAGAGTGATCGGCTGCCTGCAACATCCTTCAGCATGACCGGTTTGGCAGTGGGTCAGTAATGGTGTAAAGTGGCATTTCTTTGGAGGGCCGCACAGCCCTCCATGTGCTTGCCAGAGGTAGCCTGTCTGCCATTAGGCACTGAGATGAGATCCTCAGACCCCTTGTGAGACCATATGCTGGTGCAGTTGGCCCTGGGTTCCTCCTAATGCAGGACAATGCTAGAACTCATATGGCTGGAGTGTGTCAGCAGTTCCTGCAAGATGAAGGTATTGAAGTTATGGATTGGCCCGCCCATCCCCCAGACCTGAATCCGATTGAGCACATCTGGGACATCATGTCTGGTTCCATCCACCAACGTCACGTTGCACCACAGACTGTGCAGGAGTTGGTGGATGCTTTAGTCCAGGTCTGAGAGGAGAACTTCCACCTCATCCGGAGCATGCCCATTGTAGGGAGGTCATACAGGCACGTGGAGGCCACACACAATACTGAGCCTCATTTTGGCTTGTTTTAAGGACATTACATCAAAGTTGAGTCAGCCTGTAGTGTGTTTTTCCACTTTCAGCCAAACGGCGCTTCTTCTCCTCTCAGCTAGTTAAGCGCTCCTGCGACGTCTCTCTCTGTATTGTGACGTGTCGACTCGAGGAAAGCGCTGATTGGCGGGCCAGGCAGAGTGGGTGGGCCCTGGCGGAGCCTACCTGCATGGCTGATTGGCTGGCGCCGCTGAGATACGTGACGTGAAACAATAAAAGGCAAGCGTTGGAGGGACGCTGCGCGCTTATTCGTGCTGTGACATAGGTTAGCGCTGCACTTAAACACAGAGCGGGGACTCTGTGGAACGCACTTGAGCTGCAGTCAATCAGTGCGAGAGAGAAAGAAAGCTTGGTATCGATCTTTTTACACGAGTATTGATCAATATCAGTTCCAGCATTGGTATCGATATTATCGATTCATCCGCCCACCTCTAAAGCAAACGTTCACACTTGTGATCCCTGGGTCACTTGGATGCACTTTTCAAGTGTGCATACTGTTTCCGTTCTTACTCAAAAGGAAACGCATGCTGGCACTGACCCACATTTGGCATTTTCATGTACATAGTGGATTTGCTTTATCAGCCTGCCCTCTACATTAATATCTCTCTTTGGTGATCAGACAAAAGTTTATTTTTACTGACGAACCACCAGATTCAGCACATATAACGCACTTAACCGAACTGAGCGAAAGGGATCAAACCCAAATTAACCAAGTGACCTGTCTGTTGGTCACAAGCGCCGTTAACACGCCCTTCGCCGTCTTTCTGAAGGGACCTGTAGTTTTTCACAGACCGGATTGTGCGGAGGACGGCGGGCTCAGGCGGCTTTGGGAACTACATTTCCCACCCGTGACGACACTGACGGCGTTTTTATCGCTATCCACGGGACCGTTGGACACCGCATCCTAAAGTTGACATCCGCTCAGGTAAAACATGATTGAATGAGGTTGTTTTTAACTAAAGATCTTGGGGACGTGTGTGTATGTGTGTGTATGTGTGTGTGTGTGTCCACCACGGAGATGAAAGTACCAGATTGTCAGAATGGCGGCTCCGGGAGCGTCATCTCCCTGTGGCTGCAGCTTGTTCGGCAGGCCGCCTCTGCTCGCTGCTTTTTCAGAGAGTTGGACTTTCTGTGCTGTGTAAAACTTTTGAACACGATTGAGTGTTTTCATGCCATAACGGAATTCAGGAATAAGCGGTTCAGAAAATGAACGAATGAATGAACATTAGAGGTGTCCTCTTATCACTGAGGAGTTCAGTGTGGAGCAGTACTGAGCAGTCCCGGTGTCAGCTGGAGTGTAAACTGCTTGTGTCTTGTGTGTAAATCATAACACTCATTGAAGAGCCTGTGAGTGAACATTGGTCAATGGAAAAAGGCACATGATTAGAGAGAGGGATAAAAACTTACTATAATAATCCCAAAGGGAAAGTTACATATTACAGCACTAAATACAGAGTTAAAATACAGTAAACTAAGAGCTACAGAGCAAACAATGTGTCATTATGAATATTAATTCATGTGGTCAGACTTGAATGAAATGGAGCAGTTTGGCCTTGAGGAATGGTCAAAAATCCCAGTGGCAAGATGTCGCAAACTCACAGAGACTTATCCAAAGCAACTTGCAGCTGTAATTGCCACAAAAGGGGGCTCTGCAAAGTACTGACTTTAGGGGGGGTGAATAGTTATGCACACTTAAGTTATTTTGTCCTGTGTTTTTCAACATCACAACCTGGAATTAAAATTGATTATTTGTAGTTTTGCATAATTTAATTCAGAATGTTTTGAGATGCTTCTGGGATAGTTGTGAAAAAGGTTTGTCTGGAGCCCTGTGGTAGGGATGGTTTGCCTGAGGTCATATGCAGTGCCATCCTCTCACCAATTCCCCAGGAGTGGTTGGTATCAAAGAGCTTGATCTTGGTCTCATCAGACCAGAGAACCTTGAACAAGTCTGCCTCAAAGTCCTCCATCTGATCATGAGCAAACTTTCAGATGGGCATTGAGATGATGCTTTGAATGTAAAGGTACCTTACAGGCTTTCTTGGAAAGGAGACCATTTTAGTGGAGTATGTTACTTAAGGTATTTATTCAAAGCATTGCCCCCACTGCCATGAGATCTTCCTGGAGCTCCCTCCCTGTTGTCTGTGGGTCAGTCTTGACCTTTCAGACAAGCCTGGCCTCAGCATGGAAGGAAACATTGAAAGGCTGTCCAGGTTGTGGAAGGTTAACTGTAGTTTCTAGATATTGCTCTAAACGGTGGAAACAGGTAGGCACACGTCCTTGGAAAGGGTTTTGTACCACTTGCCAGCCTTGTGACCCTCAACGATTTTTTTAATGCTCACTAGTCTTTCCCATGTTGACATGCAAGAGTGCTGTTCATAGGCTTTTATAGGGAAAATAAACAGATAAATTATCCAGGCATGTGAACGTTTTCATAATACTTTAATTACTTCTTCATACTCGAGGGAACCAAAGAGAATGGTTTGAGGGGTTGAATAATAATTGACCAGATGACATTATTTATAGAAATTATATTTTTTGCCATCTACTGTCCAACCTGTGCAAAATCTGCAGGGGGGTGGAATACTACTTGGAAGGTGTGTGTGTGTGTGTGTGTGTGTGTGTGTGTGTGTGTGTGTGTGTGTGTGTGTACTCTACTGGAATCACAGTATTTAATTAATATTATTTATTTATTTGTGTTTACTCTCACAGACATCTTACAATGACGGGTGAGTGACCTGCTAACCATTTTCATATATTCTTTTTTTTTTATATAGACTCATTTTTTAAAAATATGTACTATAGAGAAAACCAACTGTGAGAAAGAACTGTTTTGCGTTTCTTTGTTTTCAGAGAGAGCTAACAACTTCCCACCTCTGCCTACCTTTCTGCGCATTAAGCCATGTTTCTACCAAAACATTGACGAAGAAATTCCACAACCTCATTGCCAGCTTGTTCGTCGAGTTTACAACCTTTGGATCTGTAAGCAACTCAGATTTCACACAATCCACTTAGCCTACATAGCTGCTGAGTAAAACAAAAGCATGCTAAATAGTCCTTATCTTGGGAGACAAGCTGGGCAGTTTTGAAATTCAGCAATAATAATGCAATAATAATGGATACTGATGACTGCTGTTTCTGTGTTCATAGTATACTCCATTACGCTATGCGTCAATGTGGTGTCTTGCATAGCCTGGTGGGCTGGTGGCGGCAGCGCAATTAACTTTGGCCTTGCTCTCCTGTGGCTTCTGGTGTTTAGCCCCTGTAGTTACACCTGCTGGTTCAGGCCCCTTTACAAAGCATTTAGGTAAGACTGCTCCAAAGGAAAGGGAGAATGATGAAGAACGGTTTGACCATTATGTCATAAAAAAAGGAGAACTTATTGGTTTATCTCTTTCCACAGGGCTGACAGCTCATTTAACTTCATGGCATTCTTCTTCATTTTCTTCCTTCAGTGTGTTCTTGCTTTCATTCAGACCTTAGGAATACCAGGTTGGGGTGCATGGTGAGTATTGACACTCAGTGTAGTGTGTTTCTTTTGACAAAGGAGAAACAATTAGCTAAACTCTTAAAATATAGGTGCTTCAAATGGATGTTTTAGCAGCGCCAAAGAATAAACATTGCTGAGCAGTTAACTGAAAATTAATCAAACATTCAGAACCTCTAACAGAGTTATTCTTGCTCATATGTGTTATTTTTGATTTGGTTTAAATTCTGTTAATACTTTTCCCCACTGTTTTCTGGTCATGTGTTCTTAAAAACATACTACCATGTGCCTCCACCATATCCACTCAAAACGCTTGAGAAAAATGTCTGTTGTTCATTAATATGATCATTAATATAATTGATCATAATCAAGGTACAATGTTCAATTAATTGTTTTGAGGTTATATCTCCCAGAACTATTCTCACATCTCTATACATCTCTCTCTCTCTCTCTCTCTCTCTTTCTCTCTCTCTCTCTCTCTCTTTCTCTCTCTCTCTCTCTCTCTCTTCTCTCTCTCTCTTCTCTCTCTCTCTCTCTCTCTCTCTCTCTCTCTCTCTCTCTCTATCTATCTATCTATCTATCTATCTATCTATCTATCTATCTATCTATATATATATATATATATATATTGTTATCTTTATGGCATTGCTCAAAGGACCATTTGTAATAAATAAATTTGTAATAAATAAATAAATAAACCGGCTTATAGTCTGGTATATAGGTATATAGCTACTACCCCAAATAATCACTTTTAAATTCCAATAACTTTGATATTGTTCTACTTTGTAACAATACAGACCAGCCCCCTTCCACTGCTGCTTTCAACCAAAGTAATTTCAAACAGTATTGCATTCTGATAATCATCACCACATGACTCTGTGTTCAGATATGTAGGTGAAAGATACAAGACTTGGTAATGACTAACAGTATACCTCTCTCTTTTATACCTCACTCTAGTGGTTGGGTAGTGACAGTGCTGTTTTTCAGCACTAACGTGGGATCTGCTGTTGTTATGCTTTTCTCTGCTGTGCTCTTCACTGTAAACACACTGTTTATGGGTCTTGTTCTCATCAGGGTGAGTCTGATGCAAAGCACACCATATGCCTATATAAGACACACTTATAAGTAATCCTCAAGCTCTTTCTTGAGCTACTCGCTTTTGGTTACAGAGACACAGAACTGTTATTTGAAGTGAATGACATGGGTCATGCAGAGTTACAAAATTCTTGAGAGTATTGTCCTGCCTGCTTCACAAGATGCACAGTGTAGTTGGCAGTGTAATGAGCCTGCTGTAAAAACAATTGAGACAAGTCAGTAAAGCATCAACGTTCTGAATTCTGAAGCTGTTAAAGGTGAAAATGCTACATAATGTTGCTTTAATACAAAACCTGATACCTGACAGAGACCCAGAGGGAACAAAGTACACAATGTGAAATTGTATGTATTTCTAAAGAAAAGATATTTAACACCCAATACCCCTGTGTAAAAGCGGTGTCTCCCTTCCTTTCAATAATTGGCTACCACATAAAAACATTAAGCAGTGCCTCACCAGGCTGTTGAAGAATGTTGTGCTGTTCCTCCTCTGCCAAATGATTTAGCTCTGTGACCTTTATTGGCCTTTTGAGCATAAACTGCAGATATGAGGTCCTGCCAAAACATTTCATTAGGGTTCACGCTGAGACATTGAGTAGGATGTTCAATTCTTTCCCCACAGGTCTAAATGCATGACACTTAAAATTATTAACAAATAGTGATAAAAAGCGCATATTCCTATGTCATATTTCTCTTTTCAGGTTCACCGGCTTTATCGTGGTGGAGGAGGCAGCTTTCAACGTGCCCAGGAGGAGTGGAATAGTGGTGTGTGGAAGAGTGCCCCTGTGAGAGAAGCTAGCTTCAATGCAGTCACTGTGACTGGCCCAAGTCTTCCCCAGTACCCCGCTGCTGTGCCCAGCTATCCAGAAAGTGGACCGTGGTGATTAACCATTCTGGACTCCAGGTGGAGCCAGAGTGCTCCTTTTTTCCCTGAGCATAGCAGATAGCTCAATAACTTCATGCCTCCACATGAATGATGTAACAGTGAAATGGTGAAAGGTCTACAGAAACGGGATTAAATCATCCTATATAGGAAACCATTGTACTTTTGTTTACAAACCTCAAACCTTTATTGCCAAAATGGTTACATAACGACATGTGGAGGAATGTAAATAATGTAACTTGGATGAAACAATCGTGCAGATGAAGACACTGCTCACACTCAAGTCGTGGCAGCTTCCAAACTCTTTCATTGGGAATGTGAAAATAACATATTGCACCACTGAGAAATAGCACTTTTATTACACTAAGTGATTCCTTACACTACATATGTACCCACTAACTGTGCAGCAGACCTTCTTTGACTTTTTGTTAAAATGATTCTGAAAGAAACTGACGAGTCAGTGGTGTTCCCTTTATCATAAGCTGACATGATTGGCAGTTGCTGAGCCCTTTTATACATTATGTGCATAGGAGTTGCATGCTTTTTAAATTGCCAATAACATTTTACTTCTCTCAGTGCAATTCATGCCTTTTCTATCTAATGCTTGGTGCCTGATCTCTAAAACTGACATGAGCCTTAATTTTCCTAGCATGTGCAAAGAATTCTCTTTCCAATTGCCTGAAATTCTGCAGTTCTGTGAGTGGATATGGCCACTTCCATACACAATTATCATTATTATTACTGTCATTATTATTTGCCAATGCGGTTCTCGCTCTTTGCTTTCTCCTAGATAACCACTGCTTTAGATTTCAGTACTCTTCTGCTGAAATATACATTCCTTAAGCCAATGTTTGTTCCAGATCTCATATTTCAATGTGTTCTGATTTGGAGCACTATGTTTACAGAGTGGCCATTTGAATCTAGGTTTGAAATGTTTGAATTTAGAATTTTTTTTATTTAGTTTCTTCCTCTGTTTGATCACAAGGTTGATATATTTTTTTTTTCATCTCTTTTATTTAATCTCTGGCGTGTAATGATAACTAACAAATGAAATGTTTGACTGTAAATGCATTCAAAAATGTCTTACAGAGACAGCTAACTTAATAAAAAACATTCCTTTTCAGAGTTAATGTTTTTTGTCTATCTACACTTTTTCCTAAAACATTGAGCCAAAGAGGAGACCACAGCCTGGACAGTTTTGATATTAGTTCAATTATCTTGGATTAATGTTCTGCTAAGTGTCATCCAGTTCTTGAGTCTGGAAGGCCAAGTTACAATCTGCTAAACATTAGTTAGTTCTGGGACAAAACATTCAACCCTGATTTTTTTAATGAATGAATCCCTACTACTGAGATGCAACTAAATGCCTTTAAGTCTAATACCTTTCTACACATCAGCATTTTGCTTATTAAGGCAGGACTGAAGGCAAAAAAAATACATAATACATGTAGGAATTAGAAATTGTAGCATTCTAGGCCTGGAAAGAGCATCACCAGGGAGGATTCTCAGCATCTGGTGATAAAATGATCTTAGTTTTTAATGCAAAGCATTTGCTTTATTAATACAGTCTCCTGAAATATTGAAATAATCACTGAATTAGTGTGGCTTAGTAAACAAAGGCTCCTAAGCAACTGTCTCAAAAACTGAAAATGATACTTATCAATACTAAAAGGGCAGGAGAAGGTTATGAGAAAATAGCCAAGAGCTTTCAGCTTGCAGTCTGTTAACACATGACTGTTGTGCAGAACTGTGAAGGTCAAGGTGAGATCTGGAAGAGCAAGTAAAGTCTAAGAGAGAACTGATCATATACTGTTAAGACAGGCAAATCAAAACCCACATGTGACTGCCAAGAGCCTGCATAAAAATTAAGCTGCACAGTCCCACAGTACAAACATCATTTAATGTTCTGATACTTCTTAATTACAAAACAATTGTCATTTGGCTAAGGATGCTAAAACTTCACACTGTGCATATAAAGAATATAGGTTCTATATTTGGCTTAATAAACATAAAAATCTGTAAATAAATATCTTACATGAAAGCTCCCATTCTGCATTTTAACCTTATTAACATCCTAAGAAATTTGCTGGAGGACAGAACTAAAACTATATAGTGCCTTTAAAGAGAATCACTAGCGTTTATTCAGCACTGCCTCCTCTAAATGCTGCTACCGTGTCATCTGCACACTGGCTTTGGCCCACATCCAGAATTCCTAGTGCAGCGTTAACATGCTAACTACCATCCTCCTCGCTTATGGCTGGTGCTGCATTCGTGTGCTAGACTACAGCGCTCATCCAGAATCACTAGGGTAGCATTAACATGCTGGCCAATAGCCTCCTCTGGCATTGCTGCCCCTGCCTCAGTGTTTCTGGCTTCACACAGAAATGCTGCCAGTGTTAGTAAGCTGACTACGGGCCTCATTAACACCAAATGAACCCCTCGGCTCCGTTCACCCTGTAAATGAAACCTGACGCTATTGTGAATGTGACACTTTTCTCTGACAAAGAGGTTTCAGTGTGTGTAAAGTAAGACACTATCATTAAAACACACAAGCAGCCACCAGACCACCATTCTTCAGCGATTTCACTGGCATTGCCCTTTAAAGGTGTATATGACACAGAGCAACTGCTCCCGCATGTCTTCACCAGACCTGCTGTTGAAGTTCCATTTCTGTTCCTGAATCAAGTGCTATAAAAATACCAACACAAATACACAAGTCAACGGTCAGTCTACTGCCTCCTGTTACAGTCCTTTATAACGTAACCCAGGATTGCCATGTTTACATCAGCACTGACCCAGTGTACACACATGCACTGAAGGTTAATGTGTTCATGTCCCCTGTGTGTGTAGACCAGCTTTCAGAGGGTTTGTGATGAGACTAACAGTGACAGTTCATGGCCCTAGCTTTTTTACCCCTCTGTTCCACATTCCCTGCGCTCCCATCCCCCACCGCTCATGCCGAGCCGGTAAAACACGGCATGGATTCGGCTGCGGAACGTGCTCAATTGACTTCGCCCTTTCTCCCGTTTAGTGTCACTTCTTCGCCGCATCCGATCAATCAATGAGTGAAATCACACACGTATAAACACAGCGGCTCATCCTGACTAAAGCTCGCGGCGGCCGCAGAAGTCAGGAGGTTTATCGGGCGCAAATTAAACAAAGCGTTTATTCCTGAGCGCTTTGCTCCACAAATCCCGACATGGATTTTTCCGCACGGAATGGATCCGGTGGAGCCACGCGCTCCTGTCCACTTCACACTCAGTGTGTTCCGCTCGAGGTGAAGCTGGACTGAAAACACACCGGGCTTTAGCCCTCACTCCAGACTATTAAAGCGGACAAGGCAGACAGTGAAATTCACATAGTGCTTGGACAGGTTTACAGCCGGCAGCGGCCTATGAGGACGCGCAAACCTCCCCGCGAGGGCTGCTGTTTTAAGGAGCGCTGTGGCTTTAAGCGCGCAGAGCCACGCCTCGCCCGCTCCACGACCGCCCATTTCTTGACGCAGAGGACGCCGATTGGACGCGCCGGGCCGTCTCCGAACGCGGCCGGCGCTTTTCATTGGTCCGCTGCGGCCGTTCGCCTGAGGACTCTCGCTGCTTTGTGAAGATGGCGGCCGAGCTGGTAGAAGCGATGGTGAGTGGATGCGCGCTTTTGTTTTTCTTCACGGGAAATAAAAGTGCTTTCCGGGTTGGAAGAAGGGCCGGGTGATGTTTGTTTCAGCATCAATGGAAGCGCGGGAGGACGTGCCGCGGCGCTTTTCCTCCTGCTCTTGGTCAGGAAAGTGCGTTGGCAGTTGGGCTGGAGCTAGGCTGGCTAGCGGCGAGCTAACGATAAATGAATGATGGGACGGTTGGGGCTGAAGTGACGGAGAGCAGGAGCACTTTTCTCACAACTTACAGCTCGCAGCTCAGAGCAGCGGCAGCTGCTGCTGCTTAGTGCGGACTCGCCTGCTCAGACTGCGGCTCTGACAACCAGTTAAAGCTGAGAGACGAGGCGCTTCAGCTCCATACTGCTCCACCAAAGCGGCTCACTGTTTATGTTCGCCTCCCGCCGGAGCCTGCACTCGCCTCCCTCTGGAGGGACTGGTCTGGGGTGACTGGCATAAATGGAGGGACTGGTCTGTGCTGACTGGTATAAATGGAGGGACTGGTCTGTGCTGACTGGGATGAATGGGGGGACTGGGATGAATGGAAGGACTGCTCTGGGGTAAATGGAGGGACTGGTCTGTTCAGACTGGGGTAAATGGAGGGACTGGTCTGTTCTGACTGGGATAAATGGAGGGACTGGTCTGTTCTGACTGGGATAAATGGAGGGACTGGTCTCTGCTGACTGGCATAAATGGAGGGACTGGTCTCTGCTGACTGGCATAAATGGAGGGACTGGTCTGTGCTAACTGGGTGAATGGAGGGACTGGTCTGGGGTGAATGGGATAAATGGGGGGACTGGTCTGGGATGAATGGAGGGACTGGTCTGTGCTGACTGGGATAAATGGAGAGACTGGTCTGAGGTGAATGGAGGGACTGGTCTGTTGATTGGCATAGATGGAGGTACTGGTCTGTGCTGACTGGCATAAATGGGACTGGTCTGTGCTGACTGGGATGAATGGAGGGACTGGTCTGTGCTGACTGGGGGTGAAGGGATGTGGTTCTAATCCTGTCAACCTGTTATGGTTTAATAACATCAGTGCTGTATTAATACACTGCTGTACTCTGATGAGACATGAGTTTGGATACCTTTGAAAATGATGTAAGTTCATTTGCCAAAAAGTAGCTTTTCAAAACGGTGTTGATTAATGTTAAAGTTGATATTAATGCTTTATAAATAAGATTTCCAGCATAATATTATAGCATTATGGATAAGATGACACTAAATTCTGTAAAAGAAAGGTTCAGAGTGGAATCATAAATATGGATTTGTGATTAATGTTGGTATAAAGTGATCATTTTTCTATTCACTTCTATTTTTATTCATAAAGTGATCATTCCTATTCATCTGTACAGCAAGTGGACATACTAGTGGTCCGGTGTAAAATTAGACTTGTTTTTTTATTAGTAACAGTTTATGAATATAAAAATGTTCTGTATAATGAATCAACAAAGGAAATGTACATACATAATATAAACTGTACAAAAACCAAACAGGGCTCAACTACAATAAGCTACACGTTTATTTTCTAATGATATTGCAAATGTTGAAAACTTGAAAAACTTGAAATTTATAAGCAGAGTAAGTGGGGGGGAAATTAAACCCAATATATTCGCACAATAGAATAAATACACATGAAAATAAACACTTCCTTTCTCCATACATATTCCTCCTCTGGTCCAGAACATGGTGAAGAGCTTCCGGGTGTCTGACCTGCAGACGCTGCTGGCCTCCATGGGACGCAGTAAAAGTGGCTTGAAGCAGGACTTGGTGGGGCGAGCCTTGAGACTGGTGCAGACAGAATACAGCCCGGAGCTGCTGAAGAATGTTCGGCAGCTCTATGAGACGCGCTTTCCCAAGTCATCTGGATGGCTGGCTGCCCGTCGCCCTGAGGGGGTCCCGGCAGTCTCCTACACTACCCTCAATAACTCCCCCCGAGGCACAGCCCAGGGCACAGACTACCTCAATGGCATGCCCAAGCTGGCCGCTCCGCCAGCAGCCGAAGTTAAATTAGTGCCCTTGCCCTTTTACCACAACTTAGAAACGTTGTTGCCACCAACAGAGCTAGGTAAGCCATGTTTTTTGTTGATTTTGATTTTCACCAAATGTCACTGGTTTCTGATGATGTGTTCATTTACCTTTAGAGGTTAAAAAGCTGATGTTAGACCCTGTTCAATCTTGCCATGCTTTGCAGTTGCCCAGAACAGTGAGAAACTACAGGATAGTCAGTGTGTTTTTGAATTAACACAGAGCCAGGTGGACCAGATCCGAAATTCCAGGTGAGTAATAGCTGAAAAGGGCAAAAAAGACCTAAGTCTCCTTTATTGTAGGTAGTTTGTTTACAGTATTTTCTGTGTTTGCGTGCACATTGCTTGAGGATTAAAAAAAGAATGGGAAAATGTTTTTTGTGTTCTCAGTGAACTTCGTGCAGGAGTAAAATCAGTTCAGGTGGTTCTTAGGTGAGTCTATCCAAATGTGTGTGTGTGTGTGTGTTTTGTTTTGTTTTTTATTCCTTTCTTTCTTTCAGTCTTAGATGTTGTACAGATACTATGTTGGTATGTTGTGTTCAGCTCTGTGTTTATGGGTATTCTTCCTTGTTCATTCTGGTCTTTTTCAGAATCTGTTACACAGACTCCATTGGTGTTCAGGAGGACCAGTACCCTCCCAATATTGCTGTCAAAGTGAATCAGTCCTACTGTCATGTTCCAGTAAGTGCAATCATATTGGTTCTTTGAACTGTTGTAGTGTAGTGTGACAGTTTAAATCCTCTTGCACTTTACGTCTAATGGCAGATAATGCCATTTTGATTTGTGAATCATAATAAAACATAGAAAGGGACATTTTAAAGATGCTTTTGTGTACGAGTTATCTTTTCATAACTTGTACACAAGCCACTTTAAAGTGCCCTTTTATTTATAATATTTTATCCTTGCAATATATCTGGTTAAAATGGAAAATGAGTAGCATATTTCCTTCATTTTTATAGAGTGGCTGTTCTGTAAGATGCTGCTTCTCCTTTTCTCTGGCTTTTTCCCCCTATATTTCTTTTGTCACCTGTCCTTTCCAGGGTTACTACCCTTCAAATAAACCAGGTGTGGAGCCTCGCCGGCCCTGTCGCCCTATAAACATCACCCCTTGGCTTCATCTCTCCACGGCCACCAACAGAGTCACCATCACATGGGGGAACTTTGGAAAGGTGGTTTGTTTTGAAGATTATAGTATGAGACTACTATGCAGCCTCAGTCTATATATAATAACATTGTTACAACTGAACTGTTCTGATATAACTATAACAAATGTAATGATCATTAGGCTTTCATTGTCTAAATAGAACTCTATAGAACTGCTCATTGAGTGTCTCAGCAGGAGACTGAATTTCATATAAATTCTTTTTTTTTTGGTCAGTGTACAGGACATGATATGCTATTCTGGTCATGTCTAAAATATTACCTCTCATTCCTTCTAATTATATTTAAATGTGTTGTTTATAGTCCATTAATTGGGCTGTTAAACCTGCTGCTGACGCCAAAAACCATATCGTAATTCTTGCCAAAGGGTTCTGCAGAATGGCAACATGTCATATACACATTTAAAGTACTTTTAAACATTGTCAACGTTTTCACTGTCAACCCTAATTAATATTGAAAGTAATAAAGAAAATATTGTTTGTAAACTTTGACTGCAGTGCTTAATATCCCATCCTGTTTCCCATTTGCAGCGATATTCTGTGGCTGTGTACTTGGTGAGGGTCTTCACATCTGCAGAACTTTTCAACCAGCTCAAGCACTGTTCAGTGGAGAGTGCAGAGCGATGTCGTGAACGCAGTAAGTTTCCAAACTCACAACTACGGCTGTAAATTCAGCATCTCTGTGGCATTCTCATGACCAAATTGTCCAGCAGTTTTCTTCCTGGTCTCTATACAAAAGACCAGTTTGGCTAGTTTGATATACACTTTTTTTTTTTTTTTTTTTTTTCCCCTCCAAGTTCAGGACAAGTTGCGTTTTGATCCAGACAGTGAGATTGCCACTACAGGACTGCGAGTGTCCCTCATCTGCCCAGTATGTCTTTGTCTCTTATTTTCATTGTTTGTGTCTTCTTTGCTGTTATAAACCTGGCCAAAGCTGGAGCCCGGATTTAATTGAATATAGATTAATATAGGTATTGATCCCTCAGAAACCTCACCCTTTCTGCCTGTTCACAGACCAATATGTTCTCGTTTAACTTGTCTGACAAATTAAGTGGATCAGCTGAAAATGCTTAAAGAGAATTATTTAAGTGCAATTAAAGCACTTTTCCTGATTTTATAAATAACTGTTCATTATTATAAGTAGCCCTCAAACTGTTGTCCAGAAAATAATCGCAGTAAATCCATGTGTCTCTGGAGAAGTATAAATGATATTCTTGTTCTTTCCTGTCCCTTCAGCTGGTGAAGATGCGTTTGGGAGTGCCATGCCGGGCACTCACTTGTGCCCACCTGCAGTGTTTTGATGCAGTTTTCTTCTTACAAATGAATGAGAAGAAGCCCACATGGACCTGTCCTGTATGTGACAAACCTGCTCCCTTTGAATTGCTCACTATTGATGGGTAAGTTCAGGGCTTTTGTGGTTTAACTGCAGTATTTGGCCAATGTGATCCTGACAAGAACAAGAGATGGTACTCTACTACTTTTTGCTTTCTAGTATTACTGATGAAGTTTAGAACACTGCTCGTATACCTATCCAATGTTCTTTTGGTTTGAAAAATATTTTCTCTGTATGCTAGTTGGCCTCTATCACACAGTGCCTCTAGTGCTGGGAAGGTGAGGGATAGCATCTAAAAGTACATTATCATGCTCAGATTACTCAAATAATTGACATTCTCCCTGTACAAAGTCACACTGCACTATGTATCATTTCAGACATTTGTTACAAGTTTGGATCCTCCCCTTTTTAATATTTGTTAATGTCATTGCAAGGCACATGGCAGCATACAGCACTTTAAGAACAACGTTATAATACCTGAAACATAAATAAGAACTGTTCTTGGTCTAGATTACTCTCAGAAATCCTGAAGGAGACTGAAGATGTGGAAGAAATTGAATATTTGACTGACGGCTCATGGAGACCTATCAGGGATGACAAGGAAAAGGAAAGGGAGCGAGAAAACAGCCACACTCCAGAATATCCTGTTGTGGATATATGTAAGATTTGTTCTTCTCACAAACTTATCTTCTTTTAATCTCCAACACATTCAAGCATGCATCTCTTTTACAAAATGGTTCTTCTATAGCATCTCTCCAAGAACCCCATTTAGCACCTTTATACTTAAAACTGCAATGTATTGTACAGTATAGTACTAGACAAGGCTGCATGTTATTGAAAAAAAAAAAAATAACTGAGCATTTTTTTTCTGCTATAATAAATAAAATAATTAATGAATTACTGCAGCAATTTATCAGGACTCACCAGAAGTCAATGATCCAACATGGCATGATAAATGACATTAATAATACACTTGTGTACAAGATTTAAATAAAATACTCTCCAGAATAAAAACTAGCCAGAAAAGTAGCTGTACCTAGGAGTCTGATTACAACAGTCCACGACTACAGTGGTGTTTTACCAGACTGTCATGGAGTTGCTCAGTCTCCACCCCCATCAACAGTGTCCCTGCCCCAGAATAAAAATGTGCAATAATCATGAGACCACACACTCCACCCAAGTTTGCTGAGCAAGGTACAATAACAAACTAACAAATTGGTAAAGTTGATAGATGTGGCTTGTGCACTAGTGAAACTGGCTGCCAAACCTCGATTTAATTAATCAACCCGTGCCATACCCTTCCTCAAGTGGGAATGATGTGACCAATCCATTCACAAGCAGTCACGGGGTGATGTACTTTAAAATGTGTGTTTTGGCAATCATTTATTCTCGGATTGCAGAGGAAGCCTTAATGAGTGAATGAAGACTGAGATTTTTTTTGTCTATTAACATAAATAAGTAGCATAAATCTGAGTTGTTCCGGTTTTACAGTATGTGAAACAGTTAATGCTGTACTATGCGTTAAATAACGATACTCTTTTGGTATTGTCTCATCAGGTGTCCCTGAAGCAAACGGGCACTCCCCAGCGCACAGCAGCACGAGCCAGACGGGGAAGTCCGGACAGGGCGGTCAGTCGGTGGCCACAGGTGGAGCCAATGCCACGAACAGCGGGGCAGTGGTGGACCTTACTCTGGATGACTCGTCAGACGAAGAAGGGGGAGGGGGGGCGGGGGACAGTGAGGACACAGAGGACAGCCAGGACAGCCCAGCGCCCAAGAGGGGTCGATACGATTACGACAAAGACTTGGTCACAGCATACTGAGACAGGCTGGAGATACAGACTGAGAGGGACAGGGGTTGGGGTTGGTCCCATTCCCTTCCCCCCCCTCCCCCTTGTTTCCTCTCCCAAAACATGTTTTCCCCCCAAAATATACATGCAGACATATGAACACATGCACAAACTAAAGCTGTTGACCTCTGGAGCAGGTGGGCATCCCCATGACATCACTGGAAATCCACAGATGCCCACTAAAGCCATCTCTCTCTCTCTGTCTCTCTCTCTCTGTCTCTCTCTCTCGGTCTCTGTCTCTCTCTGTCTCTCTCTCTCTCTCTCTCTCTCTCTCTCTCTCTCTCTCTCTCCTCAGCATCTGACCATTGTATTCTCCCTTTAAAATGACTATGGAAGAGTTACAACCACCTTCTTTGACTTCTCTTTCCGTCTCCACTACACTTTTTCAGTCCAAACCACTTGGCCTCACCATCATCACAGGCATTCTAGATTTCCACCATAGTTGAGTTCTGTGAGGAGATGCTTAAAAAGGTATGCTGCTCTGCTCCAAACATGGGCAATATCGGAAGGTCAGAAATGTTTGTGACACGTACAGAGACAAACTGCAATTTAGATTTTTTATTAATTAGTAATGAAAATAGGACTTCTAACTTTACCACCCACAATTCATATGGAGGCATTTTATTGGGCTTTGATATTGTGGAAGAGCAATCATCAAACAGCCAAAAATAACTCTTGGTAACTGTGTCAGAAATTGTGCATGATCAGATTTTGGAAACTAAGGATTCTTTTTGTTTTCCATGTTTTTTTTTTTTTTCCCCTCTTTTCTCCCCCTTTTTCCACAGAAATTGACAACCTACCTCAGTCTAAAGGCAAACATAACCACAGCTTGAAAGGCTAGACAACCTGACTTGATTTGTTGTTATTTAATTTTGTTATTATGCACATTAACACTGGAGGGGAAATCATTCACTGCATTATTTGTGGTGCCCCTGTCTCGCTGAAACAGCCCTGAACGTTATCAGAAGCAATGAATTTCCAGTCAGGTTTTCTCAGAATTGCTGAATTACTTCCCGCTCAAAAAACTTTTTGCATCATTATTAGTCATTGCTTAGAACTGTCAAGATTAACAGTTAGTGACACTTTGAAATTGATATTCCTGCAGGTGAATATTGTATCGTAGGATGTAATCATCATGTATTAGAACTTTTAACAGATGATTGCAGATCTGGATTCTCACTTTTGCAAGCTGGCTTGTTGATACTGTGGAAGGGAGTGAGAATTTGGATTAAGAGGGTCTTCAGTGGGAACACTGTATGGTCATAGAAATGGGGGAGTTGGAGATCTGAGTTAAGAAGCCCAGAAGATGACAAGAAGTTTAACAGCCATACAACATGAGGATGGTTTACTCATGGAAGTGGCCGTCTTGTTGCCAAGCAATGGCCAAGCTTTAGTTCCTTTGCCAGCTGAAGTAGGCAAGGAAGCATCTGACTTCATGGTTTCTTTTCAGGTGTCTTATTTTCTTCGGTTGGATATTTTCATTGGAGTATGTTGGAAGACTCTGTTTCCACTGTGACTCAGAAGTGCTGTTAGATGTTGTGTGTTTTGTCTGAAAGAAGAGGTTGTGAGCTGGGTACATTTTGCTTAATCCCCTGTTGTGATCATAGAACTTACAAATTCTTTTGTTTTTTTCTTTTTAGGGGGTGTCAAATGAGTATTTATTGGTTTAATTGTTCATCTCATAATAGCCTTTGGTATTAATTGTACATATGAGGCATGTGAGAAGAGTGCAGTGCTATCTGAAGGAATTTTTTTTTTTTTTTTTTTTATAAATTGGTTGGGAACTGAAATGTTGTGATCATCAGTCCAGGTTTATTTGCACAGAACTTTGGCTGGTTTTGATTATGATCAGAGGTTTTGCAATGTCTTCTCACAACCACTTCTTTGTAATCCACATTGCATTCAGGCTAGTCTTGTGTGGCAGTTTTAAATCTAAGTGAATAATAACACTGACAGCTCATTTGATTTGATTCTAATGTCAATGTCAGCTCCAGGCTGCTTTTTCAATTTTCCACTGATCTGGCATCAGTTGTGCTTAGCAAATGCTTAAACAGCTGACAATATCCCAGCACTTTGATTACGATCTTGTTTAATATGTGTACGTATCTTTAGGCCACCAAAGACTCGTTTAGTCCTGCTTCCTTGCCTCTCGACTTTTTTTTATTTTTTATTCTGGATTCTGGATTCTTGATTGAGAGTGAAGTACAGGAGGGTTAGTTTGATTTGCTGGAAAAATAATTAACAGAGCTGAAAACATTTTCTTTAGGGCAAGTATTTAAAGTTTGGGTTTTTTTCCATTTTGAAGAAAAGAAAAAAAAAAAATCTGAGCTTCAGAGAGACCACTTCATTATGTCTACTTCTGGCTTTTTCTTGGCTGTAAAATCATCCTGAAATCTGACTTGAAGACACTCAGTACTTTATCCCATGTATGCTATCAGTGCAAGGGAACATCTTAACAGAAGAACACAGCAAAGAAGAAAATCAATGGTTATTTGATCTTTGTGCGTGTCAGCATGGTCTTCCTTGTATTGTCTCCACAATACATCCAACTTTCCCTGTTTTACACCCTTCAAAAGAAGGCGCTTCAAAGGGTGTTTGAGCATTGCTATAAAAGAACTACTTAAAGAACATTGTTCTGAGTGTGAAGTACCTTTTTAAAGGTCCAAAGAACCTTCACTTGAACAGGTTCTTCATGCTTGCATGTATATTATAAAATGGTTTGATGCCAGTGGTTCCCATTCATCACTGCCCTGCAAGTTTTAGTTTTTTCATAATTCCAACACACCTGATTGAAATAATGAACTGACGAGCCCCTGGTCAGATGAACTTGGGTGTGTTACAGCAGGAAAACACAAAAACAAGCAGGGCAGAGGTAACACAGGACCAGGATTGAGAACCACTTTTGTATTGCTCAAGGAAACATTTTGAAGGTCTTTTATTTTGAAAAGGTTAATGGGGAAGTGAGTTATCTTCATGAGTCTGTTTGTGACCACATTGTTTAATACAAGAAGAAATTGTGAGACGGACAATGGTGACAGCCCCCCTCCCAAAAAAAAAGCTGGTCAGCATTAAGTAGATCTAGAGTCTGGGGTAGAAATCTGAAGTTTGACTTGAAGTGGTTCTTTGGAACTGGAGGACGGTCTTCTAGCGGTGACATCCCTTCTTCTTACAGTGCTTAAGATAGCATGGGCAGTGGCTTGCAGTCCTTGATGTAAATGTTCAGTTTGTTGTCTTTTTATATGTTCATATTAAAAGCCAATAAAAAAAATAAATATTTTATCAAAATTTGAATTGCCTCCAGTTGCTCCAGTGGGTGGTCTTAGAGAAAAGACATGTTAGTGGATAGCTATTGCCACTTTCATAAAAACTATATAAATCCGCAAAATGATACTGTCATGTCCTCAGCATTGGATTTGGCTGTAGGAACCAAGTATTCAGTTGTCCCTGTTTGAATGGAAAAAGAAATGTAAAAAGTTTAAGGAAATCATACTCTAACGTGTCATTTATGTGTGCAATTAATTAAACTGATTTTAAAAAAGATGATTTTTTTCGTCTTTCAAGTGTTCTTTTAAACTATTTATAATTAGACTTCAGTTCACAATTCAGTGGATATTTGCCTGTTAGCAGAAGTACTTGACCTTGCCACTAGATGTCACACTTGGTATGAGGATGCATAGGAGTTCATACTGTGTGTCTCCTGGAGGTTTTACATTCAGGTCATATTTACTAGTGTCTCAAAATATTAGAATGTTGTTAAAAAGCTCATTTGTGATCACAATTTCATTTAAAAATGTATTTATATCTATTACACGTGAAGTTAAATTCCAAGCCTTTTTTATTTTACCATTGATCAGTATGGCATATAGCTCATGAAATCCAGAATCTCAAAATATTAGAAATATTAAATAGATAACTAATTCCAGTATCAACATCAAAACAAAAATCACTTTTAATGCACTTTAGATGCACTAGTATAAGGAAGTGATTAATATGGAGAATGTAATGTTTACTGACCTCATAGTCAGAACAGGACTCTGTTTCCCTCACCCAGAATAGGGCCACCGGGGCTTTACCCTGGAGCCAAGCACACAAGGGTGTCCATACATGCACCTGGCATCAGGATACCCTAGTCTGCAGTTTAATGATTGACTTGCGTTTGTATCAGCAGACTTGCAGCCATGTGTTATGGACTCTCTGTGAAGAGAGGAGCTGAGCTGTCCACTGATTGCCACCTTGTGGTGATTTGGATAACGTGGTGGGTGAGGATGCTGGACAGACTCAGCAGATGCAAATGTGATGAGGGTCTGCTGGGAACAGCTGGTGAAGGAACTATCAGGTAGCTCCAAGAAGATTCTTGCAAACTTTCAGGCGGTTCAGGATGAGAAAGCAGTTCCCAACTAATACTGTAAATGGTGGACATGAGCGGCTGCTGACCTTGACTGTGGGTGTCATCAGGCAGTGGAAGGAATACTTTAAGGATCAGCACATCTTCCATAGAGGAAGCAGAGCTTGGGGGCTCGTCCACACAGGGTGAGGTCACCAGGGTAGTCAGAAAACTCATTGGTAGCAGGGCACCAGGGGGGATGAGATCCGACCAAATTTTCTTAAGGCTCTGGATGTTTGCATCTTTGCAACATGTGTACATCAGGTGTGGTGGTTCCTCTTTTTAATGAGGTACTGGAGAAGAGAGTCTGGCTTATAGTTGAACCTATACAAGAGGAGCAATGTGGGTTCCAACCTGGTCATGGAACATTAGACCAGCTCGTTACCCTTCCAAGGATCCTGAAGAGGGCATGGGAGTCCCGTGTCCTGTGGGGACACTCCCAGAGCTCTCCCCACAGGTTGCCCTGGGAGTATGAGCTCCTGGACTCTGCTTCAAGCCATCTGATACCTGTACAAACAGAGCAGGATCTTGGTTGCACAGCAGGCAGTAAGTCAGACTAGTTCCCAGTTGGAGTTAGACTCTGTCAGGGCTGCCCTTTGTCACTGATTCTGTTTATAACATTTATGGAAAGAATTTCTCTACATAGCAAAATAGTGGAAGGTGTCCAATTCAGAAACCTCAGGATTATGCATCTGCTTTTTGCAGATGATGTGGTCCTATTGCCTTCATCAAGCCAGGACATCCAGCTCTCTCTGGATCAGTTTGCATCTGAGTGTGAAGCAACTAGGTTGAGAATCAGCATCTCAGATTCTGAGACCATGGTTGTGAGACGGGTTGGGAATGAGTTCCTGCCTCAAGCGAAGGAGTAAAAGTATCTCAGGGTTTTTTTTTTTCATGAGTAATGGAAAGATGGAGCAAGAGGTTTTATATAGCATCTGCAGTATAGAGGAGCTGAGCCAGAAGGCAAGGCTTTCACTTTACTGGTCAATCTATGTTCCAACTCTCACCTATGGCCGCATGTTTTGGGTAGTGGCCGAAAGAATGAGATCCTGAGTACAAGCATCTAATATGAGCTTTCTCCGCAGGGTTGCTGGACCACCCTTAGAGATAGGGTGAGGAGTTCAGTCATCTGGGAGGGGCTCAGAGTAGAGCCACTGAGCCAGCTGAGGTGGTTGGTGTATCTGGTTCGGATGCCTCCCGGTTTCCTCCCTTGTGCGGTGTTCCGGACATGTCTGACTGGGAGGAGGCTCTGGGGAAAACCCAGGACATGCTGGAGAGATTATATCAATCAGCTGACCTGGGAATGCCTTGCAATCCCCCCAGAAGAGCTGGAAGAAGTGGCTGGGAAGAAGGAGGTCTGGGCCTCTTTGCTTAGACTGCTGCTCCTGCAACCTGAACCCTGGATAAACAGAAGGTAATGGAAGGATGGATGTTAACTGACGTGGTATATTATTTTTAATATATAAAAATATTAAACCTGCAATCGACTTGTGCCCTGTTGAGGGGATATTTGTGCTCAGTGATTCCAGGTAGGCTCTAGACCCACTACAACTCCCCACTGGTGGATAAAATATGGCAACATCATAAGCATGAGCATTAGAGCTTGTTGTATCCTCCTACATCTGAAGACTTAAAAATACCAAAGATTACCAAAGATCAGTATTTTAAGTTATTTAATTAATTGATAGTATGTTACTTTTGTACTAGATTGTATTCCTGTGTTCTATGATGTCCTCTCAGTGCAGTTTCTAGCTGAAGAGAAGGGTCTGGTAGGGTTTTGGCCTGGCACCATCTACCTTCATTGACTTCCCCATGATAAGTAGCTCTCTATCCTTGCACACCACATGTTAGGCTGGCGTTAGCTAACCCTAACCCTAACCTTTTTAACCTTACTTCCACATACTCTTGAAGTAGCCATTTGCCTCAAAAGGTGCACACAAGTTGACTGGGTTTGTTATTTGTTTATTTTGGGGGTGTGAATAAAATGAGTCAAGACGATGTGTAAGAATTTCACAGTTTTGCAATCGGTCTGTTTACTTTCCAACTGTTTCACAAAATACGTAATTGTCTCGTAATTGGAAACTTTATAAAGTGTTCAATATGGAAATGATACAGGACACACTTTGTTCCATTTTTTGAGGTAAGAATGTTCACATGGTTTTGTATGAGATAATTCTGTCTTTCCACTCAGAACAAGATCTTCTTGGTGTGAAACACTTTTCACCACCAATAAGACGTGTTGTCTGAGTTGCTGCAATATGTGCGACAGGTGTAAGATTGGAAAAAGGCAGTCTCTGAGCTCAGTCCACCACAAAACAGAGAAGATTACAGAAATACAGAGGGGAATGGGGGAAATGACCAACAGTGGTTGTAATTTGTGAAGGTTTCTCCAGCTGGAACTCATCAGTCTTGTAGTAGGTTAGTCTTGCTGTTTCCCAATTAGCAATGACTTTCACACTCATTCTAATGGTCACTGTAGTCCAGTTAGAGAAGATTCAAAGGTGAAGTTGGAGAGTCAAGACATTAAGGTAGGCTATTCTTTTTCCTGCACTTCTATCTGCATGTGTAGGTGTATAGACAGATAATATGTACAGAGGATAGCAGTTATAAATCTTTAGAGGAGGCCCAACAGTTTGGGGAGCAGTTTTTGTTGTTGGAGTACATGATGTCTACGTGATGTCAGTACAAACTCATCTGACCGTATATTGCTTTAAATAGCCTACATCAGTGTTTCTCAACTGTGGTCCTCGAGACATCACTGCTCTGCATGTTTTAGATTTAACTAAAAATATGCATGGTAGGGTGCCTCCAGGACCAGGGCCTGGCCTACATTGTGTTTGAAAATACCACTGTTACCATGTTGGCTGATTACTTATTATTTTGTAATAATAGTTGTTTTGTGTTGTAGATTTTTTGAGGACTGCCAGTCCTACACCATGTTCCTTATTTCCATTTGAAGAATTTGACAACTGTAAATAAAAGCGTTTGAAGATCATGGTTTGTTACACAGTTTTGTATCTCTCATTATTCAACTATGCTAAAGAAAATACAGTTTGACATTACACAGCTGCTCAAAACTTAACTTAAAAGCATATATTGATAAAGAAAACAACTAAAGGTAAAGATGAACAAACAATGTTGTTGCTGTATTTGAGGGGAAATACAAAATACATTTTATAATGAATAAAATGGTCCAAAGTAAGTTTTAAAATATGTAAAATATTACATTTACACTGGAAGCTATTTTTTGCTTCTAGGTAGGTAGCAGATTGATACTTTCAAATAAAGTAGATTAAGATTCTAATACATAAATAATTACTAAACTGGTTCTGGCTAGCTCTAACGTGTTTAGTTCAGCCCAAGGAGGGCTTGTTCGTAACAGTCATGCATGGCTGCCCTGCCCTGCTCTGAAGGATCTACCAACTGGCAGACTTTAGTTTCAGCCCAGTTCAAACACTCCAGATCCATGTTCTGATAAACTTAAACATGTACCAATAACATGCATGGAAACGAAGCTGCAGCCTGTTTTGAAATCATTGTTTTATGTACAAAAACCACCTTATTTACATATTCCTTCCAGCCTGTAACTGGTGTTTCAATCCACCCTGTTGTTAGAATGAGGAGGAAAATAGAGAGGTCACTTCCATATATCCATCTTAAAGGCACAGTAACAAAGCCAGAGAGTTTAATTCTCTAAGGTATAAAGAGAAGTTTTAAAATGTTCTTGTGAAAATTAAACACATGGGCACTTTTCATGAATAAAAACCAAGAATCAAATGTTTATGAATCAGACCAAAACATTGTCTATGTTTTTGGATTTTTTTTTCTTTTGGCACCCTGATGAATTATTTTGAAAATGTGATCTGATCCTTGATTAAATTCTTTTATATAGCTAATAAATATGAAGCCCTATCATCTTGATTAACTGTACTTTTGACCCCGCAAGACCATACAAGAGATGTGGCTATTTTGATGATCAAAGTTATGGCAGTCAATTCTGATTGACTGGGACATATTTAATTTAAACAATATTTGATTGTTGCTGTATTTTTTAACAGGCACCATTTTATGCTAAGGTAAATGCAGCTAATCATAAATGTACAAAACTGAAAATTATTATTATTTTTCTGCAGCACCCTCAGTTTGAGAACCGCCTCAGAATAGTGCTTCTCAATCTTTGTCCTGGAGTCATGCTGCCCTGGATGTTTTAGTGTTTTCCTGTTGTATCACACCCAGTTCAGCTCAGGAAGAGTTCATTAGTTAGTTCATTAGTTGAAACAGATGGAATTAGGGAAAACTCTAAAAGCAGGGCAGTAGTTCTCCAGGACCAGGAGTACCACTTTTAAAATTGATGAAGAACAGAAACAGAAAGTGAAGGTTCTTTAAACCTTTACAAATGTGCTTCACACGCACACAGCTCTAAGAGCCAAATGTGGCTCTTCTATTGCAATGCTCAAAAAACCTGTAGTGACATGTTTATGTTTGTAATTAACAGTTTGTTTCTTTTTAATAGTACTATTTGTACTTGTTTGGCTGGTTTAATATATTATGTGTCATACATGCGTGTCTTCACTATGACAAATTCCTTGTACAATTTAATGCAGCTATGCATACAGATAGCATGTGCTTTTTTAAGTGTGTGACTTTATTGTTGTTAGCAGTAGTTTGTTTGTGAAACCCAGGTCATCAAAGTGTATAATGATCTTGATCTTTATTACTGAGAGTTGCATTAAAACCCTCTTGCTGAATGAATGTGTAATTGAGAGGTTGGTTGCTAAATTATATAACTGGTCTAAAATAGCCAGTGGAGGTGGGAAAAGTGGAGTATGTCCAAATTAACTTCTACAAAATATAACAGCAGTACTGGAAAACTAGAGAGGTGCCAAATGATAACAGGCACACAGTAAACATATGAATGTGTGTGAATATTATATCGATAGTGTTTGCCCCATCTGAATTCCTGAAATTATGCACATTTAAAAAATTACATTGCATTTTAAACTAAAATCTACTAATACATAAAGAAAAGACATTACAGGAACAAAACCCACAAAAAAACTGGGTTTAATCAATGTTGAATAAAACTACAGTTTTAGATTATTTTTAACATTTCATCGCTGGTCCTTAGCCTGTCCAATTTTCAGAATATTGTATTTTGACATATTAGAAATATACTATATTAGAAATTTAGTCACTATCATATGTAGTAAATATATTCAACATCATATTTGTGTCTAATCTAAGAAAATGAGAATACTGTGAAATAGGATTTTTTGTTTTTGTTTTGATTAGCAATCTCTTTGAAATTGAAATATATTTTTCTAATATTTTGAGATAATGGATTTCTGGTTTTCATGAGCTATTATACAGATTGATTAACATTAAATCAGAAACAAGCCTGAAATGTCACTTTACCTGTAGCTAATATAAAATATGACAGTTTACCTTTTGGAATAAAACTATGATCATGAATGAATTTTTCCTTGCCACTGTTTGCCCACTGGCTGCTTTGTTGAGGCTTGGGCCCGGACTTTTGTAAAGCTGCTTTGTGACAGCTCCTTGTTGTAAAAAGCACTATATAAAATATATAAACTTTGATTGATTGATTGATTGATTGATTGATTGATTGATTGATTGATTGATTGATTGATTGATTGAACTTATTAACAATATTCTATTTTTTTGAGATGCACTAGTATATATCATAAACATAATAAATATTGCATATTGTAATTATATAATCAGTATCGCATATCATAAATATTGTCAATATCCTATATCATAATTATAGATATTGTATATTGTAAATATAGTCTATTTCAAATAATAGTCAGTATCATATATAGTAAACATAAATCGTAAATATGATACTGTATATCATAAATATAGTTGACATGATACACGTAAATGTAGATATTGTATATGATATAGTCAATATCGTATATCATAAAAATATAGACAATGTCTTATATTGTAAATATAGATGATATTGTATATCGTAAATATAGACGATATTGTGTATCGTAAATATAGTTGATATTAAATATCATAAATATAGTTGATATCATAAGTATAGTCAATATGGTATATCATAAATATAATCAATATGGTATATCAAATATAGTCAATATTGTTAATACAGTCAATATGGAATTGTGTAAATATAGTCAATATTGTAAATATAATTGATATTTTATATCGCAAATATAGTCAATATGGTATATTGTAAATATAGTCGATATAATATTGCAAATATAGTCAATATTGTATATTGTAAATATAGTCAGTACCATATATCTTAAATATAGATGATTCCATATATTTTGTAAATTTAGTTGATATTGTATATCAGAAATTTAGTCAATATTGTAACTGTAGTAAATGTTGTATATTGCAAATATAGTCAATATCTTAAGTATAGTCGATAATGTAAATATAGTAGATATTGTAAATATAGTTGATATTGTAAATATATCAATATATCTAACACAATAATATGGTACATTGTACATATAGTTGATATGGTATATTGTACATGTAGTCTATATGTAAATATAGTCAATATGTGAATATAGATGATATGGTATATTGTACATATATTCGATATACTATATTGTAAATATAGTCGATATGGGTCTGGACTGATTTAAGCTGAAAGTGTGTTAAATCACTAAACTGACAAATCATACGGCCTTCCACACGCCTCTCTGCCAGCGGTGTTCTCGCGATGACTTGCGCAAAAACTCGCGAGACAACAGAAAGCTTCCTCCGTGGTTGGAGAGCTGCTTCCTGTACTGGATTGGTTTTTTTTCCTTTAATTTTGTCCATTTTCAGATTTGCTCTGTGTGCGTTAGAGGACGGGGTCACGTCGGGCAGGAGCGGTTTAAGGTTGCCGGGCTGCCGGACGGGGCACAGCTGCCGTTGGTAGTGCGGTGCGCGTGCAGGCAGCGGCTTTGACTGCTAAAGCTAAACATTACAGGAACGTTTAAGGGATGTGTTCAGCGAGACGGCCTCGCGTCTGTTAATCTAAAGCGCGTCGGCGAGCTCTTAGACCGCCAAATGCCCGCTCGTGCAGGTGGGCAGGGGTTCGTGTCGCGTTGTCGTTAACGTCTTCCCCGCCAGACTGTGACACATTAACGTCTAACGGACATGACGGGCTCTTCCGTCTGAACCTGACAGCTCTGCCTGACGGTCCCTGACAGACAGGTGATCGGTGAAAAGCGACTCAAAGCTCCACAGTTGTTGGATTGCTGTGTATAAACAGTCGGTTGTAGCTGCCTTCTTCAGACATGGCCCCGAAGAGAAGACCCGTCCCCCTCAACATCACTCCTACCGGAGAAGGACAGCCGACCACCAACATCGACGCCGCCTCAGAGTGAGTGTTTTCCACCTCGTCACGTCAGGATATCGCTGTAAGAGCCGTTTTGTAAGAATGTGTTTTTTTCGTTGGTCATCAGAGCTAACCTGGAGGCTTTGCAGAAGAAGCTGGGGGAACTGGACCTGGACGAACAGCAGAGGAAGCGTTTAGAGGCTTTCCTGACTCAAAAAGCCCAGGTGGGTGAGCTTAAAGATGACGACTTTGACCCCATCTGCGAGCTGGGTGCAGGCAATGGAGGAGTGGTCCACAAAGTCCGCCACAGACCCTCAAGACTGGTCATGGCCAGAAAGGTGAGGACACACACACACTGGATTGCCTGTATGTGTGTAGCCACGTTCATTGTGGAGTTCATGTTTATTATTCTGTTTTTCAATGCTTGATCATGATTGTATGTGCTATACATGGGCCTTGGGCGATATGGACACAATAATCATGGCCATATTTGATGTATGATGTGAAGAATACAGTGTGAAAAAAATTAGGACTCCCTGTGAAATCTTTCTTCCATTTTTTACACACACACACACACACACACACACACACACACACACACACATATATATATATATAATTTTACACTCTCAATTAAAATTTCAGCTATTGTTGGTGGGTTTAGCCCTGTAATTAAATACCCCTCCCCCCAGACCACATCCCCAGCTTATAGTCATCTTAAGGAAAAAGCTGTATCCGTCATCTGTCCATTTTCTCTGCTGGAATACGTCCACATGACTACTTTTGGCAATTGATGGTGTGCAGTTTTAGCGCACTGCTTTGAACATTTTTTCAATACTGGGTTCAAATCATTACACCTTTATCGACCTGCAAGGCGTATAAATCCGTTTTGTTACAAAACTACAGATAGACCTGAGTGACCTTTCTTGTGCTTTACTGCAGCTCATCCATTTGGAAATAAAACCGGCCATCAGAAACCAGATTATACGGGAGCTGCAGGTGCTGCATGAGTGCAACTCGCCGTATATTGTGGGCTTCTATGGGGCTTTCTACAGTGATGGTGAGATCAGTATATGCATGGAGCACATGGTAAGTTAGAGGATGTATTTATTGAATAATACTGCATTGTGGATTTGATGGACATTTCACTAACAGATCACACTTGACTAAGGCCAAACTGTTTGTTTGTAAAGTTAGTGGGCTGGCTCAATTGAAAGCTAATGTGTTCCTTTTATGTTCTTAGGATGGAGGCTCCTTGGATCAAGTCTTAAAAGAAGCTAGAAGAATTCCAGAGGAAATTCTAGGGAAAGTTAGTATTGCGGTAAGTGGTCATTTGTTCTGTGTGGTTACTATGACAGCAATCACCAATCACCCAAACTGTCTTGTTCCTTTTTTATGTTTCGCAACAGTGGTGTGTGCTATGTGTGAATGCTCTTTCTCTCTGTGTACTGGTGGAATGTCAGCTTTACAGACACATTTGCTATCAAGCGAACATTGCATTGTTTTGTAAGTGGACATTCCAAAGATTTTCAGAAATTATTAAACTAAATTATTAAAGACAGAATGAAAAGTGACTTTTTGGTAAGTACTTAAAAGCAAACAATGTCTGTCAATAATATTTAACTATTGTTAAATTAATTGAAGGGTTTTAGGTTTAAAAGTAAGGAATTGGCTTCAGGACTGACTGGTCCTTAATGTTAAAAATGAATAGCCTGAGTGCTAAAAGCTTCACATATCATATGAGTATGATTTATGAAAGTGTGTTCCAAATAGTGAATAAAAGAAGGCTATATTTGAATTAGGCATTTTTGTTATTTTATTAATTTATTTTTCTCCACAGGTACTCAGAGGACTTGCCTATCTACGAGAGAAGCACCAAATCATGCACAGAGGTATTTTCAGAGCAACATTCCAAGCTAATGTTATGGAATTTGCATGTATGTACATGCACATGTCCGTGTTTTACTACTATGACCAGAAATCAGCAAATTAATACTGACGTACTGTTAAGTCTTCATAGAGATCTCATTGTCCATTTCATCAACTACATTTACCACATGGGAGAACTTTGCTGTTCTGTAATAGTCTATAATCTGTTTCTCTGCATACTTTTCTATGCCTCTTTGCACTCTATGCAGTGACACTGACAAGGTGGTGATGTGTTAGTTTGCATTGCGCTGATACGAGTATGTCTTACACAGCAGTGCTGTGGACCTCAGTGTCACTGCTGAACAAGTACCTCAACCAGTGGGCAGCATCTTGTGAGCACTGAAAAAGGACTAGAGGAACTGTGCAGAGACTGATGAGCTTCTGTCTCTGACCTTGCACCTGGAAGGAGGATCAACTAGTGAGGAGTGTCTTAAAGAGTGGACTGTCAGCAGACAGTGTTTAAGAACTTCATGCATGTGCCATAGTCAGCTTTTAGTATACTCTGCAGTATGTAGAGTTAGCATGTCTTTAGACCATAGCTTTGTTTGGGAGTTGCTCCCGTACATTTAGAACAGTTCCTGATAGCTGTAAATCATGATTGCTGCTTTACTCCAGACCTGTTGGGGATGTAATAGCTATTTCAGTACATGTATTTAAGAGAGCAGTTCAGTTAAAACTGACTAGGTGCAGAATCATTGTAAACAAGCATTAAACTGTTGGGAAGACAAAATCAAAATTTAGGCCAGGAGTCAAAATAACCACTGCTAATTTTATGGTTTTAACTAGAAAGCTATAGAAATGGAAATCAGTGCAAATTTTCAAGGCTGCCTTGAGGCCTGCTCTGATTTCTGTGCCTTTATTTTTTCATGGGTCTATTGGTTTTCATGTATTTTCACACACAACTTCTTACAGGCCCTGGAAGATTACACTCTTACTGTATTAAAGCTAGAACAGTTAAACGGAGATTAGAGGATGTTTTTGTAAACGTGTTTATTGCATATACAGTGCCTTGACAGTGCCTTGAAGTTTCATACTCATTAATTCCTTCCTTGAACTTTTCCACACTTTTTCACATTGCTCCCACAAACTAAAATATTTTATTAGGATTTTATGTGATAGACCAGAACAAAGTAGCAAGCGATTGTGTCAAACGTAGATAATACACAGTTACCTTTAGCTACAGCAGAACACAAGTGATCAAACATTATTGTGAAAACCAATCAACCCAGCAGACTGGTCAGGGATAAAGTTGCGGAGTGTATCCACAGTATCCAAGCTATGAATATCTCATTGAGCAATGTTCCTTCCATCATCTGAAAACAAAGTGTGGCAAACCTACCAAGACCTGGCCATCCACCTAAGCTGACAGCCCAGGCAAGGAAAGCACTAATTAGAGAAGCAGTCAAGAGGCCTATGCTCACTCTGGAGGAGCAGGACAACTATTAGTCATGTACTTCACAAATCTGGTCTTTATGGAAGAATGGCAAGTCACAAGAAGTCGCATTTGCTGCAAACGTGGAAGAAGATGCCCATGTCAGATGAGACGAAAGTTGAACTTATTAGCAGGTCAGAGCTGATGTGATGATGGATAAAAGTAAATACAGGGCAATCCAGGAGAATCCATTAGGGGCTGCAAAAGGCTTGAGACTGGATTGTAGGTTCCCCTTCCAGTAGAACAATGACCCTGAACATTCATCCAGAGCTACAATGGAATGGTTTAAATCAAAGGGTGTTCATGTGTTAGAATGACCCAGTCAAAGCCCAGACCTAAATCCCATTGAGAATCTGGACTTTCAAGACTTGAAAGTTGCTGTTCACACACCAACTTGCCATTCTCCATCAAATCAGGCTTCACTTGAGTTCTTTTGCGAAGAAGAATGGGCAAATATTTCAACCTCTACATGTGCATAGCTGGTAGAGACATACCACAAAACACTTGCAGCTGTAATGGTAGCGAACAAAATATTGACTCAGCTGAATAGAAATGCATGGCACATTTTTTTCTGATTTTTATATTTATATTTTAGATTTTAGATTTTTATATATTATTGTATATCAATTTGAAAACCATGTATCATTTTCTTTTCACTTCACATAATTTCATTTGTGTTGGTCTATCATATAAAATGTCAATAATACACTTAAGTTAAATGGTATGAATACTTTTTCAAGGCCCTGTAGATTTGCATAAAGATATTATATTGTTGTATTGCATTTTAATACTGCAACTACATTGTAGCTATATTTGCCTCGTTGACTCCTTAAAACCAAGCTTAGAATTCAATTAGTAATCCTAAGACTTATTATTATTCAGAAACTACCAGGAATTATTTAGTATATGCTGAATAACTACATAGCTATATAACACATGCATTTATGGCAGTGTTATATATTTTAGTGTGGACAAACTCATGGGTCTTAAAGAGTTACGTGGTTAAGTACACTTGAATAAGTTTGACAAAAGGTCTTGATATATAAAAAACAGTTTTTGTGCTGCATCATTGTGATGTATACTGATACCGATGTTCTATCAGTCTATCAGTGAGATCGTATGAAAAAGAGACTGGCTGTTCAGTAATAATATTTACATAACTTCAAATTATTTGGCAGCTGTTACCACAAACATGTACTGAGAAAATAAAAATCAACAACAAATGGGATTAAACAGCTGTGGAGTCTGCTTTAGTGCGAAATTGAGACTAAAATGGCTGTCTGGAGGTCAGTCAGGCTGTTTTAGGCCCTGGAGGAGATGGGCTGGAGCTGATGGAGCTCATGAAGGAGACTCAGGGCTGTAGTTGTGCTGTTGTGGCAGAGAATGCTAGCGAGTGAGCAGTGAGCTGTCTGGGAGCCTGACCGGTAATTACGGCCTCTCAGATGTGATTACATGGCAGCCGCACCCTGCAACCCCCTCTGTTCTTTTTCTTCTCCCTCTTTTGCTTCACCTTTCATTCCCTCTGCCTCACGCCCTCAGTCCCTCCAAGCTCACCCAAATGGGCAGCTGTGCTGTTTGGGCTTCTGATGGAAAGGGTCAGAGTTTGAAGGATGATGGCTTGACATTTCACTAGCCATCTCTTGTCTGAAATCCACATCATATAGTGCTGTGCAACTGTTGTAGGTACCTGTGAAAAAAGGTATATTAGAAGTAGAATTAAATCATACACAGATGGTTTCCTGTATAACAAATACAATATTTTAATATGTGCATTTTTTATATCTATACATTATCTTAATATCTTACGATATTGGATATATTGCTCAGCCTTAAATTGACTTCACATGGTTTGTTGCACTGCCCAGCAGATGAGTTTACTCTACTGTAGCCTAATTGCTACTTGATGCCCCGTAATATTGCACTGATACAACTGTTAAATAGAATGAAATGTTGTATGTAGCTACATATTATTTGATGTTATTTAACATTATAATTATCTGTTTAAAATTAAATAAATCAAAACAGTATTCAACAACTCCTTCCTGTAGTGTACTTCATTAGATGGAATTATTTCTACAATCTTTAACTGACTCCTGATTTGAATGTAACCAGACAAACCAATCTCTGCAAGCAGTTATTTTTTTTTGTTTTAGCTTTCAGTGCTTTTCCATGTCCGAATCCAATGTACTGTATCCACCTGTTGATCAAGTCATGAGCGCCCAATTTTCTGTGCTTCATGAGGTTCCCATTTAACTAAACCATCATTGAGCCATTCATCCAGGCATACCTGGCTATGAGCACATGCTGGCAGCCATACACAATAACATAACAAACCCACATTTATAAAACTGTATAAACCCCTGCTTGTTCAGTCTCAAGGGGAGAGGTGGATCAGCTTGTTCAGCAGTTTGCTCAAGTGTACAGAGAGGTTTCTGTTTATACTTAATCCATGTTTAAAACAAAGAATGAAGGAATGTAGATAGAATGGTCATATATGACAAAACGAGTGCAAAAAAAATGTTAGTTGTAGACTAGATTATATCCATGTTAACAATTGAATAAAGCCAGAGGTATAATTTTTCCACACATTATAACAATTTTGGCTGCTGTCTGCTGTGGAACCATTACCTAGTCCCTTGTATGAAAAGGGATACATGAGTTAAAATGAATATATTGTGATGTCTGAAATTCCAATAGCTATATTATTAGAATATATGGAGTACTAGGGACTAAATCCCTATTCATAAAACACTTATTTTCTACAGGACATGCCAGAATATTTATACTCGTCAGTTTGTGTCAGATTATACCTGAGCTGGCTCGTGGCTCTTTTTACAACAGGTAAAATGTGCTGGGATCTTTACTGATGCAGGAGCACACATTTAATAACAAATACTGATCTGATGCATTCAGAAGGGAATAAGCACATGGAGAATCTCTGGTAAAAATGACATTACCCCACCTTCCCTTTTAAAACTAATCCCGTCTGAAAAGGGCTTAAGGCTTATGCCTCTACTGGTATCATTGCATCTCTAGTTATTTGATACTTTGTGAGGAGGTAAAAATGTGGGCCTTCTTGTCTGCCATCGGGGGTAGTTTTGTGTTCCATTAGCTGAGCATGGCTGGTAAATGCAAGGCTGCTTGTGAAATGTTTTTCTGGTTGAATACTTGGCATGGAGGAGGAGGAGGACTGCAGTGAAGCTGAAGGCCAGGTGGTGGGATTTGGGCCCTGGCACTCTTAGCCTCCCTGCTCTCTTATCCCTCTTCATCCCTCCATCTCACCTGGCCCCTCTCTCGCTCTCTCTGTCTCGCTCTCTCTCTGTCTGTCTGTCTGTCTTTCTGTCTTCCTCTTACTCTCTGTGTCTCTCGTGTTTTGGACCCTGTAGACGTCAAGCCCTCCAACATCCTGGTGAACTCGCGTGGTGAGATCAAGCTGTGTGACTTTGGTGTGAGCGGCCAGCTCATCGACTCCATGGCCAACTCCTTCGTGGGAACACGCTCATACATGTCGGTGAGTCAGTTTTTTCTCTCTCGTTCTTTTTCTTTCTCTCTCCCTCTCCCCCACCTAGTTCAACCCCTGCCAGACCCTGAGCCCATGCCCAGCACTGTAGCGTGGGGCACATAGGCAGCTGCTGCCAGCTCGGCCCACTCCTCCACACTGGGCGAGATCCCATGTTTGACGTGTTTTAGTATAATGTTTTATATAATTTTTAAAAACGTTTTTCTTTTTTTTCCGCCTTGACAGCCGGAGAGACTCCAGGGCACTCACTACTCCGTGCAGTCGGACGTGTGGAGCATGGGGCTGTCGCTTGTAGAGCTGGCCATTGGCCGGTACCCAATCCCACCGCCTGATGCCAAGGAGCTGGAGGCCATATTCGGAAGACCCGTACTGGACGCAGCAGGGATGGAGGGCCACAGCATGTCTCCGAGACCAAGACCTCCAGGACGACCCATCAGTGGTGAGACCACATCTTGTCTGTGCTGAGAAACATTGATTTGAAAATTGACATTAGATTAGTAATTGCTGATATATAATCATAACATTACCATAAAAGCAAATAGTGCAGACATTTCATGAAGGCAGTGCAGTCCACAGGTTGTGTTTGGGTGACTGATGGAATGATACTGCTTTCTCGATTATTGCACTGCACCTTTAGCTGCCAAATGGTACAAAGTGTCCTCATTTGAGCATTTTAGTGGAGAGATCTGAAACTTCTCCATAAAATATATGGAGACTGGGTATTGATATCTTGTCTGATATTGATTTAATAGATTTGAGAAATAAGAGAAAATTGGACATTCAGATTTAGTCAAAAAGTGGGTCTGGGGAATTTTGAAGAGTGGCAAAACTTGTAGCACGTCATTTTGTGACAGTGAAGGTATGATTATTTAAAAAAGCCGATGTTAGCTATTATTTTTTTATGTTAAAGATATGTTGGCTTTTTCTGAAGCCACATCACAGTTGATTTCAACATCTCATTGTTAAATTTGCAAGGGCTTACTCACTCGTTACACATAATTTTGCATTAGCAAGGATGGTCTTGGGCAACATATGAAGGTCTTAGTTTTGCCTGCATCTCTAATGATAAATCATGTTCCTAATCACACTGATTTTTTTTTCATTCAAGGTAAAATTCCAGTGTTGCTATCTATAGGTCACTCCACAGAGATTTTTCTACCTTGGAGAATATTATAGAGACCATGGCCATGAAATATAAGCCATTTTAGTTGACTCATGTGAAATGCTTTTCCCCAAAGGACATGGAATGGACAGCAGGCCGGCCATGGCTATATTTGAGCTACTGGACTACATTGTCAATGAGGTCAGAGAAAATGCTTAGTATACAACTTTGTTCCTTGTGTTTTTTTGTACTTTTTTTTTTCAGTGCTCCTCGATCTCACCTCTTTTTTCCTTTTTGTGCTTCCATCCCTCCATTTTCCACAGCCCCCACCTAAGCTGCCACATGGTGTGTTCACTTCAGATTTCCAGGACTTTGTGACAAAATGGTGAGTCCTGTTTCACGTCACAGACTGTGCCTTGCCTGCATGCCTGCAGTTTTCCATGGATGGATGTTGTGCAAGGTGGCTAGTTGGTAGTCCCAAGTATTTTCCTTCTCTTTCTTGTATAGTTTTAATCTCACACACAGACATGAATTCTCACACTTGAATAAAAAAAGACTGGTGCTGCTTTTGTGTGTCGTCTATTTTTAAAAATGATAAAAAGGGTTTAAGTTCGAGGTCACATTCCTCACCACCTAAGGGATTTTGAGTTTGACTTTGTTTGTTGTTTCACAGCCTCATCAAGAACCCTGCTGACAGAGCTGACCTGAAGATGTTGATGGTGCTTGTTGTCTTTTTTCTTTTTCTGGTGACTGTAAATGAGGATGGACTGTTAGAAAGTAACCCATACATTAATTTTCAGTGCAAATCAATCCTGTCCATAGATGCAGTATTAATGCTGGATCCAAGTAGTAACTAACTTTGAAATTTGAGAATTTTAAAGCAGTGGTTTGGTCATAAATCTAATTTAATATTCTAAAAAAAATGCACAAAGTATGTTGATGCTTCGATTGTGTCTGTGAGTTGTTTTTTGTAGATGTCAGACATTGCCAGAAGACACATGAAGAAATCAGTTTATTTGAGGTTACATAGCTTCACATAATGTGTGATTATTTAGGAACAGCTTTAAGTGTTAATGGGTGGCTGTGTTCTGACAATACATTAGCCTTGTGGAAAAGTACCTGAACACGATACGCTACATGCACAGTTTACATCCACACTCTTATAAACAAAGGTGTGTCAAATGGATCTTTGGGCAGTGGCATAGAAGAATCACTTTTGGCTCCATAAAGAATAGGCCTGTGTATTGTCAAGAATCTGGTGATATGATACAATGTTGGATATTTTCATTTTCATAGGAAACACAAATTGTCACAAAATTATGATATAATTTTCAGAATATTCTAGGCTTAAGATCTAAATGCTGAATATATTTGTAATAATTTGACCATGTTTTTAAAAAAATACTTTATTACTGCAATTGTTTTTCATTTAGCTTGTAAGGACTATAAAAAATGTTGCGGTTTGGATATCTTGTTAGAAGCTGATTTTTTGATTAAATTGACAAGGATATTGTCAGTTTACAACATGTTATTTACAACACATGACAGTAGTGAAAAATGCCTGAATGTTCATATTATTGTTATTATTATTGTTATTATTATTATTATTATTATTTGAGATAAATTATGAGATACAATTTTAATTCAGGGCAGCTGTGGTCATGTGGCCACCCCTGTCTCGTGTGTGTGTGTGTGTGTGTGTGTGTGTGTGTGTGTGTGTGTGTGTGTGTGTGTGTGTGTGTGTGTGTGTGTGTGTGTGTGTTGTAGCTGTTTTCCAAGCCTAGAAAACCAGCATCCAGCTGTCCATGAAACTGCAACCTGCATCGTGTGGGCATCCGGTTTAATTTGTTAATTAAAAATCAGTACTTTATTTTTTGAGAATCGATTCAGTATAGCAAAACATAATATTGTGTTACTTAAGTGTAATACACATCTCTTATACAAATCTGGCACTTTGTGGAGCCTAAAGTTGTTCTTCTATGTCATTTCTCAAAGAATGATTTGAATCTTTATTTTTAAGAGGGTGTGTGTACTAGGGGCTTAACAATGCACACATTTTCAGGTTCGGTACAATTCAAATTCAGATTTGATACAGTTTAAAATTCTTTTAAATATATTGGCTCAGATAACAATTTATTGCTTAATTAAAAGTCCACTACATGATAAATGAGACGCGTGTGGAAGAGATGGAGGATTGTGTCTGTGAAGCAGTTTTTATCTTTGATAGTCTCAAATTCCATATCAAAATCATCAGACTCTAAGCAGACATGACTGATTCTACCACATTTGGAATAAGCAGACAGCTGTGTAAATTTGATTCCATTCCAAACCATGGCTTTAAGATAACTCCCTTTTATTACTTCACTCTTTAATAATTATTAGTCAGTCGTTAAGTGTAGATGAGGCGTTTCTCAAGCCCTCCTCCTCTTTCCCTTTTTCACAGGGCCACACATTTATCAAGCGTGCGGAGGTGGAGGAGGTGGACTTTGCCGGCTGGTTGTGCAGAACCATGGGCCTGAACCAGCCCAGCACTCCCACTCGCAGCTCAGAGTGAAGTGCAGCCCTGCAGTCTGGCTGCTCACACCATAAACCTTTCTCTTGTTCTCCTCCCCTCTTCTTTCTTTTCCTGCATTCTTTTCCTCCTCTCACCTGCTCATTAAGCCCGGCTCTGGCCACTGCACCACTCCCCTGCTCCCTTCTTTGCTTACTCTCTCTTGTTGATGCCGTGCTTTCTGCAGGTACTGGCTTATGAGAGGAAATCTTCATCATTTGCACAGGTGTCCAGTTGAACGAGTTTAGATGACAGGTTCAGACGAGATTTTGTTTGCGTCGCTTCAGCAGGACATCAACATGAGTTTTCAAAGCAGAGTTATTCAGGAATGTTTCAGGTATGGCATAGAGCACCTGGGTCTGTACTGTATAGTGCATATTTCCACTATAGTTTGAAGATGTATTCATAAAATTGTGTTTCAACACCACGCAGTGACTGTGTAATCATTGTGCTGCGTGAAAACGGTCCGGTTAGATAGTACATGTTTCAGTTTGACGATAGATGCTTATTCAGCTATTTTTTTGTATCTGTGTTGCAAACCAAAGAGGGCTACAGCGGATCACACTAATTCACTTTTCAACTTCATTTGTGGGACAGAATTGTTAGAACTATCCATAAACGTACAGGAGTGAACTCAAGAGGTCAAGCTGCCTACTCGCTTATACCTGTGTGCAGATCTGCAGGTGATGCACAACATTTGATGTTGCAAAGCCAACATATTTGGCTTGCCAGATATTGGGTTATGTTTCCCATCTTGAGGACATAAAGCTGTGCTTTTCAAGGAAGCTACATTTGCACATTGATTTAATTTGTATATTGCAAAATATTTAAATACTTCCTTTGGATAAACTGCCCACTATAATGACAATTTTCCTCGAAAACGGAACATTTCTTCAGCATAAAGAAGGTACTTGTTCTTTCTGCCATTGGATTTGTAGTATATGTTGCTTGGAAGCTAATTGGGCATGATAATATGCTTTCTACAGATGGCCATTGATGTTTCTTTTCCGTTCATTCCGTTCGGTTTTATTTATGGCTATACCTGCCGCTTCAGTAATTTTATTTTATTTGTTTGTAATTCTTGGTTTATTTTGACACTGGAACAGTTTTCACCATGGTATATTTTGGGGGAAGCTTAAAGTTATGCTTTGAATGTTATATTTTACCTGACTACGCTAAAGACTTAAAAAAAAAACAGGACACGCCACATTACAGCTGTTTTCTCGACCTTTGCATTGGAATGCACAAAATCAGTACATGCTAAGCAAGCTCTGTTTAATCTAAATTAATCAAGAACTTGCATGGTACATAATTTACCAAGTTCTTTTGAAAAGTGACATGTACTATGCAAGAAAAATGTACTTACACAGAAACACAGCTACAGATACGAATATATCGCACCATCAATCGTCAGTGGATGACTGCTGTAGAGGAGATTGCAGTAGCCCACTGACGGAATCTGGGTCGCTGGGTGGTGATGGCACTTGGCTGTCTGTCTTTCTTTCTCCTTCAGTGTTCAGGGGTTGAGTTTCTACAAGACATTGGCCATTCATTGGCAAAGCAAGTACCACTTTGAACTGTCGGTTTAGTAGAGAATATTATCCTCATGTTGACTGTGATGCTTTTGAGAGACTGAACCCACTAACGTTGGACCTGTATTGCTATAACACAATGGCATTCGTCTCCTACAAAATGAATGCATCACCACACATATGTGTATAAAACTATATATGTACAGTACTGGTGGTACTGTTTTGCAGTCTTAAGGAAATAGCCTTTTCTGTTTTTGTTTTGTTTTATTTTTTTCTGGTATAGAGAAAATGGGAAGAGTCATTTTATTATCATATGAAATGTGTTGAATACGGTTCTAATACAAAAATAAAACTTATTTGTGAATGAATGTTTATACTTAATTGTTTTCATTATTATTTTATTGAACATATTTGAGCATGTTTTATGTAATTACTCTGGTTCCATGATAATTGGCTGAGAAAATGTCATTATTTTGAGCTTTTTATTCCTTTTGACTGTAGCGTACTATACCCACACCCAGTGAGTGGTGGCACTGTAGTCAGTGGCAAGATCAGTTGTTTGTTACAAGAACTTTGATGGACCAGTGTTATGTTAATGAGGTCCTTCAACCAGTGTCCCTACCTTTTCTGAATGCACACTCTAAGGTGCCTTGCCTGGATACTGCTGCTGTCTCAAGAGCTTGCCTTGAAGACACAAATACTATGCTATGGCCAGTCACATCGCCATACCTATTTCTATCCATACCTATAGATATTTGGGATGCTACTGGATGCACTGTCAACATCTGGCATGTTGCATTATACCTGACAACATTCTGAGACACTACTTCTGTACGTGTAGCTCAATAAATATTGCCCAGATCAGTCAAAATTTTTAATCATTTATTGTTCCTAACCTTTATCTACCTTCTGGATGGGATTGTAATCTTACAATTACTTCTGGGTTCAGCTGTGTGTGCAACTATTTGTTTGGTCAAGAGTGTATTTATAACAACACTCTGCTTTGAGAATGCAGATAGAGCACCTCTAAAAATTTAAATATTGTAAAGAAAAAAAATTGTGTTCATAAGATGACATTTAATGAATATAAAATATGACATTTTAAGTGAAATGTTTCAAGACCTTTCATAAACTTCTGAATTTGTTGTTTTCAATATTTTATTTTGAAATTTGAATGAAGTACTTGACAGTATTGACATTAAAATATAAGGCTTGAAATATGTCACTTGGCATGTAATATATCCTTTTGAATTAATTTCTTAATTATTATTATTTTTTTTACAATCTTTTAGATGCACTAGTATTAGGATTTTAAACGGCAAAGGGTGACTTTAGATATAAATTTAATGAACATGATGAAAACCTGTACTAGTGTATGATATTCTTATTTTATTATTGTTATACTATTGTAAATATTGACCTGGCATATATTGATGTATATTCAGCTATATTCAACTGATATATATTCAGCTTTAAAAAAAAAAAAAAAAAAAATTAATTATTTATATATATATATATATATATATATATATATATATATATATATATAATATTGCATCTGTGTGAACTGAAGTCATGGACGATTCTGAACATGTAGGAGCCCCAAGTGGCAGCGTTAGGCATGGTTGCCAATAGGTTCGTGTTCTTCTGCTTCCGAAAATCTTATTCTATTGATAGTACTTCACTACAGCGACTAGACAAGCTGTGTGTGTATTTGCACATCTGTGTCAGCAATGGGTGAAACTTAAAGTAGCAGAATGCATTAATTAAAGGAGGTGTCCACAAACAATGAGAAACAGCCCAGTCTGAATAAAAAAGGTCCTATTGCTGTAACGCAAAAATGGTGGATCTCCATTTTTACTGTTCTTCACTTTTTGTTTTTTATGTTGTCAGAATTTCGTGTTGGACACACCAATAGAAATGCTGAATAAGTACTTTTCCAGTTCCAGGGAAAGTTGCCATTTTGGAGATACAAGATTTTAGCATAACTTTGACTTGGACAAAATGTTGCTGCTTTCAGCTAGACTTGTCTGAGAGCAGCCTTTGTTGTTTTTTTTTTGGAGGTCCCACATCCAACCAATTGCATGTGGGTTCTTCAGATTTTTTGAGAATACAGTGTAGAGGGTTTTATATGGAACATTTTTAAAAAGGCTTCTATATGGCATAAAACATATGATACAAAACTAGCAATAACAGTTGGTGATTATATAGAACCCTCTACTGCACATTCTCCATCAATGTGAAGAACCTTTTCACAATGCCATGGACCATGAAAAGGATTCTTTGAGTGTTCACGGATCTATATTAAACCATTGTCTTTACTGAAGAACCCTAATTTTTAAGTGTGCAGAGTAGTGTATGTTTGATGTCTGGTCGGGTGTCTATTCAAATGCTTAGTGTGGTTGTGTACAATAATTATACAATCTTTAGAGCCCATTCTTTCATTTAGTATTGAGGTTAAAATGGAGTATACATATCTCTAACTGATTGAATGATCACAGTTGGCCCCACATGTGCCAAGTGTCGGTGAGAGTAGCACCTTTCATTGGAGAGAGTATACCCTTGAGAGAGTGCATATTGTAAGGAGTGTGTAAGTGAGGGAGCAGTGTATGTGTGTCTAGTTGGGGGTGTTCTTGGCAGACCCTGAGTGTTTTGGAATGTGCCAAGGCTTGTTTTTGGGGTGGGACTCCATGACCTCAAGCTATGGGATTGAGTGGGTGTGACTGTAGTGCACAGCCACTTTAGAAAGAAAAAAGAACGTCTTGCAATCATAGTTTGAGCGCACATGCTGTCCTCACTGTCATTGTCACACTTGGTTGGCTGTAACTTTTAGAACAAGACAACGTCCACGCGTCTCTGTCCACCCTGTCGCCTCTTTTATGCCCAAATGTTTGTTGTCACTGTCTCATGGTAATATATATATTTTTTAACTGTATTCCCCAGAGAGGTGTGGAGCAGGCCAGTGAGGGAGGAATGCTGTTTCTTTAAGAGTGAGAGAGGGAGAGAGAGTGAGAGAGAGAGAGAGAGAAAGGGAGGGACCTCTTTGCCCTCCAGAAACCAGGAAGGGAATTGAGTTGATCTGCTGCTGCCTGTTTAGCGCATACGGGGCTTTGAGAAGCAGGGACAGCTAAAGAGAGAGAGAGAGGGAGAGAGAGCTCCAGAGAGGAGAGGAGAGGAGGGAAGAGAGAAGCCACAATAAGCAGCACCACGGCCATCGCAGGTGAGTTTACACCCTACCTCCCACCCCTCCGGTCCTTTTGCACTGTCCAGGGCCTGTCGACCACAAGGAGAAGAAAAAGGAATGAGGGAGGGGGGCAGAAAGAGCAAAGGGGCTAGTTGGGAGGGGGTTGCTAAGCACTTAATAGTTGAGCCGCTTTTTTCCTGCAGAGTTACCTCGTTTGACTCACCTTTTACATACTGCCATTTCTTTGCCGAACTTTATTTCCATTCTTCCAGGCATTGGCACTCTGAGTTTGGTGAGAGGAGGAGGGGGGGTCGACAGAGGAGGAGTGGGACAGTGTGAGAGGAAGGAGGAACCAAAAATAATGCTGTGGGACAAGGTAGAAGTGGCATGTGACAGGCTTTACTTTTTTGGTTCGTTGTCATTACACAGGGACTCGCCTGTGATGGATTACTTGTGTCAGAGCTTTGGGCTGTGGATTATTTTTTTGCTGCCCCTTTTCTGCTATGTTGGAATATTTCACACTGGTTAAAAAGTATTTTTCAGGTCAACAGTGCTTAAGTTTTGCTAATATTTCATATTATTATGCCTGGCTTGTCAGCATTTTGTGTTAATCTCAGAGAGCTGCAAATTTCTGTTTTATTTCACTCTGCGCCTGGCCCCCGCTTGATGGCTGGTCTGTACTTTTAATACCTGGCATCCTGCTAGCAACACACTGTAGTGTATAATTCAGCTCTGAGTGCTTACGTTGAAACAGGCTCTGAGATGTGGGGGTGGCGTGAGTGGACAGCTTGGGACTTGTAGTTCCACAGCAGTGGCCTAGAACCAGGTGAAGTAGCTGTGAAGAACTCTACATCCCAGAGTGCCTTGCCCTTGGCCATACAGGAAAGGGAACAGCCGGCAGCCTATCCCAGTGGGGAGGTGTGGTGAGTGAGTAGCTGTCAGGCCAATCGCAGGGGGGGGGAAGTGAACCCAGAGCAGTGGGCTGAAAATAGAGGGGTGGGGAGAGGGGGGATGAGACAGGAGAGAGATGGGAGGCAGAGGAGGGAGGGAAGTGTGTGTTTGGGGGTGGGGAGGTGGGTGTAAGTAGGTGTCTATCTGTGGGATCAGGCAAGGGCTTGTCTGTGTAACTTGGGCCACTCGGAAGTCCCCCCCCCCCCCATCTGCAGTTACTCCACAGCAGGGTCCTGCCCAGACACGGCGGCAGGCAGGCAGGCAGGCAGGCAGGCAGGCAGGCAGGCAGGCAGGCAGGGTGGCAGGGTGGCAGGGAGGCAGGGATAGGACTGAGACTGGCCCGAGAAGAAAGACACGTTTTTGCCTGGCCGGTAAGCGCTTCTTAACTGCACTCTTGATCTCACTCTCTGCTGCTTAAAGTAGAGAAGACAGGAGGAGAGAGGACTAGTGGAATCTTTAAGGGGAAAGAGGGAGAGGCTTGACTGAACTGGGAGAGCTTGACCCAGTTGCAGATGGAGTAGAGATGGAAAACGGAGGCCTTGCTGCACTAAGGTATGGCCCAAAGATGTCCTCCTTAACTGAACTTTTGCTTGTGCATCTTTTGAAGCGTCAAAGAACTCCTCCCATTCAAACTGTAAATATATTCTTAGAAAATTAATGTGACACATTATGACAATTCTGACACATCTGGCACATCTGATGAAATGTGGCTCTAGAGGGCTGTTAAACTTTGAAAAAGTTACATGTATTTATGTGTCCGTGACACGAATTGAAATCTCAGAACCACTACTCTATTGAGACTTGTCGTTTTTTGTTGGCAGAGGTGGTTGCTGTGTTTCTAACCCCTTCCTTATACTTTTTATAGCTCTGTCTTGTTGCACATCCCCCTCACTGTTCTCACTGAGGGTCTTTTGGTAGCTTCTTATCTCATGACTTGAGTCAGATCAGCCGTCTGCATGGGTGTCCTTTGCATGTAGACAAGCTTTCTCTCTCTGTCCCTTTCTGTCTCTCTTTCTGGGGTTTTTTTATACAAGGATGTATGCAGATGATTTCCAAGCCATACTCGCTCAACTCGTTTTCTCACTGGTGTGGGTACAGGGAGGGCGCAAGGGGTATTTTTATTCACTGATGACGCCCAGTGTCTGAACAATACACAGAAAAGGCTCCTTGTCTTGTCAGGGGTGAGGCCACTCTTTATTGTGTCTTACTTGCTGTGTGAATGATACACATATCTGTGCCCACTTTAAGTACATGTACTTTATAAACTGGTAAATCACACCAGTGGGGTCATATTGGGTCACAGTACATGGGAAGGAATGTTATGAGGCTATTAGAACTTGGTTTGTGTGTGAGAGGGAACATTAAAAGCACCATCCATAAAATAAACACAAATATTGTTTCTGTTTTTAATAAATCAAAAATAGTTGGCTGTAATTGTGCATTTAAAATTAGATGATTCGGGCAGTTAAGGTGGGACCTGTCTAGTGCTTAAGATTGGTTTGTTTTGACTGCACAGAATTTCTTCATGGATATTTCTTACACACTCATCACACTCACACTTGGCTCACTGCTCTGAACTCGTATAAACTCAACACGTACCTACTTTTCTCAGAATGCTTTTCTAAATCATCTCCCTGATGATGGTAAACTACTGCTGAGTATACATTTCTTGTTATGATTTCCATTGCCTCATATTCAGAAAGTTCAAACATCTTACCAAAGGTCTGAGCTGAGCAACTTTGAGTTCTTGTGTTTTTAAAGTTATAGACTAAATGTGTGACAGACTGTCTTAGTGGCACAGTGTTACTAAAGCTATACGCAGAAGCCTGGTCTGGAGCTGAAGCTTTAAGGCAAAGGCTTGGTCATGCAGGAATTCCTCTCCATGTTCAGGGGCACAGGGCTGGGTGGGTTGTTGTGAAGCATTTTTCAAGTGATCAAATTAAAGATCGTGATGCTGGGAGATGGGCTTGCGAGCAAGCAAACCTCCCTATCGGTAATCAGAGAACTCATCTCATTATGCTCTCATTGCACTCTTTAAAAGGCCTTCTTCCACTTGTCCTTATCTGCGGAGACTCTGTCGACACGTTGAGCAAGGCCTACTTCTTAGTTTCCTTTACAGTAACGTGGAATCCGATTGCTGTAAGGTTATTCTCTCTCCTGCCCCCGTTCGCCTTTATGGAGCTGGGCCTCGGGCAAGCGGAGGAGAGTCCTTGACACACTTACCTTTGCATGATTGTTGAGAGATATGTGAGAGATGTTTTTTTTTTTTTTTTTTTTTTTTTTTTTTTTTTTTTCGCCTCCTCAGCAGTGGAGGAAAGAAGGAAGTGGAAGCTGTGGTGGGCTCGGCGGAGGCCGAGCGCAGCGCAGTGCAGTGTCTGGGAGAGCTGGTCATCTGATAACAGAGCGGGTTCTGTTACACCATCACCACAGTCACACAGGAAGTCATCTTCCGTCCATTCTGCTGGGCCTCTGCAGAGAAGGAGAAAGATATGGGCACAAGGGCAGTGGTGATGTTGGTGCAGTGGTCATGGAGTACCCTTGCCTTGCATGTTTTGGTACATTCCAGGTTCTAAGACTCGGATTAGTCCGACTAGTTTGCTAGTTAGGAAGCCATTCCTGTGCTGAAGTGTGTGTGGAGGAGAGAACACTGAAATGTACAGGGCACTCTGGAAAGTCTGGAGGTCTAGAAAGAAATCTCAAGTAAGACAAAATGTCAGTAGAAAGAAAAAGGAGCTGTATAGATCTTCCATTCTTTGTATTTGTATGATGTCTGTGGACCATGAATATACTGCCACTTACTGTCTGTTTTTGATTTCTAGTGTTTTTTCAGTGAGCGATCATCAGTAGAAATCTTCTGTATGTGTAAATTTAACTACCTCAGAAGATCTACTGAAACACTAACTCAGAACTGTTTGTAACATACAGTGCATCCAGAAAGTATTCAGTGATTCACTTTTTGCAGTTTTGGTAGTCTAATTCCAAAATTTATTAAATTCATTTTTACATCAAAATTCTACACACAGTACCCAGCAATGACATTGAGTTGTTTGAAATCTAATTCATTAAACATAAAAATATAACATATAACGTATATAAGTGTTCACAGCCTTTGCCATGCTACTCAAAATTAAGCTGGGGTGCATCTTATTTCCATTTATCATGTTTCAGAGGTTTCTACAGCTTGATTGGACACCTTTTGGTAAATTCAGTTAATCGGACATGATTTGGAAAAGCACACACCTGTTTATATCCCACAGTAGATGGTGCATGTCAGAGCACAAGTCAAGCTATGAAGTCTAAAGAAATGTCTGTAAACCTCTGAGACAGGACTGTATCATGACAGATCTGAGGAAGGGTACAGAAACATTTCTGTTTTTTTTGAAGGTCCTAATGAGCACAGTGGCCTCCATAATCTATAAATCGAAGAAAAATCTGTAGAAGGGCCTTAGTTAGGGAGGTGACCAAGGTTCCAATGGTCAGTCTGACCGAGCAACCACATGGAGAGAGGAGAACATCCCAGAAGGACAGCCATTTCTGCAGCACTCCACCAATCGTGCCTGAATGTAGAGTGGCAAGAAGGAAGCCACTCCACAGTAAAAGGCATTTAACAGCACATCTAAAGGACTCTCAGACCAGAATTATCTGGTCTGATGAAACAAAGATTGAACTCTTTGATCCCAATGCCAAGCATCATGTCTGGAGGAAACTAGGCACTGCTTATCACCTAGACAATACCATTCCTACAGTGAAGCATGGTGGTGGCAGCATCATTCTGTGGAAATATTTCTCTGCAGCAGGAACTGGGAGACTAGTCAGCATTGAGGGAAAAATGACTGCAGCAATGTACAGAGATATCCTTGATATCCTGCTTCAGAGTGCTGTCGACCTCAGACTACGACAAAGGTTTATCTTCCAACAGGACAATGATCCTAGGCAAACAACCAAGATAACAAAGGAGTGGCTTTGGGACAGCTCTGTGAATGCCCTAGAGCGACCCAGCCAAAGCCTAGACTTGAACCCAATTGAACATATCTGACTTCTCAGACCTCAGGTCAGCCCTTTCCTTGACCCTCTGCAGTTTGCTTATCAACAGCAGGTTGATGTGGATGATGCAGTAATCTACGTACTGCAGAAGGCACATTCCCATCTGGACCAGAACAACACCATCTAATATATAACTAATAATGTCTAAAAATGGCTGTACACCAATGCTCCAAGTCCAATCTGTATGCATGTTGTATTGTTAATAAATTTGCAAAGATTTCAAACAAACTTTTTTCACTTTACCTTTGTGAGGTATTGTGTAGAATTGTGAGGGGAAAATTAATTGAATACATTTTGGAATGAGGCACATAAAGTGCAAAAAGTGAAGTGCTGTGAATACTCAACTGATCAGATTATTAACAACCCTTTCCTAAAGTGTGTGTGTGTGTGTGTGTGTGTGTGTGTGTGTGTGTGTGTGTGTGTGCGCGCACGTGTGTACGTGCACGCATGCGCAAAGGAAAAAGTAAAATGTGTGAGGCAGGGTTACTCCAGGACCAAGGTTGGAGGTTGGGAACTGCTCTAGAGCCATGCTAAGGATATTACTGTCATTTTTGGGGAGGGGTTCATGTTGTTTGGTCTCTCTTCACTGGTTTCCTGTAAGCTTGGCTACAGTGTCCAGAAAGGCTTGCAGAAGCTGTGGCCAGCTCGTTGCCAGATGCAGGGAAACAGGCCTGGAAAACTTTGGTCAAACTATGAGGGGGCGTCTGACATTTTCACACTTAGGTCTAACCTATGATAAAGCCGCGGCTGGTCGGGGAGAACTGTAAACACGCCATTACTCATTCAGAAGCGGATCTTTTACTGTATCTACGCCCGAGTTTTGCCTTTTTTTCATTCCACTCCGTCTGAGGAAATTGACGGACCTCCAGACCTTTGTATTTTCACCATAAAACAGAGTGTGTCCTTTGTACTAAAACCTTTTACTGACCCATATGACATAAGACAAAGTGAGGTTAATTGTTGCAATAGAGTGAAGGCAAGGGGTTATACGGGGTAAAGCACTGCTTTTATAGGTCTGGAGAAGGTTGGCAGGAGCAGAAGCAGGCTGAGGCAGAGTTGAGTAGACTCGCGAGTCATGTATGTTGGGTTTTTAAGCGGCCTCACCCACTACCTTTTGAGGGGGCATTGTGAGCACAAGCCTGGATTTTTGGCAGGCTACTGACATATCTCCAGTGAAACAGCCCAACCCCACAACTCCAGTTTTATCAGTTGTTCGCCCACTTCCTGCTCGCACTCCGCACAACCAATCAGGCTTCCTTAACCACTGCTGGCAGGAGTGACTCATACGCAAGGCCTTGCTTAAAATCCTGTTCTTCTTGGAACTAGACACCCACCTCTCCATAGTGTTTCCGATTATCCGCTAATATCCTCTTGGCCCTGACCTTGAACTCTGCCGACCTGTGTTTAGTGAATCCCCCACCCCTCCCGCCTGCCTCTCTCTTGTGTGGCACTAATCACACACACACACACACAAGTGCTGAGTGGACACACTGGGCAGAGTATGCCTCTGCACACCCTTCATCCATGCTGCACTATGTATATTGGCGCTGATGAGGACTGTTGGCTCACATGCATGTCAGTAAGCCTCTGACTGCATTCAATCAAAGAATTCCTGATTCCTGCACTCATGTTTGTTGATCTCACCAGCAAATGCTCTGTTAAAGGTAACAAGTGTGGAAAACACTGAGGCGGTAGGGCAAAATGAGTGTTAATGAAATGAAATATAAATAAATTGCTTTTTTAAGAAGAGTATACCTCTGGTGGTTTTGGTTTGTGTGTGTGTGTTCCTGGAATGTGTGGTATGTGCTCAGCTAAGACATTTCATTATGAGCTGTCAGTTTACAGTTCATGTAATGAACTATCTGATTTGGTGTTCGTTTCAGAGTCACACGAGGTAAGAAGGAGCATTCTAAGAACTTCACTGGAAATATCAAACTGGCTTCATGCTTTTCACAGAAGCTAGCTTGGCATGTAAAGTCATATCTTGGTGGATATGTTTGCATTGTTTAGACAGTCACTGTAACAACTGGGTGATTTCTATGGTTGTTGGGTGAATATATATATATAGCGCCTGTTTTATTCTTTTTTTATAAATTGATATACTGCATTGTTTATAGCAACCAGCACTGCTGCTAAAAATAAAAGTAGGTGGTTTACAAGGTCTTGAGCCGTAAAGATACTGATGCTTATGTTTACTTCAAACATGTTTCTGACTTCTCCAGCTAGCCTCTAAAAAGCATATTCCATACTCCAATGTTCAGCTTAGAGATTTGTATCGTTCATGTAAAAAAAAAAATGCCGATAACTGCTCTCCGCTTGGGTCGCAGCAAAGCAGGCCTTGGGGTAAGGTGGGGGAGGGTGTGGGGAGGGGGTTGGTATGGCTACTCGCAGTGAATTGTGGTTTGACTTGCAAAACAGTGGCAGGCTCATGCGTGCGGCTGATGGCTGAGGCCTGCAAGCGAGTCGTTGGGGCCGAGGCACAGCCCCCGTCACCCACAGCCATGAATTAGTGATGAGAAATGTTTGGAGCCATGAGAAGGTGTCAGGATCAGGTTTGTTTGCAGTGTTTCCTCTTTCTCTCAGCCTGGTCCTGGGTTTATTCTGGGACGGGTGGCGCTTTGTCACCTGCTAGTTGCCGTGCTGTCTTTCTGGGTTACTGCTAGATTTTACAATGTCATCTCTTGATTGGATGAAAAGTGGAGGTGCACAGCAGACTGTTAATTAAATTTTCTTGTTGAATTGGCCTTTGCAGGTGTAATATTGACCACAATATTCAAAGGATAATGTCTATGGCCAGTTACACAACCCGTCACAGGATTATTTTTGTGCATCTGTAGCATGTTACATGTTCCTGATCAGTGTTCTGAATGATGAATGAAGGAGAATATTGTTGCTCTCTCGCAAAAAGCGTCTTCTTTTTTTTTTACCATTTTCACTTTTTGACATAATAACTGCTTTTCTTTATATTGTGTTAAAATTCCTTGAATAGATCAATGGAAATGCTCCAAATGACTTGGATTAAAAACCTTTTAAATTGACTTCCACTATAAGCCAAGAAGGTTTTTTTTCCTTCTCCTGTAAAGTTACCATTTTAGAGATGCAAACTTTTCACAATATGCAGTATGCAGCAAAAGAGAGTCACGTGACACTTTGTCCTAATCAGAAGGTGTATCCCCCTCTTCCCTCGGTATAACACAGCATAAGTTTGTCTGTTACTCCCCTGCCCCTCATCTGGTCCTTTTTCCTGGCCTATTCAAATGAGCCCTAGGAGAGATAGTGAAATGAGTCTGCCAGGGACATGGGGGTTTATCAGAGCTCTTAGGGAAAACACAAAGGCAAAGCTGTGGAGCTGAGTCTGAACGTTTGGGTGCCCATCACCATGGCACAGGAGTTGAAGGAGACAGAGAGAGAAAGGCTTAAGCCCTGGCTTATGGTCATTACCACTGAACTTCAAGATGTGGTCTAGAGTGGAACTATTATTGGAAGGGCTTCCCTGAGGTGCACTATATAGAAGCGTTTGTGTTGCGTATGTGCCCTAGATTGAGCTATTCTCATCGTTCTTAATGTTTAACTGCTACGTTTCTGGTTTCATATATGTTAAATGTAGCATGACTGTAGAGCTCATTTAGTGTGTGGCATCTAGTTCATATAATCCAAGCAGAGGGGGTTTTCAGCAGCGTTTACACTGCGCTTTACCTAAATGTGACCTCTGCAGTGTCCTGACATTGTGCCAACAGCACTCTAGGTGAGGAAGGAAGCAGTTTTGTAAGAGGGTGTGTAGGAGGGCTAAGGCGGCCCAGGTCGAGCAGGTCCTGCATACATACCAAGGGGCTTGATCTGAAGGAATGTCATTTGAATGTGTTGCTCTTATAGAGAATAATCCCCCCTGGCCTCACCCCCTGCTGGGTCGCTCTGCCAGATGGAGGGGGGCGGTTTAGGCCGTTTGGCTTCCGTGCGTGCGTGTGTGTGTCTGTGTGTGTGTGTGTGCGTGTGTGTTTGAACGGACAAATCGAGGAAGGTTGCCTTGCAGAGCCCCCCTCCGCTCCCCTCCCACCCCTGCCTGGGCTGCAGTCGATCATTTTAATCCCCCCCCCTACACGTGAGCAAGGGGACAGGCCTTTCCTGAAACTTGGCACACAGTGCAGGGTGGGGTAACCGGCTCAGACCGGATTGACAACCTCCCTATTTAATACCGTTCCCTCACAGCCCTGTGCGTCTCCTCCAACACTACCTCCTCCTCCGGTGGGTTTTTTTCCACTCCGGCCTGTATGCAGCAGCCCCCCTGACCTCCCCCACACCCACCCAGCAGCAGAGTGACACGCTATTGAGGGCACATGCCTCCTACTTTCTGTATGCCACTCTCCTCTCCCCACACTCAGCCTGACCCACACATGCTCTCCTCTCCTCTCCTCTCCTCTCAATTCTCCTCTTGCACTAGCCATTGAGCTAGCACGCCTCGTGCCCTCTCTCACCCAGCTAGGGGCTTAAGGCTACCAACGCCCAAAACCGATCACAGCAAATTAGATGTTCTGTGCAAGTGTTTGAGCGTGAATTAGCATTGGAGCGAATGGTACTGATAGTATTTTAGGAGAGTTGGAATGGATTAGTGTAATCGAATCTAAACATAAAATAACAGTTGGACCACACTAGTGTCATGAGGTGTACTGCAGTCCAATGAAGTGTCATAACTGGTATAATGAAGTGTAGTAGATTGGAACAAGTAGTGTAATAAAAGCTAATGATGTTTGTCCACTGCGTGGTATCTACACTACTCTGCTTGTTTATTTATTAGCCAAATGTGGTACCTGGTACCTGGAACAGAGTATGTTTTTAGTACCTTCTTGTTTGTGGTTCCAGGCCAACTGAGTAGGAACTAAAACATGACGGGTAAACCTTGCAGAACACTGAATGATCAGACAGAATCGTCCTGCCATGTGACGTGATGCAGACTTTAGATGTACTCCGTGTTAATGGGTGTATGCTCTGTTGTATTGTGAAGTTTTCAGTAGACTCACTTTAACTTTTTATACACAATGAAGTTACATTATCTTTATAACAGTATATGTTATGGTCTATATTGCTGGGCATGTAGTGGAAATCCAAGTTAACCAGCTAACTAGTGGTAGAACATTAAAACACAGGTGTTAGGAATAAAAGGGGAAATATGTTACTTGTAAGCTTGTTACAAACTAAGTAACTAACTGTCTTTTTTTAACAGAGCTGGCTTAAACATGACAATTACTGAGCTAACCCAGTTAGCTTGAAATAAAGTAGCTAGCTACCAAAATTATTTATTTCCTCACTCAGTGCAGAGAATATAATTTGAGTCTGTGAACCTATACAACTACATAAATCAAGTAAAGTAGTGTATGTACCATACAGTTATGTTACATGCTTATTCCTATATAGATTCAATTAATTTTGTGCTTCACATTTCTACACACAATACCCCATGATCAAGTGAGGAAGGTTTGTTTGAAAACTTTGCAAATTTATTAAAAATAAAAACAAAAATCTTAACATGAACAGAAGCATTCACAGCCTTTGCTCCATACTTTGTTGAAGCCCCTTTGTGAGTATGTATTGTATAATATTGTTGAAGTCTGTTTAAGTATGATGCTACAAACTTGGCACACCTGTTTTTTTGGAATTGTCTGCCATTCTTCTTTGCAGAACCTCTTGAGCTCCATCAGATTGGATTGGGAATGTCCGTGCACAGCCATTTTTAGATATCTCCAGGGATGTGCAATCAGATTCAGTTCTGGGCTCTGGCTGGGCCACTCAAGGACATTGTTGTCCCGAAGCCACTCCTTTGTTATGTTGGCTGTGGGCTTAGGGTCATTGTCCTGTTGGAAGATAAACTTTCATCCCAGTCTGAGGTTCAGAGCGCTCTGAAGCAGGTTATCAAGGATGTCTCTGTACATGGATGCAGTCATCTTTCCTTTACCCTGACTAGTAGTCTCCCAGAGCCAGCTGCAGAAAAACATTCCCACCACCATGCTTCATTTTAGGAATGGAATTGGCTAGGTGATGAGCAGTGCCTGGTTTCCTCCAGACATGATGCTTGGCATTTGAGGCCAAAGAGTTCAATCTTTGTATCATCAGATCAGATAATTTTGCTTCTCGTGGTCTGAGAGTCCGTTAGAACCCCAAATGGGCGATTATGTGCCTTTACTGAGGACTGGCTTTCTTCTGGCCACTCTATTATACAGGCCTGATTATTATATAGTACCTGAATATTTTAAATTGTTTTGTTTTTATCATATTTACAAAATATTACGTTACTGTTACTGCACTGTCTTTTTTAAAATAGTTTGCGATGTACACATTAGGGCTGGGCAATATATTGTAAATATCAATACAAGTTGTAATTAACTCATTGTAAGGAAGTGCACTATTTAGAATGAAATAATGTACCAAAGTGTGCTGTTGTTCTGAAGAATACTGCAGCTCTGGTGCTAATCAGAACTACTAGTATAAAGCAGCTGCTTGCAGTTAACTGGTGTAGAGTACTCTATGTGAATGAAGGGCAATAGTCATGCAAACTAAAAGTAAAAATCAAAAGTGTAATAAAAAGTAGTGGAATGATGTACCAGCCAGAATAAACTGGTGTAAAGATGTGAACAAATAAAAATTAAGTATGAACTTGATATAAAGTGTGAAAAAAATATAATCGAGTGTTCTAGAGAATGAGCTGGAATTAACTTATTTGGAACAAACTAATGAAGTGTACTAATCGAAATACAATAAAATGCACAGGTTTGAACAATCTTGCACCTGCTTCAGACTAGCTACCTACCTCACTTGCCAATCCTGCCTTGGGCTTTTCCACTACCCACTCCAGACCAGCTGCCCACCTTCCTCCTACTGCTACAACCCTTGGCCTAGTTGTTCTTCTACCATCAATGACTATGTAGACATTTTCATAGACCCTAAATCTGCTATTATTATTATTATTATTATTATTATTATTATTATTATTGTTATTGTTGTTGTTGTTGTTGTTGTTGCCACCATTAAACCATCATCATTACTTCAGCATACCAGAGCATAAAAGCATGCTTGTGGTGGTACAGTAACTTTAACAATAGTCTATAAGTAGATTAATAAGTTGATTAGAGGAGATGACTTCCACCTTGTGTGTATTGGGTGCCTCTCAAGGTTTCTTTCTTTGGCTTGCTCTTTGGCTTAATTAGGTAGTGTAATATAATTGTACTTACAATACAATTGTATTGCATTACACTGAAACAATATAATGAAATGCACAAGTTGGAAATTTAATTGACGTACTGGTTTACTAGTTCGAGCAAATTAGCATTATGAAATGTTGTAGTGTGTGTTATTTACTTTAGCTAGCTCCAAGTAGTACATTGAACAAGTTCTGTCGTTCAAGTGTTGTGGGTGGAAATAAACAGTGAAATGAGACTCTTTAATAAATGTGTACATCCAACCCCAGTACCAGTGGGTCTCCTAACCTCTGCATGTTTGAAAAATACATGTTAAGGAGTCAAAAACTAGTATGTGTAGATGGGGCTCAAGCAGGGTAGAAAGCAGCCAGTCGGAGTCCTGTCCTTCATTGCTAAGTGAGATTGACAGCAAGAGTGTTAATATTTGAAAGGGCACCACCCACCTCTATGTAGAAAGTTATGGCAGACTTACAGAGGCAGCAGACTTGGGGTGCATTTGCATTTTTGTTTATATATATATATTTATATATGTATGTGTTTGTGTGTGTGTGTTAGACTTCAAAAAAACGATTCCCATAATTATCCTTCTATATCCTTCGATTCCTGATTTTTGCTTGAGTAATTGAAGCTAATTTTTAATCTGATAAAAGGCTCATTCTCAGATGTAGTGAGTTTGGTTTAGAAAAGAAGATCAAAATGTAGCTCCTATACATGGATCATTTGATGGCTATTTAGGCTATAGGGTGAAAAAGTGAACATTGTACATTTTTTGGACCACAGTAATTCACCCAGTGGGCAAATTAAATGGACTGTCTTATTAATATGATAAGACCACTCAGGTCTTGGTTATCAGGTTCAATATGTTTGTTTTTGAACTGTTCATTCAATCTTTATCAGTGGTCTTTTGACTTGCTGGCTTTGATAAAGGCAACCGTTAGATCACTGTCTGTTAGCTCTTCATTTTTGTCAAATTTGCATTTGAAGTCTAAGCCTAACCTCTATAACTGGTCTGCCCTGAAAGGAAGTGAGATTCTAGAAAGAAACAGGTCTGAAGTAAGATTAACCGTCAGTAGAAGAGGAAGAAGATTCTGCACAGATGGTCCTTTCGTATTGTAGAGGTTTTGTCAGAGGGCCACTAAGGTGCTCCGACTGACCAATTATTATTTTAGAATTTCTCTACTCTCACACACATTCACTTAGGATTGGACTATTTGTAGCTTAAAGAATGATAGTATGTGCTTTATCATGGTTCTAGGGAAGTGGTTCCTAACCTCGGCCTTGTGTTCTCTTTGTAACATATTTCCTTCTTCTGAAAATGGGTTTGTTAATTAATTGACTAGTTGAAGGTAGTTGGTAATGTACTTGAAATATTATGTTCTCTAACTTGGTTCACTGCGAGGACAGGGGTGCTCCTTGACTAGAGTTGGAAGACAGTGTGCCTGCTCACTAGCTCTCTGTTCATCTTATGTTATTACTGCTTGTTGTTATTACTGTGACTTGTTATAATTGCATATTAAGACAATTCATCAAGAGTATAAACTCAAACTTACTGGTATATTTTTCAGATAACTTTCACTGATTCTCTTTCTTTTCCCACGTTTATCTTGGCAGACAGGCAGACGGACAGACGGCAGGACGGACGCGCGGGTGGGGGCTGCGATTGGTGGCTCGGCGGCAGGCTGGTGGAAGATGTCGTCGGGCGCCGGCGGGAGGGGAGGACGGCAGGGCCGGGCCTGTGGGGGCACAGGTGAGGCAGAGGAGGGTCCTGTGGGCATCCCCTTCCCCGAACACAGTGCTGACCTGCTGGGGGGGCTGAACCGACAGCGTCTCAGCGGTCAGCTGTGCGACGTGCTGCTAGTGGCCCAGGAGCGGGAGTTCCCTGCCCACCGCTCAGTTCTGGCCTCATGCAGCACCTACTTCCACAAGCTCTTCACCTCAGGCCAGGCCGCCGACCGCCAGAGTGTCTATGCGCTGGATTTTGTGCGGGCCGATGCGCTTTCCGCCCTGCTGGACTTTGCCTACACAGCTACGCTCACAGTCAGCCGCAGCAGCGTGGCAGACATCCTGAGTGCTGCCCAACTGCTGGAGATCTCACCCGTCCAAGACGTGTGTACGCACCTGCTGGACACCAAAGTGCTCTCCCCGCCGGTGGGTCAAACATGTCTTCCAAGGGAAGAGTTAACACACTAGTGCATTCCCAGAGGTTCATTTTTTAGATAATTTAATTCAAAAAAGTAAACTGTCAAGTTCATATATTCATTGCATGACATTTTTGAAGGTGTTTTTTGTTTTAATTTGTTTAGTATGGCTTATAGATCAGGTACCTCAAATTACTAGAATATTTAACAAGATATATAAGAATATATAGACACAGACAGACAGATAGATGAGGTCATCCCTGTTGCTTGTGCAACTTTTTTCATCACATTTTTCTTTCTAGTCAACTTTCCATTCAAATTCTTTGATATAGCACTCTGAGAACAGCTACCAATGACCCTCTATGGCTTTCCCTCTTTGTATAGGGGGTCCATGGTCATCCTCTGGACAACTGTCATATCATCAGTCTTGCCCATGACTGTGGTTTTGCTGCACTAGACACAGTATTTGTACTGTTTAAATAGTAAATTGAAAGGAAATATTCTAATAATCTTTATAATAGTTTGAGAAAATGGATTTCATACATCAGAAATAAAACAAAAAGTGCTAAAAATTAAAATATTTCACTTTACATCTGATAAATAATACATTTTAATAAATGTACTTACAAAATATTGGTTAATAAATAAACAATATCTTAATTCCCTGCGTTATATAAATAAAACAATATCTTCAGGCAGTCCTAATATATGTTGTGACCTATTTCTTAAAGCTGAAACGGATTTATTTCAAATGTAACCTACCCTAAAATGCTTTTTGTAGCCAGATAAAAGTCTTTTCCATACGTTGTCTTTGGTTTTAGGTTAGGAAACTGAGGGGTTTTACAAAAGTTTCAGTTTGTCTCTCTTGCTAGTCTGTGGTGGTCTTGATCTTGTTTTAGCTTCAGACTTTTCACAGATTGTTTGACACAAGCATTGTAGTATTTGTGGAATACATTCTTCTCCACCCATGCAATTGCCAGTGACAAAACAAAACTGTTAGCTCCACCCCTGCTTTACAGTTGGCAAGGTGTTCTTTGCATGCAGTGTAGTTTCTTCTCCCCCCACCAACATACCTTTGCTGATTGTTGCCATTTGTTCTATTTTACCCTAAACAGTTAACTGATGATTGAGTTAACTGATCTAAATATTGTGTTATATAATGAAGTCATTTCTTTTGACTCCATGAAGATCACTTGTGCAAGCAACAGTGGAAACGTGCACCACCACTCATCTACACATTCATGTAGGTTGTTGGCATTCATGCTGAGGTTTTGATTTGCAAGCATATGAGCAGTTGTTTTCTTGGTTTTTCCAGATCTCAGAGTTAAACACAAATAAAGCAAAGTTTCTTACAGAGCTTTTGCTGTGTGTCCGCCGTTTTCTAACTTCTTTGAAAAAATTTGTCTAACATGCTCTTGTTTGCTGTTCTTAGGCGGGTAGTGAGCAAGCCGAGGATGAAGTGGAGGAGGATGAGGAGCACAGGAGAAGTGGAGGAGAGAAGGGCAACCGACTGCGTGCCCGTGAGTACTTGGAGTTCTTCCAGCGGGGGGCGCACTGGGGCAGCAGCTGCAGCACGCCAGAGCTCAGGGACCCGCCTGCACACCTGCACTTTAGCCAGCCCAACGGCAGCATTGACAGCAATGGCATGTCCCCTGGACCGGCTGCTTACTTCTCCCCCCTTGCCCAGGTCCTAGCCCAGCCTCCCCTGCTCCCTGAACCAGAGGATGACGACGACATCCTGGAAGAGGAGGAAAAGCAGCAGGACAGTGTACCTGCCGACGTCACCAAGGAAGTACAGATGTGGAGGCGGGGCAATGGCCCCGACACTCTTTCTCACTTCTACGCCCCATCCCAGAACGGACACTTCTACCTCCATCAGTCAGAGCCCAAGGCTGAGCGGGAAGTAGAGACCCCCGTGCAGCGGGAGTCAGAGCGGGGGCCTGCCAGCACTCTCCTGCAGCAGATGATGGACTCCATAGAGCGACAGAAAGAGCGGGCTGCAGGGGCAGAGGATGAGGGGCTGGATGGAGAGGAACCTGATGTGGAGTTTTACTTGAAGTACTTTAACAGCACGCAGCAGGAGGAGACAGGTAGTGCTGCCATGGCGCAGAGCCTTCTGCCCCTCTGGTCTGTGCGGGGCAATGGTGGGGGTGGTGGGGGCCAGTCGGGAGCAGGTAGCGGCAACACGGGAGAAAGGAAGATGCGCTCTAAAGCCTTCCAGAAGTGCCCCATCTGCTCCAAGGTCATCCAGGGGGCCGGTAAGCTCCCCCGACACATCCGCACACACACGGGAGAGAAGCCCTACGAGTGCGCCATCTGCAAAGTGCGCTTCACCAGGTAAGCTGGTAGGGTGATTTTGTTTTTACTAATTGAATTTAAAGCTGTCAGACATGCCATCATCCTGATTTCTTCTGTTATGGTGCAATAAAGCATTATAAGCCTTATGCATTCTTATTTTTTGCACTTCATTGGAGTTACCTGTGTGTTTTTTTGATACACTGCAACACTGTCCGATACATTATGGATCCTGAAATTTGAAATGATACCAGGAAATCATCACGGTCATGATTTTTTTGATCTGGAAATGAGAAGCAAAAAGTTACAGTACTTAGCCTGTGTTTGGATGTAATGAAAAATAACAATACAATATTAAAGTAAGGACTGGTGAATGGGGTCAAGGAGGGAGGTCCAACTACCTAACTAAGACGTTGTTTAGATTAAAATGGTTTGGACAGGTACTCGGTATGCTTGTGAGGAGGCAAGTGAGCTATAAAACAACATTTTATAGTGACAAGCAGCCTGCATGACAAAGTCCCGGAATGTTAACAAGGGGGATTCAATAAAAACAGGCTGTGGTTGGCATGGCCAGGCTGTCTTATCAGCGGTGAGGACGCTATAAACCCCCCCCCCCCCCCCCAATCACCACCATTGATATTGAGAGGGATTGCTGAGTGGTGCCCTATCTATTATTTGAACTTGTGATCCTGGGCGTTAGGTTGATTATTGCCCCCAGAGCACACGGCCCTCTTTCAGCCAGCCTGGCCAATATAGAGATAAAAGGCCTCTGCCAGCTGAATGCAGGTTAGCGAGCTGCTAGGGGGTGGCTTTTGCTGTACTTAAGGCCATCACCTCTTCCATGAAACTATCCCCTTAATGAATTAATCAGGGGACTTGCATTGGAAATAGATGCTGCACTGAAAATATCCTGGAGCCTATTTGTACTAGGTGGATCTAATCATAGCAGGCAGTGGGAAGGGGGGCATTGTAATCTTAATCCTGTTTGATCAGGGTTAAGAATGTGTCTCCCTCATGCTGTAATAAATCAATCCTGTCCTTTAAATAATTCAATTTTGTCAGGGCACCACTTTATTACACTGTCCCATGAGTTGTGTGTATGTGCGTGCGTGTGTGTGCGCATGCCTGTGCAGGCCCAGCTATAGTTTACAGTGCCTTTTTTTATATGTGTGAGAATTTGAGGGTGAGAAAACACTTGCAAAATGAATATACATGCTTCAGTGCTAAAGAGTATGGGCATGATGTGGTATGTGTTTGGTGGCACGTTTGGGTTCTTTGAAAAACATATATATTGTCTTATATTACTTTACTGTGGTTAGTTATGGTGTTAGGCTCAAGTTCAAGCATAAAAGATCCTCATAAATACAGGTCCTTAAATATATACCACTTATGTGTCCAAATGTTTGTAGACACCCCTTCTAATGAATGCATTCAGCTTATGCAAATGTTCAAATGCACACACACCCAGCTTGTTCCTGTAGAATATTGCCAGTAGAATAGGACTCCCCTCACAATTGAGCTATGGAAAAGTGGGACTGTATTTTCTGGAATGACGGTGCACCATGCAATACTTGTGTGATGAGTTGGGGAGTTGGGGATGATGTGGGGGGTGATCATCCAACATACTGACCTCACTAAAGCTCTTGTTGCTGAACGCAGTCATTTCCTCACAGCAATGCTCCAAAATCTAGAAGAAAGCTTTCCCTGGACAGTAGAGACAGGTACTCCAACAAACCCAGAAATAGTTTTAATGCCCTAGATTTAGTAAGAAACAACATATGATCAGATGTCCCAATACTTTTGTCAATATAGCATATAATACATACTCCACATGCTGACAGTGCATATAAACAAACCTGTGTTTTTGATGTTTGTTTATATATCTGTGTGTGTGTGTGTGTGTGTGTGTGTGTGTGTGTGTGTGTGTGTGTGCGCGCGCGCACACGTGTTTGTACAGTAAGCCTCCACAGTTCCGGGCTGGCCAGCCGCAGTAGTTTATTTAGCTGTACTCTGCCCTGGTCACAGGCAGTGTGTGGGGGAGGGGGGGATGAGGGGTGAATGCATGCAGAGGTCTACCAATAAAAGACCTTGCACTTTATATTGCAGCAGAACTCATTTATTGGTGCACAATTTCTGCAGTTTCACACCACACCTTTTCTAGACACAAAGCCTCTTTTAAGGGGGTTAAGACCCACTTTAGAAATATTGAAATTACATTTGAACTGTCTTACAACACGTGCCCACATAATATGTATTTCTTTAAATTCCCATAACATTGAGACATGCCAGACTTATTTGTCTCGCTGTTGTAACATATGAATATAAATAATTCAGTAATTGGGGATTGTCTTCTGTATGCTGAATGTACTACAGCTATAATACCACACATTAAACCTTAGGGTGTGGATGAATATGTATTGTGTGCAATCACATGTTCAGTATATTGATATATAAAATACAATGGTGAAAATAAGTATTTTTATCGTAGGTACACTTCAACTGTGAGAAAATCTCAAAGAAATCCACATAGAATCACATTCTATGATTTTTAAATAATTAATGTATTTTTATTGAAAATAAGTGTTTGATATAATAGAAAAAAAAAGAACTTATTTGATACAGAAACTTTTGTTTGCAATTACAGAGGTCAGATGTTTCCTGTAAGTCTTAACCAGGCTTGCACACCCTGCAGCAGGGATTTTGTCCCACTCCTCCAAACAGATCTTCTCCATATCTTTGAGGTTTTAGGGCTGTTGATGGGCATCATGGAGTTTCAGCTCTATTGACCTTTCATGCCCTGCAGGATTTTAATCCATGAAAATGTAGTGATCTTTTTCAGAATCATCGCTCATGAGGCGAGATCTTGAACGGAGCCCTAGACCAAGGAAGTTTGACAGTCATCTTGTGTTTCTACCTTTTTCAAATAATTAAATTACACCAACAGTTGTTGCCTTCTCATCAAATATATATATATATATTTGGAAATAAAAAACTGAAATTGGCATGTGCTTGTATTCACTGCCTTTGCTATTGAAGCCCCTCAGATTACCTTCCTAATTACCTTCAGAAGTCACATGCTTAGTGAAATGAAGTCCATCTGTGTGCAATCTAAGTGTCGCATGATCTGTCAGGGTACAGACCTTTTCTGAAAGGCCCCAGAGGCTGCAAAACCATTAAGCAAGAGGCATCACTAACCAGAAAACACCATGAAGACAAAGGAGATCTCCAAACAAGTTACAGATAAAGTTCTTGAGAAGTACAAGCCAGGGTTTGGGTTAAAAATATCCAAATCTCTGATGATCTCCTGTACCATCAAATCCATTATCATCAAATGGAAAGAATATGGCCCCACAACAAATCTGCCAAGAGAAGGCCACCCACCAAAAATCTCAGACCGAGTAAGGACGGCATTAAGCAGGCAAGCAGCACAGAGACCAAAGGTAACCGTGATGGAGCTGCAGTTCCCAAGCAGAGATGTGGAGTATCTGTTCATCCAACCACAATAAGCTGTACACTCCATAGAGATGGGCTTTATGGAAGAGTGGCCAGAAAAAAGCCTTTACTTACAGACGAAAATAGGAAGGCTCATTTTGAGTTTGTCAGAAGGCATGCGGTAGACTACCCAAATGTGTGGAGAAAGGTGATCTGGTCAGATGAGACTAAAATGTAACTTTTTGGCCACCAAGGAAAACGCTATGTCTGGAGCAAAACCAACACATCTCATCAACCCAAGAACACCATCCCCACAGTGAAATATGGTGGTGGCAGCATAATGCTGTGGGGATGTTTTTCAGCAGCAGGGACTGGGAGTCTGGTCCAAGCCAAGTGGAGATGGGCAGTGCTATATTTACTGATATTCTTTAGCCAAACCTGTCTCAGTCTATCACTGATTTGAGCCTAGGATAGAGGTTCACTTTCCAACAGGACAATGACCCAAAGCATGCTGCTAAAGCAACACTCGAGTGGTTTAAGGGGAAATGAGTAAATGTATTGGAATGGCCTAGTCAAAGACCAGACCTTAATCCAGTTGAGAATTTGTGGTCAGACTTGAAGCTGTTCACCGGTAGAAACCAACTTGAAAGAGCTGGAACAGTTTGAGGAATGGACAAAAATCCCAGTGGCAAGCTCATAGAGACTTATCCAGTCAATCTGCCAATCTGTCCTATTTCATCCAAAATCAAACCTTCAGAGCCACATTTTTTGTGCATTTTATTGTCTGTTGTTATTTGACCAGCAGTCTACACAACAATCTACAGGGTAACAGTTGGAGAGTTAAAAGTTCTACATTAATTCTAACATTTAGAACCACTTATAGTTTGCTAAAAGGTTTTATCTTAAAGGTGGAGGCAATGCACCGCCTGTCTATGGTCTCCTTTCACTGCTAACGTGCACAAATTACTGACCTCTTAGGGGGAGAGACTTTCAGACCCAAAAATACTCAGAACTGAAGGCCAAATTAAAAACGTTTTGAATCACATATTAGATCTGATAAAACCTTGTGAATAGTTTGTAGCGTTTGGCTCAGTAATGTACAAAAACCTACATTTTGTCCATGTTCTAGATACTGAGCTGCACAGATCTCCACATCAAAGCATTGTTAGCAAGCTTATTGGTTCATTTTGTTGAAGGGCAGGATTTTTCACTCATTTTCCACTACTGTTTCAGTTTATAAAATAACTCGTTAGGACTGCTGCTTTAAGCAAAGTCATAAAATGACATTAGTGAATGAGATTGTTTGTTTGCATTGTTTGTAAGTGAGAAGTGTTTTAAAGGTCTGCAGAACCTTGATGTAAAGGTTTGTTTTTGTTGTTTCTTTTTAACCAATTTAAAGGTATGAAAATGAACAGTCTTTAAATTGATAAATAACTTTTACATCAAGTGAAGGCTTTCTAGATCTTTAAAAGGTTCTTCACACTCCCATTTCTCACCTCTAATGTTGTAGTTATGTCTACAACCTTATTCTTTATGGGACCAAAAGTGGTTCTTCTACGGCTGCATTCAATGAACCATTTGAAGCCGCTCTTTATTTTTTAGATTGTAAGCACAGTTCATACAGTTGCAGTTTGATGAGACTTTAGATTGTTTTATCATGTCTTTGGTTGTGGGACAAACAAGAGCACCTTTTGAAAGTTGAACAAAGTTCCTGATAGCATGTTTCTCAACCCATCGATTGTCCTGATTTTGATCGCTGTTTCTGTCAACCAGATGCCCATTGGTGATCCAAGTTGTTCTTTTGACGTGATGGTAGTTTGGTGAAAATAAATTTTTGCTCCGATAAAACTCAAAAGTGGTGTAGTTGATTACTATCGTACACTGTAAATCTCTGCTTTACTACACTGATTAAACATCACCCCCTGTTCACACTCCTTGGGAGCCTCAGAGCCCACTGAAGTTGAGTGGTGAACATTGAGCCCTCCAGCACCTCAATGACTCACAGAGAAATTATGGAGATAAAGATTCCAGCTTTATGGCCCTCGTCCCCAGATGACCCAGTCCCTTACACGAGCAAGCAAACATTGTGAGATAATCATACCTATGTCTTTTGATGGAAGGGTGGATTCATTATGAGAATAGAGGACAGAGAATTATGTGGTTTTTTTTGTATGTTTGTTTTAATTAAAAAAACCCATGACATCATAAACAGATGTGGAATGTGGAAATTGTGTAATCCAGTATTTTCAAATATAATTTTTCCACCATTGCTGATGCCCCCACTTCATGCTCATAGCTATGTTACTTTCAGAATTAACATCGGTTTCATAGACCCTAAAATAGAATCCTAAACCAAAACAGCCAAATGGTTCATAATAGTTTCTGCATTACGATTAGTAACAGAATTATAAACCAAGGGTTAAAATGGTTCATGTACATGTGCTCTTCTGGAGTGTAGTAATGACAACTAAATTTTGGCCAAATCTAATCATTAGTCCAATGCTAATCATTTATTGTTTATGAAGATATATGCAGATACTAATAAAACTGTCATATTCATTTCTAATCCCCATCATATTCTTTGGTGTTATGCGAAGTTTTTGCTTACTAGTTCTTGCTTCTCATTGCACTGTTGATATGAGAAAGTAAGTGTAGAAAATATAGTTTATATCCATACTGATGACTTACAATTCTATAGGCTGCATAAATACTAGTGCATCTCTTATGATCGCAATATTGTGGCTCCAATTGGCTCAGCGGTCTAAAGTGTTACCAATCTGAGTTTGAATCCTGGGTCATTCTGCTTGGCATTGGCAGCTAACGAGAATGCAATTGGTGGCAGTTTGAAAAGAGGCTATAGGCTGGCGTCACATGTATTGGAGATCTGTATGGCTTATTGCTCATGAAAATCATATTTTTAAATTTGACTAAATGACTAGTATCAGACAGTATCAAAATTAAAACAAAAGAAATATATCACCTGATATGTTAATATAACATATATGGACACTTTAACTTTTTTAGTTCAATAATGAACAAAAATTTTTTTGCAGAGGGCCTATCTATATATGTTATATAGTATATCTCTATCTATATATGTTATATAGTATATCTCTATCTATATATGTTATATAGTTTATCTCTATCTATATATGTTATATAGTTTATCTCTATCTATATATGTTATATAGTATATCTCTATCTATACATGTTATATAGTTTATCTCTATCTATATATGTTATATAGTTTATCTCTATATATGTTATATAGTATATCTCTATCTATATATGTTATATAGTATATCTCTATCTATATATGTTATATATTATATCTCTATATATGTTATATATGTCTATATATGTTATATATTAATATAACATATATAGGCACTTTAACATTTTTAGTTAAATTATGAACAAAAAAATAACCCTAATGTTTTGAAATGCACTGGTATATATTTATGTTGCAGTTTGGCCAAAAACAGTCATCATCAATTTTACATGACCATTGCTATGTCTCTCAGAACAGGCTTTATGTTACTGTGCCTTTAAGACTGATATATGCAAATAAGCTCTTCTGATTGGCTGCCATGCATTATCTATCATTCAGAAAGCACTGAGAGCTGAAATGCTCCTTGTCACTTTAACCTGTATTATGCAAAAAAAACAGTACTGTAAAAGTAATAGCAAAAAAATATTGCTGCTTAATTTACATGTATAGACTTGTGCAGTTCATTGTTGGTATGTAGTACATTAATAAAATAATTATGAATGATATAAAAATATAATAAGTCAGATACCAAATTGGCTGTATGAGTCATTCTACAAAATGGGTGCCATTTCCACATTGTATTTTTCAAAGATTTCCACATGACCGAACGCTTAAAAAATCCACAACATGAAAGATAATTTAATCATACAAAAGTGATTATGCCACTTCAGGTATAAAAATGTAATTCATATTTTTTGCTTGTTCAGACATGGGAGCCATATTCAAAATAAAATGTGATGAGGTGTTAGTATTCCTGATGTAGCTTACGTCATAACCAATTTATAATCATTTTCTTTGAATTAATCGTAAAAAAAAAGACTTTATTCATCTGTTTTGAAAGATGGTTGGATCGATCTTGACATTTTATTATGCATGTTAATAAAATTGCTTGAATTAGCTTGCGCCATAGTTTGCACCACATCAAATGTGTTTGGAACCAAACTACTGTCATGTCTAAAACGAAGGAGACCCCATGATCATATTTGTCTCTTTTAGCACATTTAAACGTATGCACCTTTAATATTCATTGATCTATATTGAGAGATGGAGGTGATCTAATTAAAGGAGGCTGTTGTGACTAAGGGCCAGCCTTCACTTCACTATACTTTTTGTACATTTTGTTATCTTACAGCCCCATTCCAAAATGAATTACATTCACTTTTCCCCTCGAAACACAAAATACCCCACAATGACAAAATGAGAACATTTTGTTTGAAATGTTTGCAAATGTATTAAAAAATTAAACACAAAAATATCACATGCTCCTAAGTATTCACAGCCTTTGCCATGACGCTCAAAATTGAGCTCAGGTGCATCTTGTTTCCACTGATCATCCTTCAGATGTTTCTACAGCTTGATTGGAGTACATTTATGGAAAATTCAGTTGAATGCCCAGTCTGATTTGTTAAGGCACACACCTGTTTCTATAAGGTCCCATAGAATACAGTGCATGTCTGAGCACAAACCAAGCCATGAAGTCTAAGGAATTGTCTGTAGACAGGATTGTATTGAGACACAGACTTGGGGAAGGGTCCAGAAAATTTTCTGCTGCATTGAAGGTCCCAATAAGCACATTGGCTTCCACCATCCATAAATGGAAGAAGTTTGGCATCACCAGGACTCTTCCTAGAGCTGGCCACTGGGCCAAACGAAGTGATCTTTGTAGAAGGGCCTTAGTCAGGGAGGTGAAGAAAAGATAATCCTTTATTAGTCCCGCAGTGGGGAAATTCACAATGTTGCAGCAGCAAAGGGAAAGCAAGGCACTCAGTACAAGAAATAAATATAGTATAGATAGTATATACAATATAGTATCTACAACATTATAGATAATAAACAAACAAAATATACAGATAAATTACAGATAATTGCACAAGAATCCAGTGGTCACTCTGACAGAGCTACAGTGTTGCTCTATGGAGATGAAACATTGATGAAACAGAACTCTTTGGCCTCAATGCCAAGGATTATGTCTGGAGGAAATGTGACCTTTTCTACAGTGAAGCATGGTGGTGGCAGCATCATGGAATTGAGATATTTTTTTTCTGCAGCAGGAACTGTGACACTAGTTCCTTGTCAGGTTTGAGGGAAACATGACTGCAGCAATGTACAGAGACATCCTTAATGATTACCTGCTCCAGAGCACTCTGGACCTCGGACTGGGATGAAGGTTTATCTTCCAATAGGACAATGACCCTAAACACACAGCTGGGATAACAAAGGAGTGGCTTCAGGACAACTGAATGTCCTTGAGTGGCCCAACCAGAGCCCAAAACCTGAACCCAATTGAACATCTCTCGAGACAACTCAGACCTCAGGTCAGCCCTTTCCTTGACTCTCTGCAGGTTGGTATGGATGATGCAGATATCTACGTACTGCAGAAGGCACATTCCCATCAGGACAAGAACAACACCACAGTGAAAATGACTTTCTTTGACTTCTTAGGTGCATTTAACACCATTCAACCTCTCATGCTTGGGCAGAAGATGGAAAAAATGCATGTGGATAAGTCTCTAATTATCTGGGTCCTAGACTACCTGTCTCATTGGTCCCAGTACAGTGTGGTTGGGATCCAGCCAGCCTTGATCTTCTAATCTGCAACACTGGAGCACCTCAGAGAACTGTATTCTTCCCCCTTCCTCTTCACCCTGTATTCATTTTGGAATAAGGCTGTAACATAAAATGTGGGAAAAGTGATTTCTGGTTGAAAAGTGATTACTTTTACACTTTAAATAAAACAGCTAATAACACAAGAACACCTTTCTTCAGCTATGTAATGTTTTAGTGAGTCTTTGTACAGATGGTCTTACAAGTCCCTTCTGATACAATAATGATTTGATAGTGTTTTTATGATGTAGCAAAGCAGCCCCAAACCATGACATTTCCACCTTCATTCTTCACAGTAGCTATGAGGTTCTTGTGCTAACATGCTGTGTTTAGTTTGCACCAAACATGTCTTCTTGCTGTGCCCAAATAATTTAACTTTATTCATCCAGAAGTCCTAATGTCTAAATGTTTTCTGACGAACCTTAATTTTAAACCTGTTTTTTTTTTTAAAAAAAAACAGCAAGGGTTTCCTCCTTGCACAGCTTCCATGGAAATCAAACCTGTGTGTTCTCTTTCTGATGGTAGAGGCTGCACTTTTGTCGTCAGTCCTGCCAAGAGCTGCCTGCAGGTCCTGTGATGAAATTTTAGCATTGTTGGAGACTTCTGTACATGTCCTGTGGTCTGCTCTTGGTAGGATGGTCTGACCTGGCCATCTTGGCTGTTGTTTTGAATGTTCTCCACTTTTAAATTATTTTCCAGACAGTGGAATAGCTGATTTCTAATTGTTTTAAGACTTTTCATGTCCTTCCCAGACACATCTCAGTCATTATGCATTTTACGAAAAGATTTTTTTTCAGTGTTATTTATTATGTGATATCTTTCCGTGTTGTTAAAATAACAATCAAATGCCCATATGTTTAAATAAAATAAATTTGAAATGTTAAAATTTAAGACCTCAAAAATAGTGAGTGACTCATATATGAACTATGTTTGTTGTACTGGGGGGAAAACACTGGGATAATTTTTTGATTTATATTGATTGATTCATAGGTTAATATAGAGTTTTCTAAATGTATGTTTGTTTTTTCTCCCTCTTTTCCAGACAGGACAAGCTCAAGGTTCACATGCGCAAGCATACAGGAGAGAAGCCTTACCTGTGCACACAGTGCGGGGCTGCATTTGCCCACAATTACGACCTGAAAAACCACATGCGTGTGCACACAGGTCTGCGCCCCTACCAGTGCTCCAGCTGCTTTAAAACGTTTGTGCGCTCAGACCACCTGCACCGCCACCTGAAGAAGGACGGCTGTAATGGGATCCCGTCGCGCCGCGGCCGCAAGCCTCGCATCCGGGAGCACGAGCTGTTGGAGGGCCCTCCGGAGCCCCCTGTCCCAGGGCAGCGCTCAGCCAGGGCACGGCGGCACTCTGAGGGGGATGGTGGGTCCCCCATCCTGGAGGACGCTCCAGAGAGCCGCACTCACAGTCCAGATGGAGGTGTTCGGGGGGACGGAGGTTTGAGGCAAAGGGACTTCGCTACAGCGTAAAAAATCAGACACTGCTAAATTTGGGTGCACCACACACAGAAACAGGAGGAAACAATAAAAAAAGCGAAAAACAGGACAAACAAAACAAACGAGAAAAAAATACAACTACATGCTCCTCTTTTTAAAACCAAATCAGGGTGTCACAAAAAACTAATCTCTTAGTTTCCTTTCTCTCTCTCTCTGTTTATTCCTTTGATTTCTTTAACATTCAGCATAGAGAACTAAAGCCACAAGTTACTGGCCTGTTGAAAGAGTGAAGAGCACTTCAAATCACTCACCCGTGCTGTCTCCATCTTTCTGGGTCGTTTTAATAACCGTTCTGAGTCGTTTTGTTTTTTGTTTGTTTTCTTGTTTGGTTTGCTTATTTGTTTAATTAACTTTGGCGTAATGGCCATATGCATACGACAAAGTGGAGCTACTATGCAGTTGAAACAGGTTCCTCGTCTCTGGGTTGCTGTCCACAGGGCCTTTTTCTTACAAAAAAAGTGAGGTGTCAATCACCTGGCTGACTGCTGCTGCTGCTGCTAGTGCAACAGGTGAACGAAGAAGTGATCCGAGATGTGGGAGAAGCAACAAATTCATCTTTTTTTTTTTTCTTTTTTTTTTACGCAGTGAAAAACATGTACATATACCATAAAGGAAACGTTATATTGTCTCAGATCAATATGGCAATATTATGCAATTCTAAAGCAGCACCTTCTTTCTAAATGTACCAGAAAGAATCAGACAGGGGTTTGATTTTAAGTGTTACTTTCTCTATAAAATCAAAATCTATGATTCTGTCTTTTTAAAATATTAACTTTTCGAGTCGAATCCACTTAGGGGGGGGCTCGTTAATTTCAGGCTGTGGGAGGAAAAGAGAGGGCTGGCGGTTCTGTGTTTCTGAAGCACTACCATCATCTGTTTGCTGAGTCTTTACCTCTCACAAGCCTGCTTTTCCTTTTTTTCTCTTTTTAGCATTTCTCTTTTTGTTTTCTTTTTTTATTTGTCTTAATTTTTTGGTCATTGATGTATTTTTCCTTTGCGTTGACTGTTTTTTGGGTACTTGACACTTTACATTGTATACGTGTGTATATATTAGGTGATATTGGTCCCTTTTATAAGAGGTATATTGCAGATGGATAGGGTTATATCTTCCTTCAGCTTCACTCCAGGTTGCTCCCTGGGGATGCTGGTAAAGGGGAAAATGTTGTTGAGAGCATTTAATTGAGAATCACTTTTTTTGGTTTTGTCTTGTTTTGGATTTTTTTTTTGTTAATTCTTTTTATAATTCTTTTTTTTTTTGTCCTGAACTCAGCACTTGATGGAACCCGTAAGTTCCCACCCAAAGTATGAACCATGAATCATGTGCGTTGTTGTGTGTGTTTTCTGCAGGGGTTTGCCAGCAAAGCAAGGAGAGTCTGGACCACTGTTTTCTGAACAGCTGGTGCACTAAGGTAGAGAATGTGTCCTCTTTTCGAGCAGGGAAAGGAGAGGTAGAGACGAGCACCTTTTATGCATTTGCACAGCTTTACTAAAGATATCCGACAGAAAGAGTTCTATTTAAAGAGAGGGAGGGGAGGTCTGAAGTGCTTATTCCAGTGTTCTGCCTGAGGGACCACAAAATCCATGAGAAGACCTGGGCAATGAGACAAGCAATAAATACGTCCAAGATAGAAGGCCAAATACGCACACAGGAAATGGGTGGCAGGGTTAAGATTTTTAGCTCCTCAAATCCTAAATGATACCCAAGATTATGTTTTTTTTGTTCAGTCCAAAATAAGAAGCCTACACAAGCTATCAAACCTTTGGGGACACCTAGTATTTTTAGTACAAGTTAACATTCTTTACTGAATTGTCGTAACATGTTAGTAACTAAGCACGTTAATTTTGAAAACTAGAACTAGAACTTTGGGAATTTTGCCAAAGCTTTTATGATGTTAGCACTTTCCAACTTCAGATATAATTTGAATTGAAAACATCAAAACATACTCATCAATTAGACAAACCTATATTAACCCAATAAGTTACTAACTAGACCTTTTAGCATCTGATAAACCTCAAATTTAAAGAAAGGCAAGGTGTCCCCAAATTTTGATCCGCCTTCTTTCTGTATACACAGTTAGGTCCATAAGTATTTGACCGATGAGACAGTTTTATGATTATACCTCTCTGCGCTACCTCATTGGATTTGAAATGATGCAATCAGTAATTTAAGAGCTTCATAAGGCAAAAAAAAAAAAGACTGTTCTTAAATGTCTGTGTCAGTCACCAAACCTTGATCCTCAACTTACTGAAGTGAGGCAGAAAGACCCACAAACAAGCAGTAACTGAAGGTGGTTTTGCAAACCATCACAACGGGGGGAGACAGCATTTGTTGGTGTCCATTGGCTCCAGATGTATAATTATAATTCACGAACGATCAACACAGTATTTCTGTTGAATTAGTTAAAGCTGAAAGTCTACACTTCAATCACATCTTATTTGCATCATTTCAGATCCACCAAGGTGGTGTAGAGAGGCAGAATTACAAAACTGTCCCTCTCCAAAGAACTGACTGTGCATAGGGTGAGATTTTATACATACAAAGTGCAGGCCTCCTCTAGCAGGAGGCCCTCAGTATAAAGGTGCTACAAATGGTTCTTTGAGGGATGTCATAGATCTCATTAACATATCACTGTTGCAACAATTGTTTTGTATGGCAACGCAGCCGGACATGCACTGCAGTTTTAGCCCAATTTTAAGCCTGGTTTGGTCATAGCTGACTGAATTTCAGAATCGGCCCTAATTTTAGCTGATGCCGTGCGAGAGGGGAAGCGATTGGAGATTAATTGTCTGAATAAGCTGCTAGTGAGAAATCTGACGATCGGATGAATTTTCTGACGTTTCATGAGCTTGATATGATGACCTGGTTTTGCTAAATTTCATTCACATCTACCCCATGGCGTCAATAAATAATGACAGCAAGGCAGCATGTATGGGCCATAGACTTGGGAGCCAGGCTAGTGGAGCACCAGCAAATTCTTTTGTGCCTGTGTGATTTGTTTTCCTTTTACCTTGACAGGCAGGCATGTGAAAATCTTTGGCAAAACTGGTGTCCTTCATTTGCCTGGAAGTTTTGTTTAATTTCGGTGGTGCGAGCATTTAAATTGGATTTCTGTACACAAATGTGCAGTGTGAGTTATCACCAATGCACAAGCTTTCCAAAATCACACAGTGTATGTCTGGCTTTAAAGAACCATATGAAGCAACTTTACTCTTAAGAGTGTTGTGTGGCTTGCGTGGCTGCGTATGCTTGAAGGGGGAATAAGGCAGGGACGGTGCAGCACTGTCCTGTGGCCACATCCCAGCTACATGACTCATTCCAAGGAGGAGCGTCAGGTCCATGTGCACGTCCCAACACGCTTTCTTCCGAAATCTCTGTCCAGCCTTTGAAATAGGCCCACTAGGGAGTAAAGCTGTCAGAGTCAGAGTTTGTTATTCCAGGGAGTTTGGTGAGTTTGGTGAGTTTTGACTTGGCAGACATGGTTGAATCCTGAGAGAGTATGTGTTCGTATGTGTGCATGACCTCCTTTGGAGAATGCACAGGAAGTCCATAGGGATGACAGTCCTTTGTGTTTGTATGGGTAAATAAGTCATACAGTGCGATGCAGTTATCATTCCCCCTCTTTCCCACTGCTGCAGTGCCGTGCCCAGAGTTTCAGTCCTTTGCACCTTAATGGGAAAGCAGCAGGTTTTGATTGCACTTTGTTACTGAGAAGGGCACTTTTTCTCAAAAGAAACGGGTACTTTGAAACAAAAGAGAGAATGTGCTTAAATGAAAAGAGTAAGAAAGAAAGACAAAAAGAGGCCCAACCACGTGGTGATGCTTAGCTCGTTCCTTTTGTTTTTGTTTAGCTGTTTTGACGACTGGCTGCCAAAAAAAATCTGTACAGTCACAGAGTTGCAGGGTCCTCTAATGTGTGGTTTTTGCGATACTGGTGCTGTGATGTGCATTGGTGTTGGGGGCGTGGGAGGGTGAAAGATTTAAAAAAAAATACCCTTAAAAATGAGATATTCCCTTTCTCTATCTGATTGCACTTGAAATTTTGATTTAATGTAATGATTTTTTTTGTCTTATTCATGTCTTAATGTTGAGAGGTGGGGTGGCAGTTGTGGTGGGGGTGTTATGGCGTATCTGCACATCTCAGTGTGGGTATATGCTTGTGCAGGGGTCTTCCAGTAATTCTTAATGAGCATATTTTGTTTAGACAGTTTACCAGTTCATTACTTTAGTTTATATCATTACGTGCAGAGAACAGACTACCTGTTGTAGCCGAGCTCCAATTTTCACTCACTCAATGACAACTTGTGTAGCCTGCATAATAAAAGGGATGTGTTTGGTTAGGGTTGCTGTTGCGAGGCCACACCCTGTGCAGTGGGTTTGGAGTGCTTAGCCTTCATTGCTTTGTGGGTCCAGCCCTGTCCGTCCGGAATATTCCATCGGTTCTCAGTCGGTTATAGGGAAAAACTCTTTGTAGATTTGTAGATTACGGCCCTAACATGTCTGTGACCAGAGAGTCTCTCACGTATTCCACCTTCAAACTGCAGCTGGTGAATATATACAGTTGCCATGACCCCACAACCAACCCCCCTCATTACAGTCAGCAAAAGTCAGAGTGGAAAACATTGAGAGAAAAAAAAACCCTTACTTGAGTTCTTCTATCATTGTTTCTTCTCTTCTGTGATCTGTAGGCTGCCTGCTTACTAGGTGAAATAAGTCTTAAATCTTTTCTTTTATCCTGCAAATTGTGTTGCTTCTTTATTTTTTTTTATTTTAATTTTTATTTTTTGTTTTTTTACTTAATGGCTTTTGTATAAGTGGACGTGTGTGGGGTGGGGGGTGGGGGATGGTTTGAGCTTACGTGGTGGAGGTGGATGAAGGTTTTTGGTGGCTGGGACGGGGCATGGGTGGGGCCTGATAGCACTGGATATGGTGCTTTAGCTGAAACAGCAAGAGTTTTGCACTAAAAAGTCATGTCCTTGTCCTCACAGGAGAAGGACTGGAGAACCAGGCAAAGGCCTTTGAGTTTCCGTGAACACAGCCTAATTCAAGCCTGCTTCACCATGTCCTCTTTTTTTTTACCTTCTCTCTCTTCCTTCTACTGTTTATTATTAATCATTTAAAACAAAACAAAAAAACCAAAGTAGATAAAGCCTGGATTACTTGAATTAATTTTGCTCATTTAAGCTGAATAAGCTTTTTCTCACTCTCTCTATTACTGATTCTATCTGTGGGTGCATCAGGCAGAAGTTTGGAAAATTCCTGTGATGTCAAAAATTTAAACACCGGAGAAACACAACCTGTTTTAAGCAGTGCTGTGACCCAAAAGAAATCCAAAGCACAGAGTATATTTGGATGTTATGAGAAAAGGCAACACACTCTTCAGAAGAAAGGTTTCTAAATGGTCAAATGTACAGATCATGGAAAACCTCCAAACCATCTAATTTACTAAAAGAACATCACAAAAGTTCATGAAAACATGCATTGACAAACTGATTCAGAACCCCTTTAAGCACCTTTATTTCTGAGAGTGTACCACAACTTAAGCTGCTTGTGGAAGGTACAGCATTCAGGGAACCACACAAATGATGAACTAGACCAAGTCCCAAGTTTCTGATTCCATGTTTGTCCAGTGGACTAGGATGTAGGATATTCCCACAAGTTCACAGCAACTCACTGGCCTTGGTTTGGAACTTAAGTTCTGTGTAAATGGGTGTGCAAGGAGTCCAGAGGGGCCCAGGTGTAAACCTCTCTAAGCGAAGAGAGATACGGAGAAGAATGTGCCTTAACATGGGAGGGTCTGGAGTGGGATTTCATTTCCATTCCAAAGATCGCCAACAATTATCCCCATCTTGTCTCTTAGCAGTCTAATTAACAAAACTGTCCAGCGTGGAAAGTTTTGAAATGTACTGTAGGCCCACGTGGCTGAATGTATAACGGTTGCCTGTAACCAATCACATACAACTCAACCCTCAATCTGTGAAGATTTATTTATGAAGCAATGTTAGAATGGGCCAATAGGTCCTTTGCAGTGAGAAGCTCCATTCTCTGCTCCACTTCAGAGACGTTTAGCGCCTCAAGCCCCGTTATGGCTCCTTAAGCAGATGCTACACTGAGGTGTCTCTCAAACCCTTTTACGAGATTTTTTGAAAGTGTCGCTTATGTAATATCCAAATATTGATTTGTCTTGTTTTATTTATTGGCTGGGATGTCGAAAAGCATTAGAGTAAAAACATTAATGGTAATAACTGTAATAATCATGGAATTATCATGGAAGAAGCAGTGAGGATGGATGATGGTTGTATCAGTGGTTATGCAGATGTTCAAGCTGGGCTGAAGCACAACAGACTGAAGGCTGATGTATACTAACGTAGCAGACTTACGAAGAGGCTTTCTGTTTCACTAGGGCTACCTTCTCATTACAACAACGTGAACAAAAAAATCTGGTCTTTTTACATCAGATCTGAGCAACTTACATGTCTGCTAATGTACTAGTGCATCTCAGAAAATGAATATTGTGAAAAGGTTCATTTGCATTCATATTTTCATTCCAGAAGGTAAACTTTCATATACAGTATTTTAGATTCATTACCTGTAAAGTGAAATATTTAAAACTCAAAATGATAGTTTGAATATGAATAAATTACAAAAATCATAGAAATATATATCACTTTACATTAGATTGAAATAAAATACATGACAGCTTATATTTTTTTATTTTAAATGATGAAATATTTTTTTGACATTTTTAAATATTTTGAGATGCACTAGTATACATAATGAGCATTGTTGATGATTTGGAGTGATGCTTCAGACTAATGTTTAATTATATTACAGAAAGGCAGAACCAAGATTCTTTCTGAAAGTTGTCCAGTAACAAGATATCAGGGTATCAGGTCTATAAACCTGAAACTGAAAGCCACATTTTGAATTTTGGCAATCACTGAAAAAATCTGTTAATTACATTAATAACTCAACACACCAAAATAGTTTTTGCTCTGTTTGAAATTGTATGCTCGTATCTTTGGAAGTGGTGGTGGTGGTGATTTCTTGTGCATTGTTTACCAGTTACCCTACTGTCTCTTTTGACAACATGCCGACCTACGATATTATTATTATTATTATTATTATTATTATTATTATTATTATTATTTTACTACATTTTAAATGGAAATACAGTAGAAATGCAAAAGATGTTTAAACGGATACATATAAGATGTTGACATTAAATGACCATTCCCAGTAGTACATTCCTTAAAATTTATGTGAGTTTGTAGTTTGTTCCAGGTTTCTCAGAAAAAACTTCCATTAAGAACCATTTTTGGAAAAGATATGAGTGTGAGCTTTTGCATCAAGTGAAGATTTGTTAAGCCTACAAAAACGTTCTTTGTGGAACCTCAAGTGGTTCTTTTGTGGCCATTTTCATTGGAGGTTCAGTTTGAAACTGTGGAGGAACGTCTTAGAGTGCTTAAGGAACCTTCTAGAACCCGGCCCTTTACTGAGGCTCCTCCACAGTTTCTAATTGAAGAACCACCTAAATGTCCTCAAGTTTCTTGTACTTTTGTTAATGCAGGATCCGGATCACATATATACATTTATGCAAACCACGGCGGATCTGAACAAAAAGAATTCCGAATTAAGCAAAGATACGTGTCATGTGAAGGTAGCCTAGAAGTTCTTTATTAGTTGTGGCAACCAGTTGTTTTGCACACAACTGGGAGGGAAGGAACTTTTTTATACAGACGAATGGGGAATTTCAGTATCTTGAGAGGGTAGGATGAAGTTAGCCAGGTGATTCTGTGCTAACTGTGTTCAGGAATGAATGACTGCTACTTAAGAGCCTAATCCTCTCAGCCTGTTGTGCTTCACTGGCCAAGCAGATGATGCTGGAAGAGAAAGCTTGGTGCATTTGTTTATGTATGTATGTATGTATGTATGTATGTATGTATCTGCACACTTGTGTGCATGCATGTGTATGGGAGTGTGTGTATGTGTGGTTGAGGTTTAACACAAGTCACTATTGTTGGGATTATGGGTAATCATCTATCCTTTTAAGTCAATTGCTTCTCAGGTTGAAACACACACACACACACACAAACACATACACACACACACACACTGCAGTCCATTGATTTGGTACCTGCCCAGGTTTTTTGCCTTCCGTGTAATCAAAGCTTTATTATTGTACAATTGTTTGATCATATGAGGATGTTCTGACAGAATGTGTCCGCAATCCCCTCATTTACTTTTGCCTATGATGTGTGTTCTTGTGTTGCTGAAGCAAAAAGTGTGCCGAAATGAGTCACTGTTCACTTACTGGACAGCAGTTTCACAGTTTGCTAGTTGTGGGGAAATGAACTGTTCCACACTCTACCTACGAATGCATTCTTGTGCAGTCACAAACTGTCGTTTGTGGCGTTTGCCATTCTTTACAGAACATGGGAAGATTTATTAAAAGCAACGTGAATTGGTAACATTTTTTAAATGGATAAATAATTCACAGCAGACTGCAACACAAAGTTTTCAATACTGATTTCTACGTTATGTGGAAAAGCTCTGCACTGCTGAGCTGCACTGTGTTGTAGTTAGTGGACACTGATCTGTAGGGGTGCACAATGATAGTGCAAGCAAAGATATTTGTGTTTTAATAAATCTGCATTGGACAGAATGCATAAATCCATATTGTTTGTCACGCTAACAAACTTTACCACAATTCTGATGAACTATTGTCATATTGCCCATCCTTAATACCAAAAAAGGAAGGTTGATATTGACACCTTTGTCATTTCTAAATTTCACAATGATTGGACCAAAAAAAAAATCCTACAATATAATATATAAAATCTTTTTACATAGAAAATTAGGGTTTTTTTCCTTCTCTTGTAACATACAAGGTTTTGCTTGACAGTGACGTGACACCAACATTCTCTTGAGGCTGAATTAATTTTTTGCCAGCATTTTTAAAATTTCGTCCAACCCCTAAACTGTATCTATAAAATAGTGTGTTCATGGGTGGAGCCAATTGTCGATTTTCTCCGCACCTGACAGTCTCTAGGCCGCATGTCTCTGGCAGAGATGGCATTGGAGAAAAAGTCTCTTCAGGTCTGAAGCTACCATCAAATCCTGGAAGCATTCCATAACTTCAAAATTCCCACATAGGAGAGTGAGTGGGGTTGGGCTGGAGGGAAGAGAAGTGGTTCTTTTGTCTTAAAAAGCGTGTATTTCTCTCCCTCCGCCCTCCCTGTCCTGAAGCCCGCAGCTAGGCAGTGAGCAGGGCTTCTTAAAGCCATCATGCTGTTTGTAGCTTGGTGATTGTAACAAAAAAGCACTTTGCGAATGGCCATCCAGATTATTGTGTGCTTTCTCCAATGGTTATTACTGTTAATGTTGTTTTTGCTGTTTTTTTTTTCTCTTGTTAATATGTTTCATTTTGTTATCTCATTGTGGATATGATGGTTTATTTAAATGCAAAAACTACATGGAAATATATATATATATATATATATATATATATATATATATTAAAAAAAAAAAAAACTTGAAACATGCTACATTTGGGTTGAAGTCCATTTGAATTGCCGCCCCACAAAACAACAATCGACTCTAGAAAGATACAACAAAAGCAAGGATCGACGACTCAAGTGGTTCAAGTAATACCGGACATGCTTTCATTCATCAGCGCTCATATATGTGAACTTAAGACCTGTTTGAGAAAAAAACAAGACTCTAAAGGACTTTTTTTAATAAATGATAACACTGCAGAATAAGCCTACAGTGGTGTGGGGTGGCCTGGACCCCCTCATACCCCTCCAGTGTCCTAATACAAAGCTCCATATATTCATCTCTACTGCAATATGTCAGGTTTTGCAAAATGGTTTATATTTCATGTTTAGGGGCCACATGAGGCCTCTTTTTATTTTCCCACTATACTGCTAGTTTGTACAAGCACACTGTAGTAGAATTCAGTCACTTGTGAGAATAAATTTCACTTCTTGGGGGCTAATAGTTGCAGGAATACACACAACAATGTTTATTTTTGTCGAGATTATTATATAGAATATATAATAAAGTGCACAGACAGAGAAGATACACTTAACATCAGTTGAAAGACAGTAATTCAGCAGCAGCCTTTTTTTTTGGTGTGTTAAGAGCATTAGCATTAGGGCACATTATTCTAACACTTTGAATAGGTTGACTTTGGGGCGGCAGAGTATTTCCCAGTGTCTCAGGCTTGGACGGTAGGAACCCAGTCCTTTTTTCAGCTTAAATCAAGTTCTGTTCCTTTCCATTGTCCCTCAGTGTCTGTTGAAGCTTGGGAGGGATGGGGGAGTTTGGGAGAATTTGCACTTTTGGCGATGAAAAGAATTTGTATTGTATATGAGACCACTAAATGTACATCGTCTAAATCATACAATTCCATCTTTTTTTTCCAATTTTGTTCCATTTTATTCTGTTTTCTTTTTTTGTTTTTGTTTTTTTGTTTTTTGTTTTGTTTTTTTTTTACAAAATATATCCAAAAATGTCTGGTGTCCTGGTTTAAGAAATAAGATCTTTCTATTAAAAAACAGAATGTTTACGACCTCTCTCTCTTGCTGTTTTGTATGTACAAGCACATGACCGTGATCATTAATGTGAGATTAAAAACATAATGAGACTTCGGATCCATCCTTGGGGACCCTGAACAGCCTGTATTTTGCTAACACACCTGGGCAGTCCTTCCCCTGCATTTTCTTAAAGATGGTTTACATTAGTCCGGCCTGTGCACATTTTATGGAAATACACATATTGTGGAAAATAGAAGGAAGTATCAGATTGCAATGCTATTCAGAAGGAAGGGTTAGCAGGAACAATAAAACAAAACTAGACCAAAGGTGATCTGGTGTAAGAAACTGCACCACCAGGCGTTCTGGACGTGCGATGTGACGACAAACTGTTGATCTTGGCTCTGATCACAGTGCCTCCACACATTGATTGATTGGTGATCTCCACCAAGACAAAAGCAGGACTTGTCACTGAACATGTTCCATGAGTCACCCAAAACGTGTTTATCCCTTGTGCACAGAAAAACAGAACTAGGATAATGTCTTCATGAACACAATGGTTAATTCATTAATTGCATTGACGGTGTCATTTTGTTGTGACATTGTAAAGATTGAGGGTAATGATTGATGTAACCGGAATGGCACAGCTGTCTTAAGTGTTGCAGGTGCAATCCTTGATGATACCACTGCTATCCATGACCGGGAGTCCAAGAGAGCACAATTAGCCCCACAGTCTCTGGGTGTGAAAGATGGCCCTCCTTCAGACTTGGACACTAAAAAAACTCTTGCAAAAGGCAGGTCCTCAGTAGGAGTACCCCATGAAGACTCCTTCTTAGTAGTCTATTGGTCACACAAATGCAGTATAGTAACACTGTGTGGTGAGGTCACTAGAAAGGTCCTACTTCATGCAATTGCAGCATGAAATGTATGGGAACCCACATTTACAATGTGAATTCAAGTATGTGGAAAAATTCATGTTTTCAATTAGCTCTGTTGCGGAGACTTCATTTTCCACCATTTGTGGTGCAGTTTTTACATTGTAGGTGCCCAGAGGACTGTGGATACGCCCGGGAAGGATAAATCAGATCTCTAAGTCACTCTGAATGTAGGCTGCATTTCTCAGCTGTATACGAAGGGTCCTTCAGTTTGGAACAGCCTTCTGTAATGTAGCAGCCAAGATATGCAGCCTCCCTCAGCTCCTGCCTATTCAACCCTGTTAAAAGTCGGACCCACTCATCAGGTTGTTGTCATTTATTGCTCAATAACAAGTGTCTAAGATGACATGAGAGACCCTCAAAAGAAAAGGATGGGTTCTGTAAAATGCTTTATAAAAATATAATTAAATTGTGCTGGAATGGATTGAAAATGAGTGGCTGAACGTTTCTAAAGCCTGGAATGAAAATACACTGGTGGAGAAGGAAACTTTAGAAACCAAAAGGTATGACAACTAGATAATTTATTAATGATACGGAGGCAACAAATTATGGTTCTAATGGCCACAAAATAATATATTGAATGAATTGTTACATTTATACAGTGGGGGATTTTGCAAGTTTTCCCCACTATCAAGAATGGAGAGGTCTGTAATTTTTATCATAGGTAAATTTCAACTGTGAGAGACAGAATTTAAAAAGAAAACATATGACACGTTATATGATTTTTAAATAATTAATTTGGCTCTTACATATCTGATAGATGTTCTTGAAGAAGCCCTTCTACTCTGCACTCATCACCTGTAATAAGTGCACCTGTTTGAACTTATTACCTGTATAAAAGACACCTGTCCACACACTCAATCATTCATACATCAAGCGCTACACCATGGCCAAAACCAAAGAGCTGACAAAAGTGTAGACCTGCACAAGGCTGGGATGGGCTTCAGGACAATAGGCAAGCAGGTTGGTGAGAAGGCAACAACGGTTGGCACAATTATTCAAAAATGTAAGAAACACAAGATGACTGTCAACCTTTTTCTGGGGCTCCATGGAAGATCTCGCATCATTTGGAGGAAGAAGGACGAGTACAACACCATCCCAACTATGAAGCATGGGGGTGGGAATATTATACTCTGGGAGTGCTTTTCGGCAAAGGGGACAGGACAACTACACTGTATTGAAGGGAGGATGGATGAGAATCTTGGCCAACAACCAACTTCTCTCAGTAAGACCATTGTAGATGGGTCAGGGGAACTAAGGTGTGGCTCTGTAGCATTTCAAGGTCCTGGAGTGACCTAGCCAGTGTGCAGATCTGAACCCAATAAAACATCTTTGCAAGGAGCTGAAACTCAATGTTGCCCAGCGACAGTCCTGAAATTTCTAGATACCAAAGATGTTTTCACAATAACATTCAGCCAAAACACTTCGACCAGAAGCAGCAGATAATCACACACACACACACACACACCATCCACCATCAAGCAGTTGAAAGGGTTTACCCAGGACAGAGTGCCAATCCACTAATTTCCACACCAGGGAAATTTAAAATAACCTGTTCCCCTGTTATCCATGTTTTTGGAATATGTGAGGGAACCCACAGAGACACAGGGAGAACATGGAAAACTTAACCAGATGGGGCTTTTGAACCCAAGACCCCAAGGAGCCAAACATTCTAACCACTAAGTTGCCAAATTGAGGCCATGAGATAACTTTCAAAAGCCACAAAATCATGGTTCCAATATATTGTGGCCACACCACGTTAAAACTACCACGGTATCTATTGTAGAAACTTGTCAGTTAAAAGCAGCAATCAAATCTACAGCACTGACACCACTGAATATCAGCTGTAATGGGCTCTCAACTCTAATTGAGGCTGCAGTTGGATGCCGCTAGATGGCGCCAAATCTCCAGTTAAGGCACATTGGGGCTCAGAGAAACCTGTGCAAACTTGTAAACATTAGCTACATTATGTGAGTGATTCATTACAAAAACCCAACCTACACATACTTTATGTGTGTAATTTGACTTGATTGAGTGCACAGAAATACAGGCTGATCTATATGGTCCTCCAGAACACTGCGAATGTCCGTTAAGCAACCATAGCTCACTGACCTCTGGTCTTTGTAGACACTAGCCATCTGACTAGTCAGGTCTATTCAGAGGCAGTTTACTCCTTTCACACAAACCAAACAGTTCAGAGAAAATCAGAGAAAACAGCAGAAAAAAGTTCAACAATAGGCCTGTTTGGTGGCCTTGTTAGCAGTGTTGGTCGAAAACACTGCCTACAACAGGGTTTCTCAACCTGTGGGCTGTAGACCACCAGCCACAAAACCCTCCAGTGGTTGGCAGGTCGCAGGAGCAGACAGTAATCTATAGTGGGCCAGTAATGCCACATAAAATCATAAAAGTCTACATGAAAAAAATGAGCTTAAGGATTGAGAGATCAATTGTGTACAAACTATACACACAATATATATATATATATATAGATGTGTATAAGAGACAGATATATATATATATATATATATATATATATATATATATATATATATATAGAAATAACTGTTGCAGACATTACATAAATAGACGCTAGGCAAAATAGATGCTATCAGTCTTATGACATCAATGACCAAAACCTTTTTTAAACATATTTTACATCAAAAATTGAATTGTGTTTTCTGGTGCGTCGTTATTCTTTCTAGTTATAAACAGGTGGGCCCTGAGGTGGAACAGGTTGAGAACCTCTGGTCTACGAGTATCATTATGGGATTGAGACCACATTGGAAGACAAATGGAAAAAAAATGGAAGACTACACTCAAGATTGAGTTTTAGGTAGAGTCTAAATGAGACTCAGACCACCAATTCTGAAAAGTCTTTTCCCACTTCCAAATGTCCTGGACCAACATCAGTATATTGTTGGTGCTGGTGTTGATGCGACTCCCCAGACAGCAATAATGTTCTGGCCCAGATCTGACTTACTTCATCAGAACATTTATGTTTGCGACCATAAACAGATCATTTATTTGGACCGGCAGTACAGTTCCAGTCTGGATCTGCATATTTTCTGACAATTGGTTTAAATCTTTATGTTAATATTTGGAAATAGTAATATACATTAGGAGTACACCCTTAATGAGGGTTCTTCAGGGTTCTTACTTTAACCCTTATTTCTTTAAGTTCTATTCAATGTTTAGAACATTTTTGTCCTGCTCCTCTGACATCAACATTTTTAGTTTTGTTCATGGTATGAACCCTGTATCTGCTCTATATACTGTGTAAATATTATTATTTTAATTAATAGACCAATAGAATGATCTAAAATACTGATAATTATTCTTATTTTACATTAACTTCCATTCAAAGTTAAGACCATTTTATATATTGACTGATATTTCACTGTATTTTTTGCTTGATGCAATTTAATTGTGATCATAAACAAAAGACAAAGAATGGTTGGAGAAGCACATTAACAATATTTATGTTTGCATATATTAAAATATATTAAATATTACCTATAATACAGGACATTTGAAAATGTTTCATATATAAATAACATCTTGTAAATATGTATTTTATGCTTTTTATATAATGGAGAACATATAGAATGTACAACAGAAATATATTGTGATATACGGGGAAATACTGTGCTATATATTTCCCAATATGTTTAACTGACAAAGTATTGTTTATATTATACAACATTTGATTAGATTAGACCTCTGGAGACCAAAGGCTGAATTTGGTATGATTGATGGCTGAGACAGAGACAAATCTGAAATAACAAATAAATAGTCTGAATAGACTGGACTGGCTGGTTTTGAATTTTAGTGTTATTATTAGATAACAGACATGTAATCCACAATTATATTATACACACAGTAGCAGAACTTTCCACATGAAACGCAGGAACTTGATAGTTAACTGCAGTGCATATCATTCACTGGGCGCTTCAGGTTGTTTTGAAAGAAATTTCAAAATCCATGAAACATTAATAAATAGTACGTTTCCTTTCAGGAAATTTAGTCTGAAACAGAAAGATCAGTCCAATCAAAACAAGCCGTGTCATGGCTTTCTTTTAGCCTAGAGTTCTAGGCTAGGGTTCTGAAGTGGAAAATCCAAGTTCACAAAGTAAAAGTCCTTCATGGGTTCGTGTTCCACCTGGCTGGTTGATTTGTGTCATTAATCCAAAGGATTTCTTTTATATTATCAAATGCCAAGATATCGCTTATCTCCATATTTGGGAAATATTGAATTTGATGAAAAACATTCAGCACTTAAAACCATGCTAGTTTGGCTTGGGGGGACATTTCAGGTTAGACACTTACAGCTCAAAGTCTACAGTTTCCCCAGTTGGTGTTTCATAAAGATGAGACACAGTGAAACGGGGGAGTTGGGGGGAGGATTAATAATTCAGTAGAACAGACAAAGCTATGGGGTTTCATTATTGTTCTCAACAGGGGTGGGTTTTTCTACAAACAGATTGGGCTAGAAAGAGGGTATCACAAGAGTTATTGGCCTGAAGCTAGCCATGGACTTCCTAGGGATATTAGGCCCACTCGTTTTGGTTAGGCTACTAATGTGTGTGTGTGTGTGTGTGTGTGTGTGTGTGTGTGTGTGTGTGTGTGTGTGTGTGTGTGTGTGTGAGAGAGAGAGAGAGAGAGAGAGAGAGAGAGAGAGAGAGAGAATGAGAGAGAAAGTATGAAAAAGAGATTTCATGCAACGACAGAAGCTCTAAAGACTCCTGCTGCCTCCTCAACAATGAGCACCAGGATATTCTTTTTCAAAAGACAAGAATGTGTCTTAATTATCCACATTTGACAGCCGGCATTTTGGAATTGAAACTTTAAATAAAAACACTGCATTTAAGAAGAATAGCTTACAACAGGAACTGTCTAAAGAAATGCCCTTAAGGCTTGACCACCAGCCAGCTTTCTCATATATTCATATCACAGCACAGAGAGAGACCCTATTGCTTCAGTCTATCAGAGGCAGGATCTGCAACTAACTATTCCATATGACAATAATTTGGCCACACTCAGGACAATTCTTCCTTTCATATGCTGATGAGGGACCTTGCCCCTTAACCCCTTAACCCCTGTGTCGTGAGGGCGCCTAACCCCATTCCACCCACACGATGCTGTTGGTGGGAGGGGTGGTGGTGGAGGGAGGGACTACACGGCTTCAGGGCATCTCTCCATCCCCAGAGAACGTGCCCGAGGTGCCTTTAAACCACTGCGGCAAAAAGCCCCACCAAAAACTCTGCAGTCATTAATATGCAAAAATGCAAATGAGTGGGTAATTAAGAGCCAGAGCTCTCTGGAGGCTCTTTGATTGCTAATGAATTCTAATCTGCAAAGAAGGGGGGAGGGGAGAGGAAAATAGATAAAAGAAAAAAGGAGAAAAAGAGGAAATATTGGGAAATGCTTCAATCTGATAGTGTTTTCTTTGGTCAGAGATTTTTTTCTTGATGTCAAGACCTTGTCTTGGGTTACGGCCTAACACAAGGCTGGGATTGAAGAGGTTTATAAGAATGGTCAGTTTAAAGACAGATGATAATCACCCTGGTTACAATTAGGGCACCTACATAGTTTGAAGATGGATTTGATGTATAGCTTCTGGTAGCTATACATCAACAACAGTATTAGTGAAAATGTGTGTGTGTGTGTGTGTGTGTGTGTGTGTGTGTGTGTGTGTGTGTGTGTGTGTGTGTGTGTGTGTGTGTGTGACACTAATACAGATGTTGATACCTTGAATATCAATTGAAACTAATTCTCTAATTGCAGCAAATATCTTACAATTATCTGATATTTTTGTCTCACAGAGGTTTGTTGCATGTTTGCATGGGTTTAAATGCAAATCTTGTTCAGCCCTTCAAAACAAATGATTTTAGCCAAAACAAAGCTAAACTTAAATTTCAGTTTTTAACTGCCATTTTACTGATTTGTGCATATTCAGTCATCACTATGCTAAAATGTCAATATCCTGCATGTTTCTTGTATTTTATTCATTGTCAAAAATAGTTGCACAAATAGTTGCACCCAGAAGGAAGTGTTGGATTGCAATGCTATTTAGAGTGAAGATAAAGGTTAGCAGGGACAGTAAAAATTAAAAAATATAGACTGATATGGGCAATATTTATTCATCTACACATACAGAAGTAGTGTCTCTCAGTGTGTTGTTGGGTAAAGCGTAACATGCCAGATGTCTCAGAATTAAGTTGTAACAGTTCCTAATGGTGTTCTGCAATAATACATTCCAAGCAGCTTGAATATTCTCACTCAGTTTCTGCAGATATTACAGTAGGGGTGGAGTGTTGATAGCATGTCCAATAGCATCCCACAGGTATTCAGTCAGGGATAGATTGCCCGTGGCATAATTTTAAGGCAAGCTCTTGAGACAACAGCAGAATGTGGAGCTCTGCTGGAATAGTGCACCAAAGTGTCTCATTAATGTAACGTTGGACTGTCAAAGCGCCTGTAATGAAGACCAAAGGTGAGCTGACATGTCACTGAAAATGGCCTGCTGCCATTCTCAGTGACTCCATGACAGTCTGGCATGACACCACTGAGTTGTGCATTGCAATCAATTGGTTTCATTTGGGTGATATATTTTTAGATAAATCAAATAAAATCAAATCAAATCATCAAATCAAAATTTATTTGTACAGCGCTCTTCACAACTGAAGTTGTCACAGAGCAGCTTCACAGAAATCAAAAAATATAAAAATGAACAACAGATGAACAAAGGATGATTGATAACATTTTCTTTTCTTAATTTCTCTTTTAAATTAAACATGTTTTTTACTCTGCCTTTAAGACCCATTTTAAAGCAATACAACACAAGAGTGCGTTTTTGTGAAATAACAGCACGACTGTGATGAAGCAGACACGAAGGCACGTGTTATGTTTCATCATAGCCGTACTGATAGTTCATGATAACATATGTCTTCTTTCTATTGCTTTTCTATTGTCTGAAAACAAGAAAGAAAGAAATTAATAAATTGTGCCACAAACATATCATTTCATATGTTTTAATGTTATAATTTCCTTATGCCAAGTTATAGTTCCTTAACCAGCAGCTGGTTGGTATGTCACACTGACAAACTCCACTGAGTCACTGCACAGCCTGCAGACGCTTCTCCAGCTCCTTATGCACATCAACAAAATAAACTGTTAGTGAATGTTTTGCACTCACTATTAGTTTCTTGTTGTTGTTGTTGTTGTTGTTCTTATTTTGTATTCTTGTCTTAATCCTTTAAGTTTCATTTTCATTTTAGGATATTCTTTTTTTTTCTTTTGCTCAGGAGATGTATGTTATAAAATGAGTTATGTTAGTCAGTATTTGCCTAGCAACAGTGTTAGCAATACAGTGTTTATGAAAACATGAAAATAAAAGCACTGTTAGAATGCTTCTCAACCATTCAACGGTCATGGCCAGAAATAACTGTTGCATAAATGTAAATGATCTCTGTTCTGATTGGCTGTCCTATATTGTGTCTCGTTTAAAAAGCAGTTCATCACAAATAACAATGGAATCATTCTTGATATATTTGAGCTGTATGGTAAAGAGGATTGAGTGGTACTGGGTGTTTTGAGATTTACATACTGCATTTTACTGTTTCTGACCCATGATATGGGTCATTTAAATGTTTGGAGGGTAATTTCTATATTTCCTGAAATTGTAAAACAAAAGGCTAGATTGTGAAACCATTTTGCCTTTTGCAACAGTAATTTGGACTGAATGTAGATTCCCTGTAGATAGTCTGAATACAAATTCCCAATAACATGACAGTCCTATTTATAGGCTATTAGTGAAGGTGTGTGAGCAAAGTAAAGAAAAGCGGCTAAAAAGAGAAAGAAGGGCAGCTACATTGGCTGTGTGTCGGTGGCAGCAGCAGCTGCGTTGTACGGAGATGTTATTTCATCACTTTTACAACCCCCTCCCCTTTCTGTCTCACATGCACGCACACACAAAAAACATGCTGCTGTTATTGTTGTTCAAGTACTCCCACAACACCCACAATGCTCTCCCACCCCCATTCTCCATACACTCATTCATCTCACTCCTGATTCTCCTCACATTCTGCATCTCTGGATCTTCAGCTTCATTAGATGTAGAGATGACATAGGTTTATTTGTTTATACACACATCCAGGTGAACATGCACACATACTTATCTGAACTGTTTAAAGCCTACAGGGGCAGCTGTGGTTAATGCTGCAGATGCTAGATGAAGTCTAACAGGATTGAGGCTTATTATCAGGTCTTTGACAAAGCCACAAAGTTTGTGCATCTGGGATGGTTTTGGGGGTTGTAAACAGGAAGTGTGTGTTCCTTCTACAGTACCTGGTGCAGGGGTGCCAGAGCAAAGGCTCAGCTTACTGCACAGGGCTGGGATACCAAAGTGCAGGTGCAGAAGATTTTACAGTATGTGGCACAGCATAACACAAAGTGCAACATTTAGAGATGTGATCATAAGATCATGCAAGCTCTCATCTCAGTTAATGTCCTGTAGTCTCAGCTCTCTTGCATGTTATACCTCTCCATTCTTCAGTTTAGAATCATTGACATTCAGGGTTCTTCAAGGGTTCTTGATGAAAGCACTGGTTCTATAAGGAATCAAAACAATAAAAAACAACCACTAAATTCCTCATTTCCATGTCCTGATTGGCTGCCCCATTTACAGTACCTTGCAAAAGTATGGCTTTTTAAGAATTTTGTTAAATTGTTAAATCTCTATCTTAAATTATTTTTTTATGTGAATTGTATGTGATTCAACTGCACAAAATAAAAGTTGCAAGAAAAAATTAGGAGAAAAGAAATGTTATGTGTTCGCCCCCTTTGCTTTGAAGCTCCTAAACAGTTCTGGTGCAACTAATTACCTTCAGAAGTCACATGCTTGATGAAATGAAGTCCACCTGTGTGGAGTCCAACTGTCACGTGATCTGTCAGTATATACACACCTTTTCTGAAAGGCCCCAGAGGCTGCAAAACCATTAAGCAAGAGGTGCCACTAACCAAACAACACCATGAAGAGCAAGGAGATCTCCAAACAAGTCATGGACAAAGCCGTTGAGAAGTCAGGATTATAAGAAATATCCAAATCTTTGATGATCCCCTGGAGCAACATCAAATCCATCATAATCAACTGGACAGAACATGATACCACAACAAACCTGCCAAGAGAAGGCCACTCACCAAAAGGAGTGCAATAATAGGAGAGGCAGCACAGAGAAAAGGGTAACCCTGAAGGAAATGCAGAGATCCCAGGCAGAGACTGCAGTGTCCGTCCATACGTCTACAATAAGCAGTAAATTCCATAGAGCTGGGCTTTATGGAAGAGTGGCCAGAAAAAAAGCTTTTACTTACATTACAAATGGCTCTTTTGATAGACAAAAATATGAAGGCTCATTCTGACTCTGCCAAAAGGCATGCGGGAGACTCCCCAAATGTATGTAAGAAGGTGCTCTGGTCAGATGAGCACCAGTTATGCACACTATAAGTTGTAGGCATGTTCCGTAAACCCTTAAAAAAATCCATATTAATTCCTGGTTGTGTGGTAGCAAAAATGCCATACTTTTGCAAAGTATGAATGTAATATGAATACTTTCGCAAGGCACTGTACCTCAAAGCAGTCAAGCCTGAAACATTGTATAACTTCAGCATGAACAGGCAGGGCAACTTCTTCCCAATCAGGTGGGTCCAGAATGACTGGGCATAAGTACAGGAACCCCTTGGAGAGCTCAGAAGGCCATCACAGGCTACCACAATTTATCGCACCCAATTCACCTAGCATGTGTTTTTGGGAAGAAGAGGAAAACCAGAGTACCATAGGAAACGGAATTGGACTGAACCCTCATTCTCAGGCCCAATCAGAATATGGAAAATTGAAATGTTACTTTTGGAAAGTAAAAGTGTTGGATATCATTTGCAAAGCATTAAAGTGTACTGTTCACAAATTCAAAACTGTTAGCTCCATAATTTGTTGTCATTCATATATGGCAATTACACTGAAAAACATTCTTGATTGCTTTTTGAATGAGCTACAATACACAACAGCCAATCAGAGCAGAGAAAATTACACAGGCCAGTCCCAAAAGCTTAGCAACAAATAACAGCCTGTTTAATTCAAAGGTATGAAAACATTTGGAAAGTGTTTGTGTAAAAATTGTTTATTATTGTTCTACAGTCCCAGGTCCCAATTAAATGCACTTACCATAACTGATTACCCCAAGGGTGACTGTCACTCAGTATTGTTTATTAGGTGGGCAGCATAGCTTTGGGGCATGGAACATTTTGAAAACCTTGAAAATGTACAGAACATTTCCCATATTTGGGATTACTTGACAATTATAACTTATTATAAACTGGAAAATTATCTGTTATGAACTAGAGAGCAAGGGATATGTATACAAATTTTCTTTATAATTCAGCCTCTATTGGAACTTCAAGACAGAATTAAACGAAAACAGTGCACTGTAATATCCTGAAAAACTACCTACACTCAATCAGTTTTGGTCATGTTTTGAACTTTTGGAACCATCTACAGCTCAACTCATTAGTTTGTACACTTCTCATCATTTGCACACTTGCATCTAATTACTGGAAACATTTGACGTTGCACAGGACAGATTATATAACCAATCTGGTTTTATGTGATGATGTTTTTAAGTGTATCTGTAGATGATGACTTGTACACACAAAGCTTCAGACTCAGCTTTTGAGAACTGTGCATGGCCTGTCACAGTTCAAACCAGTGTGGTGTACACTATGTGTTGTTGTCACTGATAGCTGTAATGGATGGTTGCTGTGTGAGGAGATGGGGGTTGTTAAGGTGGACGTTCCAGCTTCAATGTCCTCTTACTGGCCTCCGATCGAGCAAGCTCAGCGGGAGTCAGTTTACCATGAGCGGGGCGAGCAAAACAGATAGATTCCTCTCTCTCTCACTCTCACTCACTCTCTCTCTCTCTCTCTCTCTCTCTCTCTCTCTCCCACCTTCTGCGTAGATAGACCCTGACCATGGGCAGTGGGCCAAAGCCATCAATCTAGCCCTGGCTACCAGCAGCCCCACTGTGAAGCCAAGCTCTTTTCATTTTTTTTCAAACTTTATAAATATGTAACAGCTCTTAAAATGAGCCTAAAAGCGATTAACACCAGTGCAGGGACCAGAAAATGGCTCAGTAGTCTCAGCCTTAAACAAAAGAGCTGAACCTGGGCCTGACATGAGCCAGTCACTGTTTGAAGTGATGGAAAGGGGAGGTGGGGGACTGGGGGGTTGGTATAGCTAAAGGTTTTTGGGGCTCATAGAGCTTGGCCTAGTTTTTCGCGTCTGATCAGAAGCGTATGCACCTCATATCTCAACCTCTGCTCAGGTAGTCAATGTAGTCAGTGCAGTGCATGTCAAACATCTGGCGGCTTCAGCAGACATGGAGACGCTCCTTTGAAGAGCTTTGGTGGCTTCTGCCAATGTGGGGACAACAGAGAGAGAGTATAGCCTGGAGAATCTGTAGCAATTATGAATGTATGAAAAGTATACAGAGGGATAAAGAAAGGGCTTAGTGGAAAAGAACTTGAAAAACAGCCCAGCTGTATAAGGTTTCAGTAAGTTCTCAAATTCAGCAGCTATATGGGCCAGTGCTTCTATTTGATGATATAGTTTGCATTTTTCACAGCTTGTATCACTGGACATTTTTACTTTGTGATTTACAATAAACAATTTTAATTAGGGCTCAACACTATTGACAAAATGCTAATTTTTTTTATTATTTCGCAATATACTGATATGTGGCATTAAGGGCCCAAATCTGGACCTCAGTTGTTGTTGTTGTTGTTTTAAAGAAAACAGCATGATGAATGAGTATGAGCATGAGAATTTTCATGGAAGATAAAGTCTATATGTAACATTAAACTAAAACCTGTTTTTTATTTACAAAATCCAAAGCATTTACTCATGCGAACTTCTCACCCACTGAAGTTTAGGGCTTCAACAAAGGACTATTTTGATAGTCAAATAATCTGTTGATTACTGAAATGAATAACTGATTATTTGGATTATGAACCAGTCCATTACCAAACAACTCTTATGTAGCCATCAGCCTTTAAATTTAGCTTGAAGTTCTTAATGCTAAGTAACAATGAAGACAATAAAGATCAAAATTTAAAACTAAAGATATAGTAGCACCAATCAAACTTTTCCCTCAATGAGTTCCTAGCTGTCATTTTCTTTCGACTGGGGGGTTTGGTTTTCATTCAGCCGGGGGTGAGAGGGGTGAGGTTGGCTGTTTCACTTTCATTTCGTGGTCAGATCACACAGGGGGGACCCTTCATTTAAAGCTATGAAATGAAGCCTACTTGGTTAAACTTTAACATGGTTATGGTTAAACTTTGGCAATTAATCCATGGTTCACATCCATCCCCAACCAATCCAAGTGATCCTATTGGTGAAGACATCACCATCAAATTGGTTAGGGTTAGACTGCTTACTGAGGCATATTACAGGGCAGCCAATAATAAGAAAGGTCATTTACATAAAACAAAACAACTTTATTTGATAAACGATGGCCAAAACAATGTAGTGGTGTGCTACAGAATTCCTAAACAAAGCAGATCGCTAACCACTGTTTTTTATTCTGAGACTTTCCCATGTGTCATTCCTGTTCTTTGGAAGTCTACTCACAAAAGTGGATGTTGCAGATTTCTGTAATCAGCATATTTCAGACATTCATTCTAAAACTGTGCCAATTCATTCAAGTAATAGAAGTATGCCCACTAAATGATGCACATTGACATTTAACATAAAAAATAGTGTTTATAGTCAAATGAGCTTCAGCATGACTTATTCTTCCATGCACTAATTGAATGATAATTGCATGTTAATTCCTTCACATTATTTTCAAGCACAGGAATACATATACACTAAAACATTACTTAAAAAACTGATATCATCATACCCTGAACAATTTTTCACATGGATAAATATTTTAGATGTTTGCACACACAAATATCTGAATGATTAGCACAAATGTATAAAACATATGCTAATTTTACTTCTACATCTGGTGTTAATTACAGACAGAGGGTGGAAGATGGCTGGAAGGAAGAAAGAAAGGCTCAACAGAGTCACTCTCACAGATAATGAATCCTACTATGCCTACGGAGAGCTTCCAAAATTGACCCTGGCCCACTACCAGAAACTTATTTTAGGTCCTAAAAACCAGCTGCATTTCTTCATTCCAATTCATTCACACAGTTTACTATAATACAAAATGCTAAAGTACACTTTCTTTGTCTCAGTTAATTTTAACCTTCGGCCTGCACAAGTGCACATTCTCTGTTGTCTGTTCTCGCTCTTTTTTCTTTTTGTCCATTGCAACCCACCCTCCCTCCTTCCATCCGTTGCCCTCGTGCATGCTCTCCATGTCAGGCCCAGCTGTTACTACAAACTACTTGGAGCGTTTACAAGGCCTGTAGTGAACACTGACAACCGAGCTGTTCTTCCCCAAAACCCCACTGTGCTCTCAAGACCACAATGCTACAATTATCACCCTTTTTCTATTTCAGGAAAAATGAAGGTGTGATATCATTATATGTTCTGTGATGAATGGTGCAGTTTCATGATTTATCTGGAACAGTAAAGGTATGTGTAAACGAGCTGTATTCTTTTTACCCCTGCAGTTCCTCTGCACACCATACAACACCCTCGGGGTTAATTATTACGATTTGCCCAGGCTCTCTACACCCGAGGGAGACTGCTGTTATTATTTACCAGTTTTAATTCTCCCTGTGGTTGCTATCTGCACATATTTTGCCCTGACTTGATGCTGTTGTTTTTGGAACCAAATTGCATATTTTCAAAGTGGTAACTTTTCAGAAGGATAAAAAAAAATTCCTAAAGTTTATGGTAGTTTAATGTAACATTTTCCCAAGTAATATTGGTCTATTTATATTATGTGTAACAATAATATATCAATATTATATTGTTATTAAATACCATACAATTTTTCCACACAATCTGAAAGGCAGCTGGTATTTACAAAGTATATCAAAATGTAGTACTATATTGCAAACTAAGAGAAAAGGTCAGCCATAACATTAAAACCAATGGCCTAATATTGTGTTGCTGCCAGGCAAGGACTCCACCAGACCTCTGAAGGTGTCTTTGTGTTATCTGGCACCAAACGTTAGCAGCAGATCCTCTTAGTCCTGTAGTAAGGTGGGGCCTCCATGGAAAGCATAAATATGAGTCTTAGGTGCTCATTATCCTGCCACCGGTTCACCCGTTATCCTTCTTCTGAGCACTTTTGGTAAGTACTGAATAGTGCCTACCTTGAACACGTCCTGCTAAGAACAAGCCCTTCCATTCTGGAGCTGCTCTGACCCATACAATTTAGCCTGAGTCAGCATACCTCAGATTCTTACCCTTCATCCATTTTTCTATTTCCAACACAAATATACTGATATGTTCAATCTGACCCTCTGACCTATGAAGATGCACGGCCTGGGCCCTTCTCAAACCTCAGTGTTTTTCACTTTTTCACTTGGTATTTGTATCACTACCCGCTTGAGTGTAATTCATGTGACCTGATTATGAGGAGCACCTAAATTGTAGTACCTAAACGTGCCTCTCCATCCACACTGGTTTGCTTTCTCTGGCCCTCAGGCTGCTGCCCACCCCTCCCCCACTCTGCTCTGTTATGATCCCCCCAGTCCAGCTCTATGAATCAGCCACAGGGAGAGATCACTCCAGTTCTCTGGTCATGGTCAGAATTGGGCCTAAATTGGGCATTCAGTAGTAAAAAAAGAGAAACTTGTAAACTCTGCTGACATTTGAACTTTAAATAGATTGCACTGTCCAAACAGCTCTGTAGTATCTTATATACCTTTCAGCAAGACTCTGATTCAATATGAATTCACATAAGGGTCAATATTCTAGTCTCAACAGGGTCGAGTCAGACTTCTCTTCTACACAAAGGGCAGCTCAACTCACGAAAAGAAACTTTGAACCAAACTTTAATCAAAAATAAAAACCAAAAGCAGAAGTGCACTCGGTGTGTATTTGCTTTAATAACATAAAAGCAGCGGCAACAACAAAAAAGCTCGTGTTTTAACAACACAATCCACGTTGGGAATCATTTCCAGCGCAGGAGACGACGTTAACCAGAGCACTAAAATGATGTCACAAGCTGCTCTCAGACCTGGCGTCACGAACGAGGGCGGGCATTGTCCGAATTGGCGTTCAGCGATTGGCTCTTGCGGCCGTCCATCGCGCTGCGCAGCTCTCCTATTGGCTACAGCTCTGCGGGTTTATCTCCCCATCTCATGCTGCTCCTGTACGCGTCGCGACGTACTCTTCTACCGTCTGCGTCCGCCGGCGTATGTAGTCCACAACCGCGATCCTATTTTCCGATTGAGTATTTACCACGGACTCTTGCTGCGCGCGTTTTAAAGCACTGCTCCGCTCGCCGTGCTTGTTCTGCGTCTCGAGAACGAGGCGACAGAAGTCTATCTCTCCTCCGGAGCGTTTGAAACTGGACACCGCTGGCGTTTGAGGCCCCTCTTTTCCACGCGGAGGAATACGTTGTTGCTGCTGACAATGTGGATGGAGGTGGTTAAGATGTCTACTAGAAGAATGAATTCATCTCAGTTGTAGCAACAAAACAGAAGAGAGTCGCGGGAGAGGCTGTTTGGATACCGTCTGTTTACTTTTTGTTTTTGTTTTTTTGTTTTTTGTAACGCGGCTTTTCACCGAATGATGTTTGAAGCGGGATTAGGAGGCGTTTCGCGGTGATACGAGGCTTCTCGCTGCGCTGAGCTTCACCTTCTCCTCAAGTTTGTTGTGTGTTTTAGTTTCTTTCCTCCCTCCGCGAAGAGTCCCTCTGTCCTTTATAGCCGCTGGATGTCAAACATCTGATCCAGAAAGGTAAACACGCTGAGCTTTCACTGCGCGCCGCTCGGCGTTTGTGTGTCGGTCTCTTGTTTCCCGAAGCAGCCGTTTCTGCTGCGCTGCTGTTATTGTTGTTAAACTTCAATTTCGCTTCACTAAGTTTTCCTGTGGAGACGGAGGAGGAGGAGGGGAGGGGGGGGGGCGGAGGAGGAGGAGGGGGGTGCCGGGGTTTGTGTGTAGGGTTGAAGTGGCCTCTAATCAATTCTACCCCAGCTCCAGCCCCTCTTTTGTCCCTTTCATCGATAAACGGATCGGGGTAACTTCGTGTGACCCGGCAGGCCGCCGCCGGCCGCCTCGTTTGTGAGCATCCTGAGGATGAATCGGGCGAAAGTCCACGTCTTCAGCTTGTTGATCCGCAGCCCCACTCGCAGACACACTTTTCCAGCAGCAGTCGTTAAATGACTAATGGGCAAGTCTCACATTTTTGGCAGGAAATTCCTCCTGCTTCGCTCCCAACCCCCACTGTCTGCTCCCCGAGCTCCAGCTCCTGCTCCACGCAGAAAAGTTGCCCATATGTGTGTCCAGATGATGTTGTTATCATCCCCGCAGCTCCTCTGTCTACTCCTCTGTTCCTCTGTCTACTCCTCAGGTCTTCTGTCTTCTGTCTACTCCTGCTCCTCTTTCTGCTCCTCAACTCATCTTCTCGCTGTAGGTGGTGTTATAATGTCGGGGCTCAGAGGAAGGTCTGTGGCCTGTTTGGCTGTTGGAAATGGTAGCTAACGGAGTAGAATGAGTTTACAGCCCGGATAAATATTTACATTGTTGAGTCCGGGCAGCTCGCCCTGCCTGTGCACAGAGAGGGGAAATGGCATTAGTTAAGAAATATCGCCGCACTAAGAAAATGTTTGCTTCTTTAATGCCCAGCTCTGCATTTCCTATCGGTTTAATCGCCTGTGGTCAGGAAATTTGGGCCCTTTTGTGAAGCAACAGTTTTCCTTCAGCACAAGGAAAACCCCCTCTGTTCCTGTTGTTGTGTGTGAATGTACATCTGCACCTCTTTCAGACTTATGGGTTTGGTTGTCCTGTCAGTGGTTAACGGATCATTTCTGTGATCTGTTGTTTGAAGCAGTGTAAAAACAGCCCTGATGGTCTGCCTGCGTCTGTACATAAAGAAATAGTTTCCCTAGAAATCACAGTTGACACAAAATCGGCCTTATTCATCACTCTGCGTGTGTTTGCTGTGTAGCTGTTTTTCAGTTTTGTACTGTAGTTACAAGGTTAATTTAATAGGAGTCTTTTGGGTTACTGTAGTCTTCACTTTGCACATTGTTCAATAAGTATTTGTGTGTAAATTAAATAAATATATATATATATATATATATATATATATATATATATATATATATATATATATATATAATTAGTTTCTACTATATAAGTGCGATTTATTGATATATCAAAACTATATATATTTTTTATTTTTAATGCTCCATTTCTGTAAAAATATTTTCTTTTAGCTTTTATTAAGGTAGAGGAATGATATTTTATTTCTGCTGTATTTCCTGTTCATGAAAACCTTGAATCATAATTCCACTGCCAAACTAAAGATGCCAATTTGAGACATGTCTTAATCAGTTTTGTGTTGGAGAGAGTTGTACCATTCCTTCCAGTACTAGAACTTTTCAGAAGGTTCTAAAGCTCTTCTGCAGGGTCTCAATCTTTCTACAGCACCGTTATCAATGTTGGGTGAACGATGCCACTTTGCAAGGCCAAAACCCTTGACCTGAGAGAGTGAGTGAGCTTGATGGAGACTATTCATTGGGACGAGCACAAAACTGGCAGAAAAATGTCTGTTTCTGGCCTTTAAGGGCCAGCACTTGGCTGAGTGAAGGTCTGTTTCGTCACTCTGCTGTAGGACACTTGGGCAGTTCAACAAGGCCTGATTTCTGCATGTAGACAAGAACAACAACCGTTAATTTGATGCAAAAGATGCTGATGCATTGTTAAAGGCCTCACTTGTACATTTAGTAAATACTAGAGCATGTCCAACACTACAGCCTGGGGAACACTTAAGAAATGTACTCGCAATAGAACAAACTGTATCCTGTTTTTTTTGTTGTTGTGTATTTTATTACTGGAGTGTAAGAGACACGTTTGGGTGACTAGAATGAGATCTATCTTAAAAAAAGTTGTGGTCCTGAAGTCTGCTGCGAGGTGGAGGGAGTGTGATTTGCTGATGTTAGCTTGTTTTTCTGAGTTGCAGAACATCTTGGTTGGATCAGATTGATACACAATAATAAATATATTTCTTTTGTATCTCCTTGGATCAGGAAAAGCAAATTAGACAGTTTGTAATGTTGTTAGGGATGACTTTGGGTGAGTGCAGCAGAAGTAATCCTAAAACCAAAACACTATTGCTGTTTATGTAAATGATTTGGTCACATTTTGATGTCTTTGTTTTTGAGTGTAGCCTTACACAACTGAACTGACATCTTTTGAAGACGCTTAGTGTATCTCTTTTTAGGAGTTTAGTTAAAACTCACGTCAGTTAAAACTTTCTCTTGCAGGGCTCTTTAAAGACAGTGGGGCATGAACGAGCAGCAGGACCACACAATGGCGGTCGAAACAGATAAGGAACTCAGCGACCTCTTGGATTTTAGTGCGGTAAGAAAAAGAGTAAATGTGTGGGGGGTTGGGCCAGGAGGTGGGTCTTGCTGGGTTGGGGAGGGGGGTATCAGGGGGTTTAGGGAGTTTGGAGTTTGGTTGAGGGTACACTGAAGAAGTTCATTAGCTGTTTCCTAATTGAGTCTGTGCATTTAGTTGACAAGCATGTTTTCAGTTGTTGAAATGTGGGTCTGAATCTGATCCATATGGTGGTGTTGAAGAAGAGAATGAGAACTTTGTCAATTGTTTTCATTTTTTTATGATTTTTTTTTTTTTTAATCTCCGATAAGATCAGTTTTTTGCTTCTTTGTAGGTTCAGGCAGGTACACAAAGACATTTCAGTACATGCAAACATTGGTTGTCAATTTTGCCCCCAGCTGCGTGAGACATTTATGCGTCATGACAAGACTGTGGCAAAGAATCTGACATGGAAACTCACCTCAGTGGATGCAGTGTGGAATGATTGTTATGCTCACATTGAGCTTCATGGTTGAGCAGCAGTTTGTGATTTCATTTGTTCATGCCTTTTGAACTTGTTTTTCATTACAATTGATTAATTAGGATAAGATGGTGGTTGTAAGAAAGACTATTAGGGCAACTGTTTTTTGTTTTTTTTTGTTTGTTTTTTTAAAGGCTGGCAGGCACATCTTCATTTCAGTTTGGAATGGTTTGCTTTGATGGAAATGTGACATTTTTTGTAGTGTCAGGAGTTGCAAGCCTTTGAATCCTAATAAGGAAAACATTGTGTAGCAAGAACAGTGAGACTGCAGTCATTCCACATTTTTCATTCCAGCGAAACTGCTTAGACAGGCCTAACCTCAAGAGATTTGCAGGCTACATATATTAAGGACTCAGCTCTGTCATCAGGTTTACTGCAGTTTTCAGATGCAAAAATGTGGAGGCTTTTTCCTTGGATTCACAACAAGCTCAGTTCAAGTTAGTAAGGCTTGGCCAGCTGCATTATTTGTAGTTAACATTGTTACTTTTTGTTACAAAAATACACCATACAGATTGAAGTGTGGACCCAACCCAACGTGGACTTATTAGTTGCATGTTGCTGTGGTGGCAGAATTGAGTACTGGTGCAAGCCTGGTTGAAAATGTGGAAAATACTGAGCTCTGTCCTGCTTCACTTTGTTATGCATTTGTATCACAACAAGAGACTGGTAGAATTTTAACATAAAAAACAGGTGTACAAAAGAATTGACAGCCATATTTTCTTTTATTATTTTGAGGATTCAATTGCGCACAGTGATTAGAGTGAGGGACATTAGGACCTGTCGCCCACTGGAAGAATGCCCTTGGCTGTTCAACCGGGATACATGCCAGATTTTTTTCTTTTCTTTTCCTGTAACATTGTTATTTTTCTCTGTAGCAATAACTGTACTTTTACAGCAATATTAATGGGGTTCAAGTCACTTTAGTGTTTAGATTTGAAGAACAGTAAAACAGTATATCAGTATGTTCTGGTGTGTGTGCATGGTTATATGTCCTCAAAGAACTATTTACCACTTATTGTAAAATTGCAAATTTATTATTCCATTGTTTCACTGAATAATATAATTACACAAATGAAAGGTATGGCATATCTTTGTTTGAGAACATTGGATTGAAAAGCACTTTTTAAAAAGGAATGATGGAATGAATGATGAGAATTATGACCAGCATTTGTCAGTGCCCCAATTTAGTATTTCACTTTCTCCATAAAAGTGGTTGAATAAAAACATTTCAGCAGTGAAATGTAATGTAATAAAAATGTCATAGATTTCAGAGTATGTGAACAGCTCTACAAGTGGAATTATTCATTTTGGATTTCATGTCGTTGTGACCCTGCTGTCATACCTTTTTCAGTTAAGTTAATTTTTGTTTGCTTGATGTGCACTTGGCTCTTGATTGCAGAACAGGTGTAATAGCAAAATAGAGCATGGGTGTACCTGTTGATCGAGTATGCCGAGTCGTTTCTGCAAGCTGTAACATTTGCTGTCCTTTCTTTGCTCTAGATGTTTGCGCCCCCTGTGGCCAATGGAAAGAACAGGCCAACCACACTTGCCAGCAGTCAGTTTGGTGGCTCAGGTAAGACTTTCGGGTTCTGTTTCCAAATCACTATATATCTTTCATTCTATTTGTTGTCTTGTTCTTTTTCCACGTTATGTACAATGAAAAACATTCCTACAGCTTCATTGTTAATTTCTGCTTTTATTTCATGAATAAGCTTGTTGGCCCCTAAAGTAATCTCAGGTTGAAAGGTCAAGTTAAGGACTCTTCTGTGAGCTATTGTCTTGTTTGTTTGTTTAACCTCCTTTTACTTTCCACTCTTTGTGTTGACTCTCGTCATTGCCTGATCCCACATCACATGGATCTGCAATCTTGGAGCTGTGTTCAAAGCTTGAGGTGTCCTAGCTTTTCTCTCAGAATTTCTCAGGCCTGTGTGCTTTTCTCCCCATCGACACGTCAAACATCTCCATGAATGAGAACAATCTGAGAACAAAGGGTTAAATGAAGGACTTAAGGTCTCCAAACGATTCCCCCACCCCTCAGCATAAAACACTCCTCCCTCTGAACAACAGAGCACTTTCTCCCCCCACTGACTCACAGGAAACTGCTCTGCTCTGAAACAAAGCCTCCTCCATGCCCCCTACCATGTCTGGAGCTCACCAGAAGCCCAGCATGAATATAGCAAAGGACATTCTGAGAAAGATCAGTGGCATATTTCTCAGTTTGGGGCGTACTTAAATGGCAGTTCTTTAACAGCGACAAACTAATCTCTCAGTTTGGGGTCTTGCTAGAGCTACCTATTGGTACCAAGGTGACCCAGTCTCATAAATATCTCCATAGGCAGTAAGAGATAGATGATCCACCTTGTTTGAAAGCCTTATACGCCAAAAATAATAGAAAACATATTTTTAGTCATTCATATGAAAAGAAGATGGCACCCCTATTCCATTTTTTTCTTTTTCTGAGACTAGCCTTGGGCATTAGTTGACCGCAGACTGAGCTCTGTAGAACAGTATGTAACACATCTTCAGGATTACATGATCATCTTTCAGTGGAGATGATTTAAAGATTCTTTCTGTAAAAAGCTAAGTGACAAACACCAGCACTATAATGCTGAATAAACCAGGCAGAACATTGTGGAACAGTGTGAAAGGGGAAGAACATTGTGGGTCTCTCAGAAGTCATAGGTACAGCATGCCTGCTCAGTGATTTTGGAGTAGTTTTGCAGAATCTGGGGTCACTGTGGTCTGGTCTGCAGAAATAAAAACATCTTTTGAAAATGCAGTGGCCTTGTCTGCATCTGTTCTTCGAGACAAAAGTGCATGCAAGGGTGCTAATTGCATTAAACCCCTGCTCTCCTCTGCAGTGTGTTGGTGGAGAGCTGTCTTTGCCCGGGAGTTTCACCCTGAGGGGGGATTGGTCAGGCGTCCTCTCGCTCACCTCCACAGCTGCCTGTCTTGTCACCTGCTGAGGACAGCGTTAAGACAGGACAGAGCCCATTTCCCTCTTTCTCACACCTTACCACCGTCACACAGTTGTACACCTTAACCCCTTAAACTGCAGGCTTAGTGTTCTCTACTTACAGATGCTATTATAATTGTCACTACTATAAAACTAGGCGAATATGTGAACCCACATATGGATCTTTCTACGTTCACTGCTGGATACCTTGCTTTGGCAAGATTCAGAGAGTGCTGGAGCTTTTAGGTGACCAATGGAATTTCAGACGTTCTGATTGCTCAGGTTTAAGATTTTGATCTTAATTAATGTTATGATTTGTTTTAGAGCCTCAATGCTCATAGACTTTCCATCTCTTACCATCAACAGATTTTCTTAAGCTTACCAGAACGGATGTGAATGTTTATCATTTACATGTTTAGCCATGCAAGGCATGGTAACCACTTACTGAAACTGAATGAACGGTTAGAAAACCTTGTGGTGCACTGCACTTTCAAGCATTCATTTTTTAACAAGTGTTGGCTGAAGTTTACCTTGTCTCCATACAGAGTGTGATAAACGCCCAGCACTAAGAACTGAACTGCAAAGTTTTCATCTTTCACTGCCAGTACTACCACAAGTCGTTTTTGGCTTTGGTGCAGACCAGAATTACAGCCGCCTTGCTGTCACAAACTAGTGATTTGAGTGTTTTAATTTCAAGATTTTAAAATGACTTCTTGTTAGTCTTTGGAAACATCTATAATTTGTAGTAATTTGCATTGTATAAAACTGAAATGTTGACTGAATTGCAAAAGTCAGAAATATGCAAATGAGCTCTCTAACCATTTTTTTTGCTGTGCTATAAGATTCTTTCCCATGAATCTAACAAGGGTAAATAATGTTGATCAGAAATATTGCAGCCCAGGCTTTGTCCATGTCAGATCATGGTAACAATACATGATATTTTCACTATATATTAAAATATAATAGCTGTAATTACTGTCACTGTCCAATGCGTGAAGTTGTAGTATATGTCAGTAGTATGTGTCACAAATGAACTGTGTTCAGAGGTGCTTCATAGAGCAGCACCCTTGAACTCCTGTAGAGCTGCAAAAGACTTGCCATAGCTGCCACTGAAAGCCTAAATTCATCCCCATGATGTTCAACCTACTTATGACATCCCTGCTGTTTCATTCCCACTTGGAGTCATACTTTCTTCCCTCATGTTCCCACCTCAAATTATTTTATATGGTGGATTCTTTCACGAGGCCCGTCGGTGCCCGCTTCATTTGCCATGCTGCCTGCGTAGGCTCCATAGATCACGGCTGTCAGCGTGGATGTCGCTATTTGCACTGCTTTGTTAGCTTCATCACTCATGCTCAGCCTTCAGCCGCCACGGTTGCCGAGACCCCCTCTTCCCTCACACATTTTTAATTAGACCTTCAAAAAAAAAAATCAAAAGGAGAATATGAATATTCATAAAGCAACTGCATTAATATGCACAATTATGCAAATCAGCATGCAATTAAGCTGTGTGTCTCTAGAGAGCTTTGCGAGCATTAAGGCATAAGACAGGGAGAGAAAGGAAAGGCTTAGAGGAAATTTCTGCCCTGTATTTTTTATTTTTTTTATTTATTCACTCGTGGTGCTTTTGGAAACACATACTGGCATATAGAAGCATTTCCCAGTTTTCTATATGTGAAGTAGGTTGTGGTGACTAAAAGCATGGCATAGCTTCTCTGTATTCAGCACTGAACCCTTTCTGTTCTCCCTGGTAGACATCATTGCCAAGCCCATGTTAATGCTATTACAGCAATTCTTTGATCTGTTGTTTTTCGTTCTCCCGTTTTCCATAATTTCTTCATCCTAATGAGATCCCAGTGAACGAGTGGTCTCTTCATGGTCACGGATGTTGAGGCTTGCTGAATAACATGGATTACTAGTGTGGTGTGATGCCATGGGATGAGATCCATTGCTTTGGCCTTTGAGGCTATAGCTCCTGTAATTGGAGCTTCATGAACCAAATGTCAGATGAAACCCATGTGAATAAACCTAAACTGAAGGAACTTGTGTTTGTTTTCTGTGACGACACCCCCCCCCACACATCCCCCCAAATTTCATGAATCTTTTTGCTTCTCTTTACCGTCTGTCACTAAGTCTCCTGGTGTTCTGTGTTTTACAGGCTTGGACGAGCGCAGCAGTTCCAGTCCTTGGGCCGCTGGAGAGCAGGGCAGCCCTTCTTTCAACCAGGAACGGGTATGTCTGAGATGGTTCAGAACGAGTTATATATATATATATATATATTTGCCTTTGTGTATTGAGTTATTGCACAACTGATAGTTGAACCCTTGTATGTACAAACATAATTAACCAATAAAGCTTCAGTCTGAATCTGATTCTAAATAGAGTATAATGGGGAGCAGGTCTAAGACGATCATTTTGTGTTTTGTTTTTCCAGAATTATGTAGAAGGTTCACACTACAATGAGCATGATGGGCTGTCTTCCCCATTCCTCAGCTCAGGGATTGGTGGTGAGTTTTACTTCCTTTACTTCCTGTCTCTGTTGTGCAGTTTTTTTTTTTTTGTTTTTTTTTTTTTGTTTTTTTTTTGTTTTTTTTTGTCTCTCTCTCTCTCTCTCTTTCTCTCTCTCTCTCTCTCTCTCTCTCTCTCTCTCTCTCTCTCGCTCCCTCCTGTTCCGGTGATGCTAAAGCCAGTGAGGCAGAAACTGTCCCTTGGGTTTAGACCAACAGTGGCTCTTTGTAGCTCAGTGCTGCTCCAGCTTAAGGGGGAAGGGCTTAGAAAACTCACAATCTCCATCCAGTGTCGTTGCTTTTTCACACCATTTTTGAAATTCTATTTTATTTTTTGACAGTTGCTTCAGAACTTGTCAAAATATAAAGAATCATTTCTATACGACTAGTAGTTGACAGGCACTGAACGCACTGCACAGCTTTATATTCTCAGCACTGGAACTGTTTTCTGTTCTCCATAAAACTCCACCACTAAACCCATGTTGAAGAAATTCTCCAGTGTTTTCAGCCTAATCACTGCATCTGTATTATACATTGAGTTCCATTGACAGTAATTCTGGCGTGTTGTATTTAGTAAAATAACAACAATGCTTTGACTCAGAACTCGTTTGGAAAGTGGTCTATAGGCGGTTGTTTACGCACCTGCTCACTGACTGACTTTGACATTAAGTGAGTTATAGTTGAGATTGAGTTTGAGATTAGTTTGGGACTTATTTCGTCACTGTGGGGAAAATATTGCATCTCCTTGTGTTTTTGCATTTTGTGGCATAATCTGAATCTGTGTGGGGTTTTTTGTTTGTTTTTTTTTACATTTTACGTGTGTTCAAATGTCCTGATGAATTCCATTAAGTCAAGAAGTCCCCTTTCCTTTCTGTGAAGTTGTTGTTTTGAAGGTTCGGGTTTGATGGTTACTGTGTTTATAAGAGTTTTATTGACTGAATATGCACAGACAACTGTTAAGTATATTTTCTCTTACAGGAAAGAATGAAAGGGGATCATATTCTTCATTTGGTTCCCAAGTAAGTTTTTCTCTCTCATCTGATCAGACTTATTAGTAAATGCATGTTTCTTGGTTGATCTGTATTGGTACATTTTTCTGTTTTGTCCATCTAGTCGGGGTTCCTACCTTCAGACATTGTGATGGCCAGTGCAGATGCCATGTCTCCTTCAGGCCTGAAGTCTGGTTCTCAGTTTTACCCTTCATATGCCAACAACCCTCGCAGACGCCCTCCGGATGGAAGCATTGGTAGGAGCAACTCGTGTAGCAAAGCTGCAGTTTTTCAAATATGTACAGTGTCTGTCAAATATTTGGGTACACAGACGTTTTAAGTTTTTTGACACACATCATTTTGTTTTTGTTACTAAAACTAAAAACCACTGGTCTATAAAACATACATATAAATACTGCCTTCACATTAATGCATAAATCAAACAATTCATCCCCAAAGCAAATCTACATTTCAAGTGTTTTAAAATGTTTTCACATCATTTTGTTAGTCTCGTACAAAGAAATAAGTAATGCTGTTGTTGCAGAACATAATTCTTCATAATCAGACATTTTTAATGTTAAGCTGTTGAAGTTAAACCTTTGTTGTTGTTTTTTTCTAGTGTGAATATAAAGTAACATTGAAAGAATTCAAACTTCAGAGTGTCTCAAATGTTTTGGAGCATTTTGTCAGGCCAGTTGATACATTAGTGATCCTTTTCTGTTCCAGACACTCAGCCAAAAAAGATTCGGAAGCCTCCAGGACTACCGTCCTCTGTAAGTATAACCCCGTGGGTTACCTCAATACAACACCCCCACCACCTCTCACTGAACATGATAAGCATCAGTAGTTTTGTGACAGGAGTTTTGGTCTTACACCGTATCACAAAACCTCAGGCCTGCGATGAAGGGCTGTGTGCTTTAGCATGGCTACAGTTCTTCTGTTTATGTGTCAATTGAGTCAAATAGGCGAGCTGTTCTCCAAAGCTCTGTGATCCTTTCACACGTGTAGCCTAAGCAGAGAATGTCCATGCTCTGAAAAAGTTGATCTAGCAATTTTTTTGTTTTGATTTATGTGCCAAAATTGGTAAATAAATGCCTCTTGGCAGGCTGGAGAAAACCCCTGTTGTGAAGCAACATATTTTAAAGTCATTGCAGGTCTCACAGTCGTTCTCACTCCTACAGAAATGCACTTTCAGCAGTTAACGCTGCTTGTTGTAGGCAACATATAGTTATGGCTCACAAACAGGAAACTGTGATTGATAGTTAAACTAATCAAAAGCTGTTTGGCGAGAGATTTTCTTGGCATACTGTGTACTCAGTGAAGGTCTCATAAAATGGATGAAGTTTGGATAAAGCTTTGATGAGATTTAGTAATTTGTAAATTTGGCCTTGTTGCTTATTGCAAGTGTTGTGTGGTACTCTAAAGCCAAAAGAGCTTACCACGTGCCCTCCAGACACACACACACACCCCTCCCCCCGCCTTAAACACCATCTTTGTATTGACCTACGCTTGGCCACGCGACAGTTTTCTTTCTTTCTTTCTTTCTTTCTTTCTTTCTTTCTCTCTCGCTCGCTCGCTCTCTCTCTCTCTCTGTCGCGCTCTCTCTCTCTCTCTCTCTCTCTCTCTCTCTCTCTCTCTGTCTCTCTCTCTCTCTCTGTCGTGCTACTAGTAACAAGTCCACCTTCTGCTCCCCAAGTTTTCTACATTTTTCTTTCTTTCCCTTCCACCCCCTCCCTGACTAACCTGTCTGAGCTCAGATTAATAGCTGTTGATGATCCGGAGCCCCCTCCCCTTCCCTTTTGGAGCCCCTGCTCTGCTTGGGCTGGGTCTGCTAGGTAACTTCCTGTAGCTCAAACCATCCCCCATCCCACCAGTGCTCTAATACCCTAATGCCTGCATTGAGTCTTCTAAGGCTGTAACTAGTCAGCTCTTGCTGGAGCAGAGTAGTTCTGGACATTAGGGCTTTTTAAAAACTTTTTTTGAGTTTCAACTGTGTGTGTGTGTGTCTGTGTGTGTGTGTGTGTCTGTGTGTGTGTCTGTGTGTGTGTCTGTGTGTGTGTCTGTGTGTGTGTGTCTGTGTGTGTGTGTCTGTGTGTGTGTGTCTGTGTGTGTGTGTGTGTCTGTGTGTGTGTGTGTCTGTGTGTGTGTGTGTGTCTGTGTGTGTGTGTCTGTGTGTGTGTTTGTGTCTAAAGGGCAATGTTTCTACATGAGCTAGATGAGTGGAATATGGTCTCTAAAAGTTTAAAAGCTTTTTTTCCAGCATTTTTAAAGTGTGTGGTCTATGGTTGTATAGTAGATCCCTATAGCATGAGAGGACTTCTAATTATTAGGCCTTTTTATTTAGGGTGTTACAATTTTAAAAATGTACTGGAAGTTACATAGGAGTTCCGGTTTCTTTTATTCTTTCTCAATTTTCTTTCCTTTGTCTTCCATAGGTTAGTTTTTCCTTTGGCACTTACATGTGATAATTTCCTTCCCATCATTGTGATGCTTTTCTTAAAGCAAACAAAAAACCAACAAAAAAACACTAACAAGATTGGAGAACAATCTGTCTTCTTGATTTTTTTGGGTGGGTGGTGGGGCAACAAAGGAAGCGTCTCATTTTTCTCTTTGCAACCTCCTTTTTCTCTTGCTTCCACGTGATCAAGGCAGTCTATTTTTCTCCACTTTTTCCCCTCCTTCAGCAAGACCTCTCCCCTCACTGCTGCTCACCACCTCCCCCCTTCCCTTTTCTCCTCTTCTCCTCCTCCCCTCCCTCTCTCCCTCCCTCCACCCTCTCCTCTCTTCAGCCCAGCTGCCTGTGGAGTTGGACTGGCTCCAGGAGCAGGCAGATGGCTCTGTAATTAGAAGTGCATCTCTCCATTCCCTTCCCACTTCTCCCTGTTAAATCAAATTACAGGAAAAAGAGAAATATCAGTTTGCTGGATTTGTCAATTCTCCGCTGGGCTTCAAACGACCCCCTCAGTACAGACATACACGTGTGCAGTTTCATACACAGTCATACATGGGGAGTGTGTGTGTGTGTGTGTGTGTGTGTGTGGTGGTATGCAGTTGCTGTTTTGTGCATTGCAAAAATCAATCTGGCTGCACAAAACTGATTTTAAAAAAAAGGCAAAGTGTGAGGCTGAAGTGTGATTTTTGGCTTTTTCTGTTCTTACAGCAGGTTGTTATCCTGTTGTGTTAACTTTAAAAAAAATAGCTGAACCTTGTATCTCCCTTAAACAAAAAAGTTTTTCACTTTTTTGACAGTGTGAATCTGGCAGTTCTTTGTATTCTGTTCAAGGCTTGGAGTAAAATTGTAGAGTGGTTAATTTTGTGTTTAAACCCTGATAGGTACAAAAGTAAACTTTTTTTTTTTTTAACCCAGATTTTATGCATATATGATGTTGGTTTTCATACTTTGACAGTTTCCCTAAAATTTGTGTTTGTTATATAAAATTAAAGTTGAAAATTTTAAAAACAATTTGCCTTTCATTTTGAAACATTTCTATTGGTCTGTTCATCGTGAATTTTGGACAGTGCAAAGAACTTCCAAATTTAGATTATGTTTTTACATTGAATTACCTTGACATTTAAGAGGTTTTATGCGATCTATATATTTATGTACTTGAGTTAATTGTTATTCAAACATTTTCTTGATTATGGTATTTTTTTGGAAATGTATCAAACACCATCTATCCATTATATTGTTGATGGTCAAAATTATTCTGATTCTGGAAAGAAAGGTTGTGTTTCAGGATGAAATGGGTTCCATAGATGCGGAAAATACTTTGCTTGATCCTGTAGCGCAGCAGACACTGAGGGTGCTTGATTTGGATGAGCTCTGAGAGATGGTGCCCTTTTGTGCGCGCCCACCCTCTCTCGCTCTTGGCTCATGGGGGAGAGAGAGAGGATGCACAGACTGTGCCACAACACGGCTGTGGCTCCTTTCCCAGCATGCTCTGTTCCCAGTCCCTGCCACTTTAGCTGAGGGGGCACTGCGGAAACACTCGCACACGTCATTAGCACAATAAATAAATAAATAACATGAAATAAATCTGGAAGTCCTTGACAAACTCTTTTGGTACTTTTTGTTCTCATAAGTGCTGAGTAGCTGAAGCATGCACAGCTGTGCAGATACTACTGTTCAGGTCTTGTTTATTGCCTTGAAGTGCAGATGCAGTTCAGTGCTTTAATATGTGCTTGTATTTTGGGCTAGGTCTATGCCTCTACATCTGGTGATGAGTATCCCCGGGACAGTGTAGGTTATCCAGGCTCCAAAACTGGTCCTGTGTACCCAGGCTCATTCTACATGCAAGGTGAGTGCTTACTGAGGTGTACACAATTGATGCTGCAGTTACATTGTCTTTATTAAGAGAAGAGAGAATATCAGTCTCCGAAATGAGAGATTAAAAAAAAAAATCAATATTATATATTGTTAATAAATATATTTACCAATGTACTATTAAGAATATTTAATTCAAATAAATAAAATTGTGATTCAGTAGCAGTTTGGCTATTTCTACTATACATAATGTATTAGCAGTGTGTTTCATTCATTCTTACGCACCTTTCTAAATCTGAAGTTATAAAAGCCAGAAAATGATTTAAGAAAAAATATTTAAAGGTCAAATCTATTCTCTCCTTTTACTAATGCAGAGGGTCTGCACCCTTCCTCTGACCCCTGGGCAGCCTCTGGACCTCTGGGCCAGTCAGGCTATTCAGCCATGTTGGGCAACTCGCCCCATATCAGCCAGCCTGGCTCCTTCACTGCTATCAATCCACAGGACAGAATGGTAAGTCCCTCTCTGCTGCAGAACTGTGTGTAACCATTTGCTGTTTCGCTTTGATCACATATGGCTAACAAATGAGATGTGGTGATGTTATAGAAGCGCCAACCGCTGCCTCTGTCTCCGCAAAACTACCCTCTGCATGGAGCTGATGTAAATGGATTCCACTCAAGTTCTGGAGCATACAACCACACATCCTCCATCAATGGAGCAGATAGCATTATGGGTATGATTAAACCTATTCACTTGCTGTCTGTCATACTTGAATCTTTGATTTGTTTACTTAGAAAGCACTCACTCCAAAAATATCTTTTAGGTCAGAGTTGATTTTATTTAAAGCATTTTTTTTCCTCAGTGGACCTGATTTTTGTTTAGACCAAAATATTTTTACACATTTACAGCTTACATGTCTGTATTTACAATATATTAGATAGATAGATGTTTATGATAAAAGAATGAGATGTTTCTTCTCTCTCACAGCCAGTAGAAGCTCAGCGACAGGCAGCTCGGGTGATGAGATTGGAAAGGCTTTGGCCTCGGTGAGTTGCACTGACATTTAAGTTACTTAATTTTTTGAAACGGCATATTAGATGTTTCATTAGATGTTATTGCACAAGTTGTTTGTAATTTGAGTATTTATTATAGCATTACTAATTGTGATGAAGCAAATCAACATTGACCACAGAACCATACTTGGGTTACTATAATGAAAATCATTGGGGACACTCACCATATGTTTATTTATCACAGATCTACCCATCAGACCACAACAGCAACAACTTCCCCTCCACACCTTCCACTCCGGTTGGTTCCCCCCAGGGCATTGCAGGTAGGTCATGTGCACCATTTCTATCAACCCATGCCCAATATGCATGTGCTATTGTTGGTCATAGAGCCAGTTCACAGTATTCTTAATATAGAGTGCCACATATGTATTAGTCCTGCTTTTTAGAATACACAAACAATAGAGTAGAAGAGCACACCCTGATCCTAGAGCAGCCCTTTGATGCTTGTGTCCACATGTGTGGACTGTAAATGAATGGTTTCTTTTGCCAAAGCTCTGGAGTGCCCTCTGCTGTCCCAGAGTAGTCACTGCAAACTGCTTGTTATAGGGTTTCTGCTTGGCTTACATTTATGTTTTGTTGTGCAGGTGCTTCACAATGGCCAAGATCTGCAAGCCAGACAGCTCTTTCACCTAATTATGAAGGTGGACTACATGCACTTGTAAGCCTTGAGTCTGTCTTTTTTTCAATAATATTTCCTACATGAATTAAAAAAATGACCGTGAATATGATTATCTTTGATATCTTGATATTATCTAATTCATCTAACCCATAACAGCAGAACAAAATGGACGACCGTCTAGAAGAGGCAATCCATGTGCTGCGTAGTCATGCAGTTGGTGGAGCCCACTCAGAAGTGCACAGCCTGTTGGGTGCAGTCTCCTCGTCCGTTCATAATGGAGCCCTGGGAGGCCTCTCCCAGAGCTTCTCCAGTGCTGGACTGGCTCTGGGTAACAGACATCCCTCCATGGTAAGTTGCTGTTTTCCAGAACTAAACTGGTATTAATACAGTGAACAGGTGTTTTTTTCACACCTGATTAGTTGATAACTGAGACCACTTGATTGAATGAATATAAGTGATTCTTGTTTGCCTGAAATTAAAACCTGCTGCTGTTAGGTTTTTTTTCTATGCTGTTGCTGGTGACCAAAATGGTGTGTTGTATTCACACATCCATAAACACGTTTTTTGCTAATTGTGCTTTCTTTTGCTTCATGTCCCTTAGGCTGCAAGTCACCATGATGACCCTGCATGCCTTCCTCCCACCACCAGCCTATTACAGACATCCCATGCCTCAGGCACCCCACAGCCTGCAGGAGCACCAGAGGGTTTCAGCAGTGAGTAGCAGCCTGATCTGACAAAACAAGGAGCTTCCAGGTATATACAGAGATGTTTCATTTTGCTTTGTTTGTGCTTTGACGTTGGGTTTCTAACTTCAGGTTTGCCAGGAGGCATAGCCACAAACAGTTCAGCCGACATCAAGAGGGAAGATAAAGAAGAGGACGAGAACTCCTCAGTTGCAGATAAGTCTGAAGAGGACAAGAAGGACACCAAGGTGTCTCGCAACAGAGCTAGGTATATGATCAACTGCTGCTGATATTGCATTTGTTACACATAAAGACTTCAAATGACTAATGGAAAAAAAATCTACCTGGTCTTTTGTGATTGGACACCAGGCGATCAAAATCAAACCTCCAGAAATTGTGTATATATATGTGTGTTGATGATTTATGTTTTTGTGCCTCAACAAAGGCCCAAACCCATTTTGGAAGCGTCTGGGCTTATCCTAGACATGCTGCCTCTCATGGTCTTCTTCCCCCTCCCCAATTCTCACATTGTTTTCAGAAAGGAGGCGTTTTCCCTCCAGACCCATTCAAGTGTTTCAGACCAGGGAGAAGAGTAAGTCTATCTCCCACCTTAGAATGCACTGCTGGGAAGGCTAAGGAGCTGGCAGTCCACACTCCATTCTGTATTTAAGAATTTGTTATAATGTATAGAACTTTCAGACATTTTTGAAAAGACTGTTCTAATAATCTGGTTCTTTAATGATGTACAGTGGTATGAAATACACCCACACATGTTTATTTATTTATTTACATTAGTGAAAGATTGTTAGTGGTTAATAATATATTGGTTTTACCATTTAAAGTTTGGAATTACTGTTTTTACAATGCATGTAAGCTTAATTGTTCCAATAGAAGGCTAGAAGTCTTGGGTTATAATTTGTAATAAGCTGCAAATTTTAAGAAATGTTAAATGTTCAGGAGGATTAACAGCCTCAGATGATTTCACAATAGTTGAAAAAAGTGAATAACGTGAGTACTTGAAACGTGTTAGTCAAATGAAGACAGGATAAAGAAATTATGAACGGGTAATTAAAATGTATTATGATTTAATAACTTGGTGTTCTTTAAATGCCCTGTGCTGTCTAGGTTAAAGTATTTTAATTGTAATGTCATTAGATAGAATAACTACTACTGAGATGAGTGGCTGCAAATGTTTGAACTGTAGTATATGTTTGTGTTATTGTCTGGTGCTTCGGTGCAATCATCCATTTTTTATTTACTTTTTTTTTTTCATATTTTCCAAGCTTTCAGTTAAACTACCCTTGATGAGGCAAAAAAATGACCATTAAATAACTGTTAAATAACTTTTCCTCCATGTAGTCAAGATGAAGATGATGAAGACCTTCCAGCTGAGGTGAAAATGGAGCGGGAGAAGGAAAGGAGGGTGGCCAATAATGCACGAGAACGACTGCGTGTGCGTGACATCAATGAGGCTTTCAAAGAGCTCGGTCGCATGTGTCAGCTGCACCTGAGCACGGACAAACCACAGACCAAGCTGCTGATTCTCCACCAGGCTGTCAATGTCATTCTTAACCTGGAGCAGCAAGTGCGGGGTCAGTACTAGCAACCTGTTTCTGCCTGCCTTGTAAAAGCAACTTTTCACAGAATTTACAAATTATACAGTGCACTGTAACAGGCTTTCCATTTGATGTGGTTGGTTTTCAGACAATGTAATCTGACTTCTTACTTCTCTATTTGGGTTTTGCCTCAGAGCGCAATCTAAACCCAAAGGCAGCATGTCTGAAGCGGCGAGAGGAGGAGAAGGTGTCTGGTGTGGTGGGCGACTCTCAAATGCAGCTGTCGGGAGCCCACCCTGCTCTGGGAGGAGATGGGCACAATCCTGTCAGTCATATATGATGGTAGGTCTACAGAGGTTCAGACTGGTGAAGAGACACATTGAGGGTATACGTTTATCCACACTAGCATGTATAATCCGCTTACTTAAACAATGCAAAATGTTTTCTGCACATTTTTCTTTTGCAGATCCAGCAGTTTCCTTGGCTCATGGAAGAAGTGGCCTTTTATCTCTTCCTTCATCCTCTTCAGAGTGTGTGCGTACACACGTGCGTATGTTGACACGGAAAGTAAATGAATGAAATGTTTGAGGTGTATCTAAACACATCCAGAAACGCGAGAGTACTGCCAAAACTGACACAGCCCATTTTAACGCACTCCTGACCATGATTACCAGCGTAAATGTGAAAAACTCTGTTTTTTTCCCTTTCTTTTGTATTTTTCTGCTTCCATGAAAAGATGGAACACAGGGATAGTTATGTTGTATCTACTATGGACATTTCCCACCCCACTGCTGAGAGGATAAAAACAAATGTCTGAATTGAATCAAGGATTTGTGCCTAATTGTTACATTTTGAGAGACACTGAAGCAAATTGCTTAAATGTGAGGAACAAATCTGTTTGGGAGTTGCTTGTATATGAGCAATGTTTTATGTAGCTTGGCATTCCCTCCTTAAAGGTACAGTCTTACATGTGTTGTGAAACCAAACCCATGGGACATGGGAGAGAACCTGTGGTGCTTTTGGGGACTACATATCCCACATTGCCCTGTTTCTGTGGTGGGAAGGAAGCTCACAGACCAGCTCAACTCATCAGACTCTTGTGAAACAAATACTTTCCATCCAGGCTGAGATTTTTCAGTCTTTAAACGCTCTGATTTTTTTTTTTTTTTTTAGCACCGTGAGACTTTACTTGGCTCCTGCCACTTCACTGGCTGCTGTCCTGCCAGTCAGAGCAAACACGCGGCTTGTGAAATTGCTCAGAAGGTGTCTGTCTACTCACTTGCAAGTATTTGGTACGTTTCTATGAAATAAATTACCTTAGGTTGCTTCCCTGCCCTCTGACACCCACTTGCAGTGGGTCAACCACAGCATTCCTTCTTGTTTCCCCTTTTCCCTGCTCCTGTTTAAATCCACAGTAAAGCTGCCTGGCCTTTTTCTCTCAGCCTCCTGTCAGCAGTGTGAGACATGCTTGGCCTGTCTGCTATTATAGACGAAGATAATCTCAGATTGGCAGTGCACAGCAACAGCTCTGCCTCTCGTTATTTTGTCCTTCCAAAACAGCGTACCACCAAGACGAACGTTTCAGTTGAGGGCATTTCCTCTGCAGAGGGGTATCTTTTACACACAGTGACCCACTCTAACTGATTGTTGCCAAAAGACTGAAACCTCGTACGTGTGTCCACCTCGCACATGCAAATGATATTATTTGAGCAAAACATAAGAATATATATAGATATAAATATATACATATATATTTTTGGTTAGTATATACATTGTAGATTTTTTTAAATAAAAATGACCACTATTGGTTCGAAATGCAGAAAGTATATTGTGCAAGTGAGAGCAGGGACAGGTATGATGGATTGAGTGGAGAAGTTAATTTTCAAAACGGCCCCAGATTGTTTGCATAATGTTCAATTCAGGTCCATTCTATTCAACTATGCTCCACCACCTCAACACGTGGACAATGTTTGTACATGTAATGTTTACTCAGTATTTTACCATGCTTAGGCTTCATTTAGTTCTCCTGTCACAAAGGACGTGAAGGAGTGCATTGATTCTAATATTTGAGAATGCTTGGAGGCCTGTTATATTAAAGCTTTTGTGATTTTTCTATGTTTATCAATAGTTAAAATTCTTTCCTTTCATTAGGGAAGGTCAGTAACACAGTATGCCACTGTCTATAATTACAATTCCCTTCATATTGAAATGTTCTTATGGAATGACAGTTATAAAGCAACTATCACCCAATTCTGTTTGTTTTGACTAAGGAATACATTATGCAACTGGTTTTGAATGTACATTCAAATAGATTATATTCTTATTTGCTATACACTAAATTACTGCCAGTTCAGTTCATATTAATTTAGTTTCATTTCACAATATATATCTATCAAGTTCTGGAAAAAGCATTTTTGTGTGATAACATGGGTGGTTTGGTGTGTATGTAATATAATAAATAGTGTTAATTCCTAGTAGGTATGCTGACAGTGGCCATGTCAACAAATTACAGATGTGTCCATAATGGACACTTGACGCATCAAGTACAAATATTTGTTTTCAAAAAGAGATTGCTGTAATTCATCAGTTACTGGAAATGCATATAATTGACTTTTTTAACATTTTAAATGTGGCCTTTTCACTCTCAAGACTCATGTTGAGAGTGGTGCCTTATCAGTGCCTGTTTTATTTTATTTTTATTTTTTTAAATATATATATTGTCCCAAATTAGTCACAGTAAAGGCACGCCGATGAAGTTTCTCAACTGACATTTCATTTTGAAGAAAAAAGGAATCAGCCTTTCCATAAAGTTGTACATTTATGATTAGGCCTTTGTGTGTTTTGTAAGACTTCTATGGACTCACCTTTTTACTTACTTGTAAACCCTTTTCCTTGTCTTGTCCCTTATTTTGCTATGTGTTTGTTTATCTCTGACATTGGTTCTGATGATATTCTGGTTTCTGTTTCAAAGTCCCCATGGTCAATAAAGCACATCAAAATATGGAGGAAGGCTCTTCCACAAGGAGTTTAAACACTAGACTGTTAGCAGTATTCTTCACCATCAGCCAAATGGACCCCTTCTTAAACATGTCTTAGAAAAGTCTGGCTGTTGGACTTTCTTTCCAGTGGTTGGCACAGACTGTTGAAGTCTGTTCAGCTTTCTCAGTAATGAGGTTATCTCTCTTTTTGAAGTTTTTGAATGCATTAAGCGAACTTGCTCTGTCCTGCAATACTTGCCGTCTGCATTAGCTCAGAAAAGACAGTCACTGCATCTTTCACAAACCCATTCATAGCTTTTAACACATTGTTTACTGATCTTGTCCCACATGAGATGCATTACAACTGATAGGAGAGGGAGAGAAAGCCATTTGCAGACGAAAATGCTCCAGTCTGGCTTTGAAGCTGCATTATAGGGAGATTTTAATAATTTTGTTCTTTTGTGAGACAGAGATCATTGTACTCCATAAAACCCATTTCAAAGCTCTGAAAATGTTGAAAGGCATGGCAAAAAAGACGTTTCAGTTCAACAGAGAGCAAGTTGTGCTATTTCATGGGCAGTGTTTCAGATCTTTCAGAATGCAGCATTAACATTTATGTATTCTGTTTATACCTGTTTGGAGCAAAAAAGAAAAGAAAAAAAAAACGCAATCTTACTTGCTTCTATACTTTCAGTAGGGACATGAACAAAACTGCTGTTGTGTCTTCAGAGTGCCTCCTTGTGTGTGTGTGTGCGCATGTGTGCGTGTGTATTTTTGGTCTCTCTTATTTTGGTCTTCGTTTTTATAAGTATATATATATAAAGTAGGTATTGAGAACCTGTCCTGTATATAACAGTAATGTAGCAATAAATGTGCCATTTTTAATAACAGAATTATACTTTTTTTTCAATGTCTGGCTTTGAATCTTGTATACCTTGAAAAGAGTTAAATAAATAAAAACATTGTAATACAAGTCTTATTACTTTTAACACATCCAGCTACCACTACACACACAAACTGAAGTGTAATAATTCAGTTTCAGGGCCCAGAGTGTAGATACTAATCTGTTGAGCATAGGCTGTTATGAAATAGTCATTTTCTTTGGACACTTACATTCTCCACCATATAGATCACAGTATTCCAGTTTTAAAAGGTTTGAATGTACAAAAATAGTATCAAAATGACAAAAGAAAATACCATCAACAACTAAAAACAGTTGTGCCAATGTGTTTTTCATGTAACACACAGTTTATCCTGAAACTATATTTAGTTTATTCTAAAAAGTGAAGAATAATTTCATCACCAACACAAATAAATATGAGGGTTCTTTGGTACAGAAAATTGTTCTATATAGAACTATGAACCCTTTGTGCTAATAAATGTTGATGGAGAAAGCACTGCAGATGGTTCTATATATATATAGAACCTTTTTGAAAAGGGTTTTATAGCACCAACAAGGGTTCTATTACAAGTTCAATATAACTATCATAACCTTTTCCAAAATGTTCTATATAGAAGCCCCTACAGTGCATTTTCCATCAATCTGCAGAGCTGCTTCACAATGCAAAGAACCCTTTGTTCCTGTAATGGGTACTTTGATTGTTCATGGTTCTAAATAGAAGCATTTTCTTTACTGAAGAACCCCTCAAGTATCCATATTTTTAAGTGTGAATTGTATAATATTCTTCTACCTATTTAATCAGTTTACATCATTCCATTTTTGATTTAAGAAAATGTTTAGTTGACCTTTTTTTATTCATCCAGCTGTGGAACTGATGTTCAACAACTCAAGTAGAAGTGCTGCCTCTAGACTGTACTAGTGCATCTTAAAACATTAGAATATTGTGAAAGTTTTTTTTCCATCTCATGAATTAATCCTAAAAGGTAAACTCATTGTATATTCACGACATTTAAAGTGACATAGTTCATTTTTTATGTTGGGGGCGTGGCCTGGCGGTTAGGGAACCAGCCTTGTGCCTGGAAGGTTGCAGGTTTGCGTCTCTGAACTTGCAGGACCTGAGTGAAGTGCTGCCGAGCTTAATCCCAGGCTCCTGCCCGGATGTCGTGGATAGGGCCGCCCATCGCGCTGTTCACGTGTGCGTATTGCCCCCTAGTGTGTGAATTCACTAGCGTGTATGTGCAGTTCACTGCCTGCGTGTTAAAAGACGAAACAACACTGAAACTAAAGCCTTGACATTTTACTTGACATGTACTCAATATAAATTCGGACAGTTAACTTGTTTAAATGAGATTGTGAACACAAATGAACTTTATTCTAAAATCCTGATCATATATTTCAGTGCTCCATCTAAGTGACAAAGATAAACCAATAAATCAAATGAATTGAGGAACTTGCACATGCGCACTAAGGGTTCTCCACAGGGGGGCGCTATTAACCCGCACGTTATTTTTGAGTGGCTCATCAATAATATTTATTATTATTATGACTATAGCAAGTTGTTTAAATACTTAAACGTGATCTTTCTTACTGATAC